>JAJTUV010001194.1:462500-841549 GCA_021653895.1 Mastomys natalensis | reverse complement strand
CCCTAGGAGCCCAAGTTAGTTCATTCTGTATGTTTTTCTTGTACTATCCTTGATAGCTCTGGTTCCTACAATCCTTTTTTACCCTCTTCTGCAGTATTCTTCAAGTTCTACACAATTTTTGGCGATGGGTCTCTGCATCTGTTTCCATCCATTGATGGATGAAGATTATCTGATGACAATTATGCAAGGCATAACATTTCATAGACTTTTTTTTTTCTTTTCTGATTACATTTGCTTCTGTCCTATGTTTCTCTGCTATCCAGCTTCTGGTTCCTGGCTGTCTTAGGGTTTCTATTGCTGTGAAGAGACATTATGTCAAAGGCAAGTCTTAATAAAGATGTTATCTGATAGACTTTTGTTTGATGCATATGAAGTATCCTTCCCCATCTCTTTTCAATAATTTGGTTGAAAGTCGATTTTTTAGATATTAGAATGGTTATATCAGCTTGCTTCTTGTGTCCATTTTCTTGCCTTTAACTCTGATATAATGTCTATCTTTGATGGCTAGGTGATTTTGGGCATGCTGAAGAATGTACCCTGTTTTCACATCCATTCTGTTATCCTGTGTCTATTTATTGGGTAATTAAGTTCACTAATATTGAGTTGTATTTTACTGACTTTTATATTAATGACAAATGATTATAAATTTCTGATATTTAGTTTTGGGAGTTGTTGTTGATAGTGTGTGTGTGTATTTGTGTGTGTATGAATTTTCCCTTCTTTTGCTTTTGTGAGATTATGTATTTTGTATGTTTTTCATGGGTGTAGTTAGCCTCCTTGGGATGGAGATTTCTAGCCTTCTTGGGATGGAGTTTTTCCTTGTAATACATTTTTATAGTGTTAGATTTATTGATGGATATAATTTAAATTTGATTTCTTATGAAATGTCTTCTTTTTTCATCTATGGTGATCAAAATTCTTACTAGGTATAGTAGTCTGGGGTGCTATCTGTGGTCTATAAGTCCAGGTCCTTCTGGTTTTTAGTGTTTCCTTTGAGGAGTTGGGTATAATTCTAATACTTCTGCCTTTATATTTTACTTGGCTGTTTTCATTTGCAGTTATTAATATTTTTCCTTTGTTCTGTAGATTTACTGTTTTATGTATTATATGGTGGGGGAAACTTGCTTTCTGATCCAATCTATTTGGTGTTCTGTAAGTTTCTTGTACCTTTATAGGCATGTCCACTTAAGGTTAAGAAAATTTTCTTCAATGATTTTGTTAAAAATATTTTTGGTCTTTGAACTTGGATTATTTTCCTTCTTCTATTCCTATTATTCTTAGATTTAGTATTTTCATAGTGTCCCAGATTTCTTTGATGTTTTGTATCAAGAATTTTTAAAAAAAATTCAGAACCACAATAAGCTCCTTCACAAAGCAAATAATATTGAAATAGTGAAATCAAGTGTAAACCCAACAAAAATATATAAATTATAGTCCAGTATCCCTCATGAATATACATACAAACATAACTCAAAAAGTGTTGCTTGTTTGAAGGCTCTATAGAATTCTTGTATAAGTATATCTGACCCTTGGTATTTTGTTTGTTTGTTTATTTTCATTTTATTCTGTTTGAATGCTTTTTAAATTTTTTTGATTTGCTGAAAATAAAAATTAAAAAAAAAAAAGAATTTTTAAAACCAAATATTTTTGACTGACGTATCAATTTCTTATACTGTATCAGCTATGAAAAAGAATCACTTTTGCATCGAGTATTCTGTTGGTGATACTGTGTTTGTACTTCCTAGTAACTTACCTAGGTTTTCCATCTTTGTCATTTCCTCAGTTTGTATTTTTTGTTTTTGTTTTTTATTTGTTTGTTTACAGTTCCTTTTCCTTCAGATTTTAGAACGTTTTCATTTTCTTAAACTCTTTTTTTTTCTGGGAACACATTTTACTTTTTTAAATTAACTTTTATTTATTTATGTCCCAAATCTTATCCCACCCTCCCAGTCCTCACTTCTGAAAGTTCTTTACCCTTCAGCTCTGAGATGGTGCCCCCTTCCCCAGCAAAGTCCTTCTCTGAGGCATCAAGTCTCTACAGGCACATTCTCACCCACTGGGACTAGACAAGGCAGTCAGTCCGCTTCTTCATATATACCAGGGGCCTCTGACCAGATTGTGTCTGCTCTGTGAGCTCCCAGGGGTCCAGATTATTTGATAATATTGGTCTTCCTATGAGATTGCAATTCCCTTCAGTTCTTTCAATCCTTCTCCTGACTCTTCCATAGGGAATCACGACCTCAGTCTAATGGTTAGCTGAGTATCTATATCTGTCTCAGTCAGCTGCTGGTAGAGCGTCTTAGAGGACAGCCATGCTATGTTCCTGTTTGCAAGCACAACAATGCATCAGTAGTATGGTCAGTGTTTGGTGCCCACCCATGGGGAAGATCCCAAATTGTGCATCCATTCTTCCAGTTGAGGAACATCTGGGTTGCTTTCAGTTTCTGGATATTATGAATATGGCTGTTATGAACATAGTGGAACAGTAGTTATTGTGGAATGATAGACCATTATTTTGGGATACATGCCAAGGAGCTGTATGTCTGGGTCTTGAGGGAGATCTATTTTCAATTTTCTGAGGAACCTCCAGATTGATTTCCAAAGTGGTTGTACCAATTTGCAATCCCACCAGCAATGGAGGAATGCTCTCCTTTCTCCACATCCTCGCCAGCATGTGCTGTCACTTGAGTTTTTGATCATAGCCATGCTGACTGGGTTGTTTTAATTTACATTTCCCTGATGACTAAGAATGTTAAACATTTTATTTTATTATTTTTATTACTTTTATCTTTCTTTACAATCCTGTCAGCCCTCTCACAGTTCCTCATCCCATTCCTCCTCACACCTGTCTCGAAGAGAATGCTCCCCACTGCCTGGGGCCTCAAGTAGTAAACATATCTTCTCCCACTGAGGGTAGACTAGACAGTCTTCTACTCAATATGCGTCAGGCCAGTGACCAGATTGGGTATGCTGCCTGTTTGTTGGCTCAGAGTCTGAGATATCTAAGCTTCTGGGTTAGTTGAGACTGCTGATCTTCCTATGGGTTTCCCTCCTTCTCAGCTTCTTCTAGCCTTTCCCTAATTCAACTATAGGGATCCCAGATTTCAGTCAATGGTTGGGTGTAAGTATCTGGATCTGACTCAGTCAGCTCCTTGTCTCGCCTCTCAGAGGATTGCCTTGCTAGGCTCCTGCCTGTAAGCATCAGTAATAGTGTCAAGCCTTAGACTCTTCCTTGAGATGGATCCAAGTAGGATCAGACACGGGACCACATTTCCCTTGGTCTCTTCCATTTTTGTCCCTTCAGTTCTTTTAGACAGGGTCAGAGTTTTGATTGTAGGATGGCAACTCCATCCCCCCCAACTTGATGTGCTGTCTTTCTACTGGAGGTAGACTCTAAGAGTACCTTCTCCCCACTGCTTATCATTTCATCTAAGGACTCTTCCTTTGAGTAATGAGAGTCTCTTACCTCCCGGGTCTCTGGTACTTTCTAGAGGGTCCCCACCCTCTAGCTCCCACCCCACCCCAAGGTTGCATGTTGCATTCATTCTTCTGTCCCTCAGGGCTTCTCTCTTGTCTTCCATTCCCCCCCCCCGCCATACATAATCCTGTTCCCCTATTTCCTTTTTCCTCCCCTCTGCTCCACAGATCCCTTCTTCCCTCACCTTCCTGATTGTTTTCTTCTCTCTCTCAGTAGGATTTAAGCATCCTCAGTTGGGCCCTTCTGCATATTAATCTTCTTGAGTTCTCTGGATTGTATCCTAGTATTCTGTACTTTTTTGGCTAATATCTACTTATTAGTGAGTCATACCATGCATGTCCTTTTGGGACTGAGTTACTTCACTCAGGATGATATTTTCTAGTTTCATCCATTTGCCTGCAAAACTCATCATGTCCTCTTTTTTAAATAGCTGAATAGTATTCCAGTGTGTAAATGAACCACATTTTCTGTATGCTTTCTTCATTTTTGGGACAACTGGGTTCTTTTCAGCTTCTGGTTTTTACAAATAAGGCCACTATGAACATAATGAAGCATGTGTCCCTGCAGTATTGTGGGGTATCTTTTGGGTATATGCTCAAGAGTGGTATAGCTGGGTTTTCAGGCAGATATATTTCCAATTTTCTGAGGAATCTCCAGATTGATTTCCAGAGTGGTTGTACCAATTTGCAATCTGACCCGAAATGCAAACATATTCCTCTTTCTCCACGTTCTCAACAACATGGGCTGTCACCTGAGATTTTGATCTTAGGCATTCTGATTGGTGTAAGATGGAATTTCAAGGTCTTTTTGATTTGTATTCCCTGATGACTTTAAAAATTTCTTATACTGTTTCTCTGCCATTCTTTAGTTCTTTATATATTTTTAATATTAGCCTTCTATGGTATGTAATTAGATCTTTTCCTAATTTCTAGGTATGAGTTTTGTTTTATTGACAGCATCCTTTGCCTTACAGAAGGTTTCTAAAGGGATGGTAATTCCCCAGATGTTCTTTTTTTCTGTTATTGGATATTCTATTTATTTACATTTCAAATGTTATCCACTTTCCCATTTTACCCTCCAGAAAACCCCTATCCCATCCTCCATCCCCCTGCTTCTATGAGGGTGTTCCCCCACCCACTCATCCACTCCCACCGTCCCACCCTAACATTCCCCTACTCTGAGACTTCAAGCCTTCAGAAGACCCAGGGCCTCTCCTCCCATTGATGTGCGACAAGGACATCTTCTGCTTCATGTGCAGCTAAAGCCACGGGTCCCTCCATGTGTACTCTTTGGTTGGTGGTTTAGTCCCTGGGAGCTTTGGGTTGTCTGGTTGGTTGATATTGTTGTTCTTCCTATGGGGTTACAAACCCCTTCAGCTCCTTCAGTCTTTTCTCTAACTTCTCCATTGGGGACCCTGTGCTCAGTCAAATTGTGCTGACTATCCTGTGTTTTTGTTTTTCCATATGAAGTTGAGAATTACTTTTTCTATGTCTATGAAGAATTGTATTGGATATCCATGGGAAATGCATTGAATATGTAGATTGTAAGATGTCCATTTTTACTATATTAATTCTACCAGTCCATGAGCATGGTCTGAGGTCTTCTTCAATTTCTTCCTTTGGATACTTGAAGTTCTTGTTATACAGATCTTTCACTTTCTTGATTAGAGTTACACCAAGATATTTTATATTATTGTGGCTATTGTGAAGGGTATTGTTCCCTAATTTCTTTTTTCAGCTTGTTTAACATTTGTATAAAGGAAGGCTTCTGATTTGTTTGTATTAATTTTATATTGAGCCACTTAACTGACATTGTTTTTCAGCTGTAAATGTTCTCTGGTAAAATTCTGGAGGTCACTTATGTATACTAAAATGTCATCCACAAGTAGTGATATCTTGGCTTCTTTCTTTCCAATTTATATCCCCTTGGTTTCCTTTTGTTGTCTTCTTGCTCTAGCTAGACATTCGAGTACTATATTTAGTATATAGGGAGACAGTGGGCAGCCTTGTCTTGTCCTTGATTTTAGTAGGATTGCTTCAAGTTTCTCTCCATTTAATTTGATGTTGCCAGGTAGCTTGCAATATATTGTTTTTATTATGTTTAGGTATGTGTTTTGAATTCCTGATCTTTCCAAGACTTTTAATGTGAAGGTGTATTGTATTTTGTCACAGTCTTTTTCAGCATCTAATGAGACAATCATGTGTTTTTTTTTCCCTTTAGTATGTTTGTATAATGTTTATGTTGGTAGATTTGCCTATATTGAATCATCCTTGAATCCCTAGGATTAAGCCTACTTGATTATGGTGAATGATCATTTTCATATGTCTTTGATTCAGTTTGAGATATTATTGAGTATTTTTACATGTATTTTCAAAAGTGAAATTGGCCTGAAGTTCTATCTTTGTGTTGGGTCTTTGTGTAGATTTGGTATCAGAGTAACTGTAACTTCACAGAATGAAATAGGTAATGTTTCTTCTGTCTCTATTTGTGGAATAATTTGTGATGTATTGGTATTAGCTCTTCTTTGAATGTCTAAATTCTGCACTAAAATTATCTGTCCTTGGGCTTTTTAGAGTTGGGAGATTTTTAATGGCTACTTCTATTTCCTTAGGTATTATGGTATTGTTTAGATAGTTTATTTGACCTTGATATAACTTTGGCATATGATATCTTTTTAGAAAATCATCCATTTAATCTAGATTTGTTTCCAGGCTTTTGTAGTAAGATAAGATGATTTTTTTGAATTTCTTTGGTTTTTGTTGTTATGTCTCCTATTTTTTTTTTTTTTACTGTTTTTATTAATTTGGATACTGCCTCTCTCCCCTTTATTTAGTTTTGCTAAGGGTTTATCTAGCTTCTTGATTTTTCTCTAAGAACTACCTCTTGGTTTTTTTGATTCTTTGTATTGTTCTCTTTGTTTCTAATTCATTGATTATAGCCCTGAATTTGACTAATTCCTGCCCTCTACTTCTCTTAGGTGTGTTTGCATCCTTTTGTTCAATGTGTTCAGATGTGCTGTTAAGTTGCTAATGTAGGCTCTCTCCAATGTGTGTATGAAGTCACTTTGGGGGTGGGGTGAAATGCTTTGTAGAAATCTGTTAAATCCATTTGGTTTAGAAATTGTTAGTTTCACTGTGTCTCTGTTTAGTTTCTGTTTCAATGAACTGTTGTGGTCTTTAGCGAGAATGAGTTGTTGAAGACTCATACTATTACTGTGTGAGTTTTTATAGTTTTTCTTCCAAATGTGGTTACCCTAGCATTTGGTCTAAGATGTTCAGAATTGAGACTTTATCTTTGTGGATTTTGATGAGAATGAAGTGTCCTTCCCCATCTCTTTTGATTACTTTTGGTTGAAAGTCTATATTATTGGATATTAGAATGGCTACTCCAACTTCTTTCTTGGACCATTTGCTTGGAAAACTTTTTACCAGCCCTTAACTCAGAGGTAGTGTCTGTCTTTGTTGCTGAGTTGTGTTTCTTATATGCAGAAAAATGCTGGATCTTATTTATGTATCCAGTCTGTTTGTGTCTTTTTATTGGGGAATTGAGTCCATTGATTTTTGAGAGGTATTAAAGACCAATGATTGTTAGTTCTTGTTATTTTTGTTGTTCGAAGTGGTATTATGTGTGTTTAATTCTTTTCAGTTTGTTGTGAGATGACTTATTTCTTGTGTTTTCTTGAGTGTAGTTTTCCTCCTTGTGCTGTACTTTTCATTCTTGAATCCCCTTTAGGGCTGAGTTAGAAGAAAGATGTTGCTTGAGTTTGATTTTGTTGTAAATTAATTTTTGTTTGTTTGTTTATTTATAGTTTTATTCATTTCTTTCACCTGCTCCCCTACTCCTTGGCTCTCTTAAAAGAAATTTCCTCCTATTGTTTATTTGTTTTTTTAAATCTCTTTAGGTAATTTATTCATTTCCTCTTTAAGGGCCTCCATCATATTCATAACATTGGTTTTCATGGTTTGTGTGTGTGTGTGTGTGTGTGTGTGTGTGTGTGTGTGTGTGTTTCTGTGTTTCAGCTGTGTTAAAATGTGGTGGGCCTGACCTAGTAGGATAGCTGGATTTTGGTGTACTATATCGTCCTGGTCGCTGGTGATTGTGTTCTTTCCCTGGTCTGTATGCATGTGAGTTTGTGGTTATTTAGGTTTAGTTTCTGAGTTTGTCTTTATTGGATGGATATATTTTCCCCTGGTTTTTATTTCTATTCAGGTCTTCTTGCCAGAGTGGCCTGTGGTTCTAGTAATCAAATAGTGCTTATTCCTTAGGGTATTTCTGCTGATGTTTTGGAAGACTGTATTATTTCTGGAGTTTGGAGTAAAGGCATATCCTCTGCAATCTGCATTATGCAATGTTGCTTGACTTGTGTGGTTTAGGGTATTGTTGTAGTATCTGGTAAAAGAGGGGATTTCTGATATTCTGGGTACTGGTGTGGCTTCTGGGGTTCCAGGTACTAGAATGGCTTCTGGTAGAGCACAGGGCTGCTAGGTTCCAGGTATCTGACTGGCCTTTGATAATGGAATCATGGGCTGGAATATAAACCATGGGAGAGAGTGTGTTGGGGAGCTGTGAGGGGTCTGGGGTATCATTTGATATCTGTGAGTGGATCTTTGGATTCTAGGCCTCAGCTAGAGCAGTGGGCTTCTGAAGAAGTTACTTCCATCAATGTTTAGAGCATCAATTTACCTTGGATATGTGGGTGTAAAATGGTGACTTCAAAGCATTAGTGTTTTAAGATATTTAAAACACAATGGAAAATTAAGAACTTTATGAAAATTGGAAATCTTACTTTGTCATGCTTGGATATTAACTCTTAGCAGCCTGTTCTTTTCTAATGAGAAAGAGGAAGGGAATATATCTGGGTAGGAGGGATAGAGAGGAAGACCTGGGAGGAATAAACAGAGAAAAAAATCTATAATCTGAACGTAGTGCATGAAAAAAATCTATTTTCAATAAAAGGAAAAAATGTGGAAAAAGGCAAAAACGAAAAGAGAAAAGAAAAAGCTCATTTTCCAATGTGGTTTAAGCAAGGCTTTGGGGATTTTATTAAATGAAATTAAACAAATTAAAGGAATAGAAACAAAACTTTGTAGTAGTATTCAACAATCATATTTAAATGACTTAAAGGATGTTTTATCCATTTAAAGATTACATGTTTAAGACAAACTCTTCTGTATTTTTGAAAAAATATAATTTATTAATCAATTCTTGTACTCTTTGTATGTGTGTGCACATGCACACATGCAGATCAACAAGTGCATAGTCATCTGTAAGAATGATTGTTGGCAGTTTGCATGTAGAAGTCAGAAAACTATTTGTGGATGTCAGTTTTTTCTTATCATATGGGTCTCTAGGGTAGAACTCAGGTTGTTAAGCATTGTAACAAGTGTCTATACCTGCTGAGCCATCCTGTTGACCCAGAAAATATTTCTTTGATTTTAAGCTAAATAGTTTGACATAGTTATTGCTGAAATTGCAATTCAACCAATATATTTAGGTAGATATAATAGATAAAAAATGATTGTTAAGGCGTACAGCCAACCATGAAATTTCAACATGAATAATGTCATTTACTGTATGTACAATGGTTTCATTTTTTAAGCCCCAAATTTTCTTTTCTTTTTTTTTTTTAACTAGTTATGATTGAGACTGATGTAGAAATCTGGAATCACATAGAAATGAGTAAATAATTAAATAGTAAATCAGCTTTCCAGGGTAAAGAATGTTGTTGATCTTGTCCTAATCATTACAGAAATTCTCATGTATGAAGCCTTTAGTTATAGATATTTTACTGGTGACTTAGCAACATTTTTTCCTTTTTATGTTTCTTTCTACAGAAAGCTGACCTTGCAGTTGCTCCACTGGCTATTACCTATGTTCGTGAGAAGGTCATCGACTTTTCAAAGCCATTTATGACACTTGGAATAAGTATTTTGTACCGCAAACCCAATGGTACAAACCCAGGCGTCTTCTCCTTCCTGAATCCTCTCTCCCCTGATATCTGGATGTATATTCTGCTGGCTTACTTGGGTGTCAGTTGTGTGCTCTTTGTCATAGCCAGGTAACATGCTCACTTTTGTGATTTTTTTGGCAATTGTTACCTCTTTTTTCTAACTAATAATTGTCAAAAGTCACAATCTCCTTTCTTGTTTTCTTCTTCTGGGGTGCCAGCTTCTAAGATTTACCAACTTCTAAGAATCACATAAGTATGCTGCCTTTTGGGGCAGAAAACATGCTGGTTGTGTCAGTAAGCTGCAAATGAGATAGGAAATGTTTTTATCTTTTTAAACAAAATATACAAGAGTCCAAATTGTTAAAACTTAGTTTTCTTCTGCTTTAATTTATATTATAATTGTCTCATGATTCATAATTTTATGACTGCCATATTGGCACTGAAGTCTATAATGTTTTTGAGATTATATATTTTGTGGTAAATAGAATTAGGATTTTAGATGTAGGCTTCTATGTTGATAGAAATTTTCATAATCTATGACTATATGCATTTATATGCCTTATAGTCAAAGTTAAATATGAAATCTTCTTTTTCAGTTTTGTTACTAAGATGTTTTACAAAATCTTTGTCCTCTGTTGAAATTATATAATAAAGTCAATATACTTTTCCTAGCAGTAGAACTTTATAGTTTTTCATTTAGAAAAAGAATGAAATAAAGTACATATATATAGCATATTTTACATATTTATATTATGATAAATGTATACATAACTATTTTTTAACTTATCATTTTACTTAATTAGTTTAACATTGAGATTTGACTATTTACCATCACTATAGTATGCATTTATTTGTACTAAGCAGTCATAAAGCAATTGAAATTGTATAGTAGAGCTTCTTAAAGGTTTTATTTTTTCATAGTAATTTTATTTTTCCTCAAAATTTGAATAGAGTTTGAAGTACATAAATTTTTAGTTTCTGTTTTTCCATGATCAATGAAAATAAATCAAGATCATTTGTAGTGTATTTGGATAAATAACATATCTGTTGAGTTACTACCACAAACCACACTACTTCATAAGTATTCAGAGAATTGAGACCAAGTATTTGTAGAATTAGTGCAATCCTACAGTACTTTGCACCTAGAACACAGAGCAACCATTCTTTTGTGTCTTCATATCAGCTTATTCTGCATAAATAAAGCCTACAAGAAAAGCTCCTAACACTGTCCTGAGGAAGCATGGAGGAACCAGTCACAATAAAAAAAAAAAAAAAAAAAAAAACAAACCAATACAACTTATATTGGAACATATGAACTAGACTCTTGAGTTCATATCCAGCTTCAGATATATTAATTAATAAAAGACATGCTGTATTAATGTAAGATTTTCTAGCTGTCCAAAATATTTTTATAACTCAGATTTTGTCAAAAGGAGATCTTAATTTGAGGTGGTACCTTATTGATTAAATAGATAATAAGGAAAACCTCATTGAAAGAAATGTCCTTTTATTGCATTTGTAAGTACAAAGTTATGTAGTTTGCCATTTTTCATTTCCTTTATGCTTAAGAAAATTAGTGACAATAATTGTTATTAGTTATTTAATGAGCAGACTTGAAATCATCCTGCTGTAGCTTCTTACTCAAAGATGGGAAAATAATCTATCAAATATCTAAAAAGTAAAGCAAAACAAAACTTTATCAGAAAACTCATAGGTATTTTATTAATGAATATGTGATATTTAATAGTCTTCGTAAAGAGTGCAAAGCTATACATAAGTTGTCAGAATGTTTGCTTATCATTAGTAATAATGTCTTGTCTAAAGTATGTCCCATTGTTCAAAATAAATGCTTAAAATTAAGATTAGCAGAAAAATGACTACATTCAGGTTAATTTCTAAAGTGAGCCCCAAATTCAAATGTTGTATAAAATTTGTTTTTCTAGTATGAATGCACTGTACGAAATATAAGTTCAGAAAAATGCATTGGTAGGACTTAATTGCCCTTCTAAATATAGCAGAAGTATAATATTTGTTTTGAATTTAAAAAATTAGAACATTTTCATTTTACTTATGAGTTAAAATTATATAATGCAAAGATATACAGTGAATCCCTGACATTGTTACTGAAGATGTGGTATTTTTAATATTTATATCTTTATTTCATGCTTTAATATTCCATTAATATGGAAAGGAGAAAGAAGCCTATTTAATGGTCGTGTTCTTTACTGGCAAAGCGCATGCCTAGCGTTTCCTAACCCTAATGTATAAAACAAAGCAGTATACAAACAAACAAATAAACAAAACACTTAGGTTTATATCTTAGTTTTTGTTAATGTTGCTGTGACAATATGCAATAACCAAAGCATTAAAAGAGAAAGGATTTATTTTTAGCTCATATTAGAAACCACAGATATCATTGCTAGGAAGTTGAATCAACAGCTGGTCACAATATAGCTGCACACAGCAGATAGCAATGAAATCTATGTGTAGTTTAGTCTCTCTGTTTTATCCAGTCTAAGAGATCAGGCCAGAAAAATTGTTTCATCTACACTTAGGGTGGGTCTTCCCACTTCTAATAAAGTAAAAATACAATTCTCCACAGGTGTACACACATATTTATAGATTTATACACATATACTAAATATATTTTATATACATATATAAATATTGTATTATATATTGTTTATATTGTGTAAAGAATTCTATCATGTCATACTCTCAAGAAAATAATTGACTGGATATAATTTGCATTAAGCACTATTATATAATATATATGAAATTTATAATATATATATTATATTTATATACTTTTAGCAATCTAATAAATATTTATAATATTCCTAAATCTACACTTTTAAAAATTCTATATAATTACAATATATATTCATTAAAATTACATATATTAAAACTTATAAAAGTTCAACTATAAAAAGTAGACATTGGGCAGATTATTAGCAGTCCTTCTAATACCTAGTAGATGCAGGCTCTATTATCATTTAAGAATATTTGTTTTATGAAAATTTTAAATTTGATACAAGTTGGTAACATTTATTCTTTTACAGCTCAATTTTAAAGTATATAACTTTGTTTAGTCATTAAAATACTTCCCCATCCTTTGATTACAAAGAAACATACCTACAAGTCATTTACAAATTTTCTAGGTACATTTAATGGTTACCAAGAAAAAGATGTTTCAGATAATTTCGTATTGTTTACTATGTGATATGGCCTTTTTAAACATCTGAAATATTATTTGTAGCATAATGACACAATCAGCATCCTTCCCTGAATTAGTAAAGAAGTTGTTTAGGCATAGATGTAAGGCTGGAATATTGTTTTCTAGACAACAAATGTCCCTGTTCTACATATCCTAGCAGTTACTCTTGACAGACAGAAATAATCTTGTCTGTGACAGGGTTCACTGTTCACTTAGTTATACTATTTCTTAATCTTATCCATGTCTTTCTGTGTCCTTTGCTTTAATTTAGTTACATTACTAGTGAGATATAGTCACAAGAAAAGGCTGATCATGGCACCCACCAAAGATGTGTTTCACCTTGCTTCAAATATTTCCCACATTAAACAAACATAGACTACTAGCAATAAGTTATTTATAAAATGGGTTAATTTAAGTTCTTATTAAATTAAATTCCCATAGATAGCAAAGAATTTCTTTCAGCCATAGATATGTCAAGGGCAACCAGACCTGAAATTCTGTATCCAAATTTTGTTTGGGAGTTTGTACAGTGTGTAATATAGAGATGCATAATGGATATCAATACCAAAATGAAAGGGATAGTTATGTACACATGTTCCTCCAACAGGATTGATGTCCCCAACAGTTACTCACTAAGCACTGGTCATGAAATGAACTGTAAACAACTTGAAACGAAATACAATTTTTACACAAAGTTTTATAAGAATCTTGATACGCAACTATACTTTATGTCCATATCTGAACAAAACAATATTATCCCACAGGAAAAATATAAATAAAGCCAAATAATATAACTGATTTGTTTTTTCAACAGTATAGAAAACTAAAGTATATTTGATTGTTGAATATATAAAATTTCATTTACTAAGCTAAAAACAATACAGATTTTATATCACTTACTCTCTATGATTTTTAGAATATTAGAATAATAACTGTTAGATTGTTGAGTAAAGCAGTAAGGAGTTTACTCTTAATATCTACTTAAAGGTTTATAACTGCAGTTACCTCTGGGAGTCTCTTGCATGATGTTTTAGTTTTAACATGGCTTTTTGTCAGAAAAATATCAAGCCTTTGTCTCATGTGGAGTCCTTATAATTTAAAAGCAAAACTGTCTTTCTCTTAGAACTCATTGGTTTTAAACACTATCTTTGATGGTTTACTGACTTTGGATTCCCACTTCCAAAATGATGCTCACATTAGCATCATTGACTTTGGTTCCTTAACAGTATGCTATAGCTTTTATATCTCCATTGCAATGATTGGTGACATCTTATGCACACTGGCAACAATGGATGATTGCTTACTTAGGAACGGATAACTGCTTTAGTAGATGTTCATTGGTAAAGTAATTGACTGTCAGAAAGACGGTTGCCATATTAAAGTGAAATGTCAACTTTGTTGTGTGCCTATACCACCAAGTTTCCAACCTCTTACTCAGGACACGTTTAAATTTTACCTTTCTTTAGCATTGCATTAGGTAAAGTTTTGCTATATTTTTGAAAATGTAATTTTTCAGAGAGGTAAATTTTATGGAAACATATTTGCTACTTTCCCTTCCATTTAGCAATTTCCTAGAATATTTTCAAAAATTGGTTTTAGTAATTGCTGTTCTAATATGCCTCTTCACACACATGAGAGGATTGTTAAAAGTGGCTATGTATTAAGATTTGTCTAATGGTCAGCAGAGATTTAATCTAAAGTCACTTTCAAACTACAGGCTGAAATGGCATCAGTGAGTCTAATACTACACGGAATTTATTTCCATACCTCAGTAGATACTTGCTAATCCCATTATAAAACAATACATTTTTCAACTTCAACTTACAAAATGGTCATTGTTGTAAAGTAGATATTGTGACATCGTTTGATGTGTTATTAAAACAAAACCAACTAGGACTAAGTGAAATCACCTATGATAAAGATGTTATGTAGGTATTCAGGCAACAGAGATCTTGACTGTAATCATAGGACTATGAAGAGGAGTCAATTCTAATTCCTAGAAGTAGTAATAAACATGTTTTTCAACTCTCAGTTTTATAATTTCAGGGTATTAAAAAATAGAAATTAGAAGAAAAATAAGCAATGCAAAGACAAGATTACAGTGAATATTTAAGTACCTTCTGTACTCAAATAATTGTTGCCATTTTGATTTGAGGAAATTTTTATACCTTTTGATAGTTTTTGTATGTCTACAAAATTATTTTCCCAATAAAGTTAAATTATTTTTTCTTTCTCCCCTTTTTTCCCCTTCTACTTGCTTTGTAGTTCTTTGTGTCAAACCCAAGGCCTTGCACATGCTGGACAAATGGTCAGCCACTGATGTACATCAGGCTCCCAAATTACTTTTTCTTAATGTTAAGACAAAATAATATCAATGAATGAGAAGATATTTAATAGTCCAGTTTTTCTAATGTTACATATGCATCATTTGCCATTGATGTCTACTCTTGAACCAATGACACAACTAAGACCAGAGACTCCTACAACAGCATGACTATCATTTCTAGGTCATTGTTCAGTATGCCCATTCCACAAATATTATGAAAATGACCCTCTGAGATCTGTGTGCCACCTGCAATGACTTGTTTCCATTAAGGAGATATATAATATCTAATCTTGGTAAATCAGAATGTATACAATAATATTTATTTTAATGTATTGAAGTTTAATTTTATCAAGTTGTAATATTAAAAATGTAGTATTTGCAGCATAGTATGGCCCTGGCAGTTGACCACTATATACTCTTATCTGCCATCAATTAGTTTAGGCTGAGTTGTTAGCAAACCAAGAACAATAAATACTACACGAGGTTTGTTTCCCTGCCCTTTTATCTCTTCTATTCATTCTACCCCATTTTGTTCCCTTCCATTCCAGTTCCTTTTATTCCATTCTATTCTGTTCTGTTCTGTCCCACTTGAACCCACCTTTATTCCTGTTCTACTCTGTGTAATTCTATTCATTTCTCTTTTTAGACTTTCAGAAAGAAACCCTATTCTGAGTCTATTAAGAAGCTCCAATTAGCTAAGGAAAATGAAGCATATTTTCCACAAACCATATACTTATTCCTCCATGTTTACTTGTTTCCAAGCAGCTGCATTTCCTCAGCTGAAGGTTCTGCAAAAGGCTCTTCAGAAGCTGCCCCCTTACATGGCTCGTCTTGTCAATTTTCAAAACAATGCCTCTGTTTTCCCAGACACTGGAAAAACTGTGGGGAAGGAGAATGGTTTCACAGTCACACTAACAAAGATTCTTAATTTACTAGCCTATATAAGACAGTGTACTTTTATTGTATTCCACGTGAAGCAGTTAAATCTCCACTGTCTACTCAACATAGTCCAAAGTATATGCAGCTCTACTTTAAAACAATAGAGTATGTGCAAGAGGACCATTAAAACACCAACAGAAAATACACTAGTGGTTTTGCTTTGTTTTCTGTATATTTTCCAACAACAAAAAGGGGTGCTCCTAAAGGGAATTTTTAAAAAAATACATTAGAAGCAACGCTGACAATATATTTAAAAGGAAATTGAATTTCTGTTTCACTTAAATTGTTAAGATCATCTCTATTTCCTAAAATTAAAAAAAAATGCTTTAAAATTTATCACTTTTAAAT
Organism: Mastomys natalensis; assembly: GCA_021653895.1. Classification (NCBI taxonomy): domain Eukaryota; kingdom Metazoa; phylum Chordata; class Mammalia; order Rodentia; family Muridae; genus Mastomys; species Mastomys natalensis. The sequence goes on along the minus strand of JAJTUV010001194.1, from coordinate 825,291 downwards.
TTATCAATATGCAATGCAAGAAGCATTTTTCTAAACACATTTAACTGTATACTCATTATACGAAACAGAAATTCTTAAATAACTTTTAAGTTCTCAAAATATATCCATTTCTTATTTAAATACTTACAAAAAAAAAGTTATAAATATATTTCAAAGTTCAGATGTTTAGCATATCCATCAGTAAAACATGTGCTATGTAAACACTGTCTGACCGCATTCTTCTTAAATTGTTAAGTTTCATTTGGTTTAAAAAATTAGCATAGCTTATGTAAATTCTGGAAAAATCAAATGCTATTTTATATTATTTTGATTTCCTCATAATTTATCATGTGCAGAAGTTCCTTAATATTAATGAAAACTTAAAAAAAAATTAGTGTTTTAGACTTATTTTTTCAAGTTATATATAATTATTGATTCTCAAATTATTAATGTAGAAGATACCATCATCAGCCAGTAACAACTAAAATTCATTAGAGCATGCCACAGCACCTTAATTTTTCAATTTTTAAAATTCCATTACATAATTACATCATTCAAATTAAATTGTTTCCATACAACTCATTCTGTTGCTTCTGTGTACATGGAAATACAAGATTAACCTCAATCTCTTTGTGATAAAAAAAATAAAATTCTCACTAGCGTAGTAATTATGCTGTTCATATTTTAAAACTAGAATGAACTATATTTACTAAAAGTACTTGAATACAGACTTTCATCTATAATCTGCCAAAACAAATAATTATTAACAGTTTTTCTAGCTTGTTATTACAGGTTTTTGTTATCTTTAGAAAATAATTATAGACTCCTAATTAATTATTTGACTAAAAAATGATCTATTCCTTCTGTTCGACTTTTTTTTTTCCACTCCAAGATGTTAAAATGAGGTAAATGAAACTTACAAAATACCCTTCCTATTAATTTAATGCATTTAATATTTGAAGCAAAGGTGAAATTGTAGGTTTTCAATGTTACTGGCATGATAAATATTATAAACAGTTGGGCTACAACTGTCATCTAAGTTGGTTCAGAATATGCACCTGAATATTATTTTAACATATTAAAATTAGGTAAGTGCTTCCTGGCTTCCCTTACTATTATTGGTATACAGCTTGGGGTTGGTGGGAGGTTTGTTTCAATTATAAGCTTATCCAATTGCTAGACTGAGTTTGTTATTTGAAAATAATCAATAAAATGTGAATTTTGTTTATGGGTAGACATATACAAAAGAGTCCCACTCCTAGAAATATGTTCATTATAAAATGTTCATATCACTCTTTCAGTTTCAATTAGGGCTTCAAATCAATCCTTCAATCGAAAAGATTTGAAAGTTGTTTCAAATTTAGTTGTAGAGACTTTAACAATACACATTTTGGTAGTTCTTAATTTGGATAAAGTAGAGAAAAGTAAAATAATTGACTTCCAAACATATTTTGGCTTTCTTAGGAACGTTGAGGTATTCACAGTGCACATATATGATATTAATATCCTTTACTGATTTGTTGATACAATATGCTACATTGTAAGACACTTATGATTTGTTGATATAATTCAGACACCTAACCTCAAGACATTTTATGATTTGTTAATACAACATACCACATTATAATATTAAGAGATATTTCATTGATTTTTATATACTTCATTCAAAGTGTACATATATATATATTAAGACACTTTGTCATTTGAAGATCCATTATGTTATATTGTAACATTAAGACACTTTATTGGTTTAATACCACACAGTATATTTTCAGGACATTTCTGACTTAGGTGAAAAAGCAGAAAGTCTACAAATGAAAAAACTCTGGAAATTCTTACAAAAATAAAACATCATTGCAATATTACTAAAAAAAAATTATGTACCATGCAGGCCTATGTCTGCTGATGATCAATATGTTCTCTAATCCAGATAACATCAGTTAAATCGTTTTTAATACTTAAATGATGCAATTTTATCAGACATTACCTCTCTTTTGAGTGCCATTTTTCTATAAAAAGAACAGACTGATTCATGCTTCAGTGTTAGACACCTCATGAGCTGATGGATCAGTCAGCCCTAAGGCTTTGACGCTAGACTTAAAACTTTACATATCCTTAGTGTGCATATTACAAGCTTGCCTCTGTTCTGTAAGTCTACAAGGAACATTTTAAATGAAAGATTTCTGATTTTTATTTAAAACAACAGTTTTAATGTTTAGAATGTTATTTGAAAAATATTTAACTGGGCAAGAGATAATTTGTAGGATAAAGTTAAATTTTTGATTATGCAGCATTGAAATCTGAGCCAATATTTTTTAGTAATTCTCAATTTAAAGCCACTCTTATTTGAATGTAATTGTGCAGTTAAATTATTGATAGCCATCTAGTAGAATAGCATTAAAGACATTGTATAATTTCCAAGGTAGATTCTAGTTTTTCAGAATAAAATTAATTTTTCTTTCCTGTTGAAATCTATGTAAATACTCAATGGCAACAATCTTATTATTTTCATAAATTTTTGAATAATTTATAGAAGACTATTATAAATATTTTTAAAACCACAAAATAAAGAATAATTATAGACAAAATTAAATAAAAACATATTGCTATACAGGATTATCAATTTTAAATATATTAACATTGATCGGTATATTATACTCTGTTGTTAAAGCTAACTTTCTACAAATGTTATTTTTAAGTATGAATCTTCAGAAAGCCCTATATTTCAAAAATGCTCATTATTTTATTATGTTTAGTTACTTTTCCATAAATTAAATTTATTTTCATTGATACATTACAAATCTGTGTATATTATCATTATTATCATTTCATTAATCTTCATTGATCCATTTATAGATTCCAAATAAAATGTTTAATAGCCTATTATCATGATTTATTTGTAAAGTAGCCTTAGCACTTCATACCTAAACTGGTGATTTACTGGCATCAAAGGTACGAGTTGATGTCCATGTTAAATAATGAAAAATGTATTCAAGTCTTTTATTTTTAAGTTTCATATTTATTAAGGAACAATGTATGTTTTAGTAATATACAGATAATTTATTAAATGCCTGTATCAATGAAGGAGGGTTTTTTGTTTTATAGCCATAGCAAATATTCATGGTTTAAATATCCCAGTTGCAGTCATTATCACCAAAGGTGTCTCTGGACACAGCATTTGGAAAGCTACATGGAGTTGTCTTTGTAAGTCAGGGTGAGGGGACTTCAGCATGCCATTCCTCTACATTTCCAGGAGAATGGAAAAAGTAAGATAAAAAGTGTATTGCAGCAGACCATCTGGAAAGTGCTAATCCATAGTTGTGCAGAACATAGGAGAAGAATATTTAGAAAACAGTAGGAAGTGCTGCAGCCTAGAAAGCACGGCAGTGCAATTGTGTTTTACCAAGTTATAGGAAGCATTTCTAAACTCAAATTCTGATTAACTTTTATCAACATGAGATACATTGGTATCTTTGTGAGTATCAAAGTGTTTTAAATAAGTATTAAAGTATTGTTTAAAGACAACTGCATATGAAAATGAAGGGAAGAAAATGTGCTATAAATAATTCATTTTTTGATGATTTCATTATGACGAGTCATTGTTTACAAATTATTGAGCTATTCTTACTAATGTAGAAGTGATTCCTTACTGGACAATTTTACGTCATGACATATTCTCCCTAGTACTAATTTTAATAATTTATTCTGAGAGGAATATATTTTGTTCTAAAGTATGCCGCAACTTTATCATAAGAACTGCGAGTTGTCCTCTGCATGATTAGTCCTTGGTTCAGAGGCTGATTTGGTTAAAAAATAGTTTCATGCGTGGTTGATAAGAAACTTGGCCAAATATTTATTATTTATTTAAATAGTGGTGTGTGTGTGTGTGTGTGTGTGTGTGTGATTGCTGTAAATAAGGAAATATTAAAGCAACTCATTTTTAGGCTGCTGGGATGTGTTGCTGGCAGCACTATCCTTACATTAACGGTTTCAGCCTCATAGTTACGAGATGTCTACTGAAATACTAGACCTCACCTATACCCCATGCCTAAAAGAGAACAGAAAACAAAACCTTTGCCCACAGACGACAGAATATGATATTAGAAATGGAGTTACACAGGCCTGTGAGCTGCTATGTGGGTACTGGGTTCAAACCAGAGTCCTCTGCAAGAGTATTCAATGCTCTTAAACACTGAGCTCTTTCTCCAGTTCAAGCTATTGTTTTTTTTTGTTTGTTTGTTTGTTTGTTTTTTGGAAGAAACACTACCTGTATTCATGCTTTAATATTTAAAAATTATTGACAATTGAGAATTATCTATAGCATATTGTGATCTCAAGAGTTTTTTAGGACAGAAAATTGATAATTCCATGGGACATGTGATTGTCAGTGACTGGCACCCAGGCTTACTGAAGAGCAAAGTAGTATCTCACACAACTGCCCAATCTGACAAAGCGCTCCTCAAACTTATGGTAAATTTTTTCAGTCTCCCAAATGCAGGGACTAGAGGCATAAGAAAAGGTTTACATTAATATATAAGAATTTAACAATTTACTTTCATGTGTCACTCTAACATTTCAAATGGTACTATAAAATACTCAGCGTTGATGAACGTAATTCTTTAATATGGAATATTCTGAGACAGCAATATTTTTCCCAACATATTTTTTTAGCCATAATGAAAAGATTGTTAAGGATTTTACCCTCCCTACAGTGGTAATGTATTATGATATATACTAGGACACATTTTACAAAAAAGCAGCTGTTAAATAAATTTCCCTATGGGAAGAGGAGAAGAAATCTATGGCCAATTACGGTCAGTCTAGGTGTTGACTTCTCCTGACAACATTACATTTCCAAAATTATAAAACATGAAAGGAGAAAATAAGAAAGATACTCTTGGTGAAATGTATAAAGTAGTACTATTGCCTATTTAAAATACAAATAATGAATAATGTGTTTCCATGTGCATATGTGCAATCATGTATAGAAAATAACTGAGTGTGCATTTCATGTGCTCATACATTTTACACACATTCAACAGAAATTGTTGATGTTGATGCACATGCATTTTCATTAACCAAAATAAAAACAATTTTATTAATTGCAAGAAATAGCAATAAAATACTCATAATCAGTAAACTTAACATAAAAATTCATAATAATCATACTGGTTGTAATTGGAAAATTTTATAATTTTAAATCACGTAAACACAAGAGTAATACAATGTTTAAAGTAATTCATTTAATGATTATTTCTCAGTATACATATATTAAATTTTTTAATATATTGATTTATAGAAACTGACCCTTTAAAATTACTTTAATATTGTCTTTATTATAGTTACAGATTAAGTGGTATATTTGGTGTATAAGAAAAACAGTTTATTTTTCTATTTTTCTATATTAGAAAACACAAGATTATGATCTAATATATAAATATACTGCATATGCTAATTTATACCCAATTTCTAATCAAAATGCTTACTTGGAAATGTGTATGTAAATAAATTGTTATTTTTGACCAAGAGTCAATATAATTCTCTGTGTTAGAGAGTGTCAGAGCAAATACTAAAATATTTACATAAAAATAACATTTTATAATGAGCTATGTTTGTTGTATTAATTAAAATAATTAGAATTATTGTCTACTTAATAAATACATGCAAGTTATAGAAAATACTAAATTTAAAGCAGGATATTATGACATTCTATAGCTTGTTCCATCATCAGTAAAACAATTTAAGACATATACTTTATTGCTGTTAAGGAGATGATACAATTTTTAGGAATCCCTAAGTATACTGTGTGTGTTTATGAGTAAACCACACAACTTTAATTATATTCCATAATTGAACATATACATTTAATTGTGCAATATCAATTGCATACCTTACTTTTCAATTTTGTACATATGACTATTACTGATTAGGTCTGCCTTTGGTAGATATAATTATTTTCATATTTAAAATATATCAGATGAAGTGATAAGGATGCTGTGAACATATTTGACCAATTGAATTCTTGAACATACATAAATATAATACACAGTATCTGACTAATAATTCTTAAAGTATCTGCGAGTTATCAAATCCACTTTATATATAATTTTCAGTGGTTTCATCTTAATTACATCAATATAAGTCCTTTAAAGAAACTCATTGTTAGTACTTTCTTATCATATCCTTAAAAAACTTGCTAGATTTTTATAAGTTGTATATTGTACAGTAATCAAATAAATGAACTATAAAGGAGACCAATTGGAAGATGTTTGGATATGCTGGCATGCAAGGAAGATGGAAGAAAGAACAAAAAGCCCTTACAGTTAGACGAGAACAAAACATTCTTTAGCTTCCCCAAAATGGGTGAATGTCACATCACAAGATTGTACTTTATTTCATGGTATAATTTTCAAACATAGCTGATAATATATGTCAGACATTCATTTTTATTTGATTAAAAATATTTTTCATCTAGAATACAATAGGGATTACAATTGAGATCAGGTTTACTTTGCTTTATACATTTTTGTATACTGAGACGCCATTTATAAATTATTTGCAAAATGAACAAGTCTTTTAGACCTTTCCTTTTAAAAGAAAAAAAATTATTTATTTATTTATTTAAACTCCAAATTGTTTTCCCCTCCCAATCCACCTTCTGTCTGTTCCATATCTCATACCTCCTTCCCACCCCCTGTCTCCACAAAAGATGTCCCCAACCCCCACCTTCCACCACCAACCTCACAGACCTCTAAACTCCCTGAGTACTCCAGTTTTTTGAGGGTTAAGTGCATCTTCTCTGACTAACCCAGACCTGACATTCCTCTGCTGTATATATGTTAGGGGCCTCGTATCAGCTGCTGTATGCTGCCTGGGTGGTGGTCCAGTGTCTGAGAGATCTCAAGAGATCTCAGGGGTCCAGATTAATTGAGACTGCTGATCCTCCTACAGGGTCACCCTCCACCTCAGCTTCTTCCAGCTTTTCCCTAATTCAACCACAGGGGTCAGCAGTTTCTGTTCATTGGTTGGGTGCAAATATCTGCATCTGACTTTTTCTGCTCCTTGTTGGATTTTTAGAGGGCAGTCATAATAGGTTTCTTTTTGTGAGTGCTCCATAGCCTCAGTAATGGTTTCAGGCCTTGGGACCTCCCTTGAGCTGAATCTCATTTTAGGCTTGTCACTGGACCCCCTTTTCCTCAGGCTCCTCTCCATTTCCATCCCTGCAGTTCTTTCAAACAGGAACAATTGTGGGTCAGAATTTTGACTGTGAACTGGCAATCCCTCCCTCACTTGATGCCCTATCTTCCTGTTGGAGGTGGGCTCTATGTAAGTTCCTTCTCCCTACTGTCAGGTATTTCATCTAGGGTCCCTCCCTTTGAGTCTTGAGAGTCTCTCACCTCCCAGGTCTCTGGTGCATTCTGGAGAGTCACCCCAACCTCCTACCTCCTGAGGTTGCCTGTTTCCATTCTTTTTGCTGGCCTTCAGGGCTTCAGTCCTTTTCTGTCACCCAGTGACAGATCAGGTTCCACTCTCCTCTTTCCACCCCACCCCCGTGCCCTGTCCACTTTCCCTCTCTGTTCCCTCCCTCTCTCCCAACTTATGATTGTTTTCTTATCCCTCTCAAGTGGGACTGAGGCATCCTCACTTGGGTGCTTCAGCTTATTGACCTTTTTGAGTTCTGTGGACTTTAACTTGAGTATTCTGTACTTTCTTATTGGCTAATATCCACTTATTAGTGAGCACATACCATGCATGTCCATTTGTGTCTGAGTTACCTCACTCAGGATGATATTTCCTAGTTCCATCCATTTGCCTGAAAAACTCAGGATGTCCTCATTCTTAATAGATTAGTAATATTCCACTGTGTAGATGAACCACATTTTCTGTATCCATTCTTCTGTCGTGGGACATCTGGGTTATTTCCAGCTTCTGGCTATCACAAGCAAGGCAACTATAAACATAGTGGAACACATGTGCCTGTGGCATGGTAAGGCATGTTTTGAGCATATAAAAGCATCAAGATGAAAACATGTACTAAATTGTACCAACAAAGTATTAGAGCAATAGAACTGATCAATATATAATAAGATATATGAAGATGATAACATTGAGTTCAAAATGGTAAATTAATGTTAAGGCTTTTAAAATATATTTATTAAATAAATATATAAAATATATTATGTCTAAATATATAAACATATAAAATGGTCTTAAAGTCATTTAGAACAGTGTTGAATAATTACTTCTGATTCAGAGGTATTATATAAACATAATTATAAACAAAAATATTTTAATAAATATTTCAAAGAATGTTATAACTTAGTATATGGTACCACTATCTCTACTGAATGAAAGAAAAATTGACTTATAAAATAATCTAAGATTTCTACAACTTTAAACAAAAAAGTAAGACAATACTATAAGCATATTAATTAATTGGGTTTTTTTAGTGTATCTGCTATAGTTTCAGAATATTCTATTGTAGAAGTTATTTAATCAAAGATTAAATTAAGTATCAATTAACATATGGCTTACTATATTATAAATTATATATCATATATTAACATTTAGATTATGTATTTTAAGTGTTGGAATTTTAAATATTTTTATTTAAATAAATGATATTTCATATTGAGCCTTCTTTCCCTCTCCTGAGTCTACCCCAATGGAAGCTTTATCTTATTCTCATGAATCTGATATTAATCAGTTTCAATAATGGTCTTATCTAACTTACTTACAAAGCATTCTTTGTTTAACATACATGTCACATTAGGAGAGTGAAGAAAACTTGAGAGAACTTTGCTACAAATAATATTTTTAGCGAAGAGGACAGAAAGGGAGAGAGAAAGAGAGACAGCAACAGACAGAAACAGAGACAGAAATAGACATAGACAGAGACAGAGCTGCAGCACCAAAGATAAGCCTTTGTGATTCATTCTCTCAGGATAAGTATTGCACATTTTCTCTAGGCATCCCATTGAATTTTTTAGGCACTTGGAGGCACTCTGGACCAGAAAATGCCAAGCAGAGGTAACCTTCTGCTAGGTGATCAGAGAAAGAGCATAATATTTTTATTATTTTTTTCAGAACAGGAAAAATAAAATACTCCTTTTAAACAGCATTTTCATCTCCCAGTACTTAGCATTCCTGAGTGTAACAAGGATTCCCAGTCAGTCCTACATTCCAGTGAGCTCTCCTCATTTACACTAACTGCTTTCCTTCATGCTCAAGGACTATGTTATCAACAATGATTACCAACAGGGGGAAAGCTGTGCCTGAAAGAACAGAATAATGGCTCAGACTCTTTTCTCTCTGTGCACAGTTGAAAGCTGTGCTTTCATTCATAGCCAAGATTCTGCTAATGGGTGGGTATTATTGTTCACACTCTGAAGTCTCATGGAGAGATTTGCTTCTTAGTTCTTCTGAACCACAGCTGCTACTTTCAGGAATTTTTTTTTTCTTGTATTGTTAGAAAATATTCCGGGGTTCTCTATTTTATGCTTTTTACAGTGAGTCAAGTAATAAACACTTGTCTAAGGTTAATGTTTTTCTCTCTCTTAATGAGAATACATCTTATGGGGAAAATTCTGACAGACATTACTAATTTCTCAAGCAAGAAAACTTAAGTGTTAAGCACCCCTTCTTCCTTTATTTTACTCCTGGATATTGGTAGTCCAGGCATTTAACTTGCTGTTTAGAGAAGAAATTAACTACATACCAAAAAAATATGATTCTCAACATATTTTATTATCTCTGGATTTAAGGCAATAAGTTTTTTCTCATCAATATTTGAAGAAAATATCCTGTCTTGGAAAGAGATCAAATAGACAGGTAGGCATGCAAAAGGGGTTTAAGACAAATACTGCTAATCAAAATTCTGCATATCAACTACCAAGTGATATCAATTTTTCAGTTGCTTAGAAAAATAAAAATGAGAACAGATAAATAATTTCATCATTGGTAAGCCCCATATTTCCATATTATACCTAAGAAACTTCATGTATTATTTAGTGAGAAACATTGTAATTATTCACTAAGGATGCAGCTCCAAACTGAATCTTCAATATGAAGCTATGTAACATCTTCCAAGTAAGATGAACAAAGGATTATAGAGTTTTATTTCAGTATGTACAGAGTAAATGAAATGGTACTATTTATTAAGTATTCATTTCCAGTATTGCTCCAGGGTTCTAAGAGATAAAAAATTATAATGGCATACACAATTCCCTTCTTTAAATGATCTATTATCTCAATATGTAAATTAATCATTAACAGAGAGAATGATATTAAACATACCATAATGATGATAGTGTTTCAAATGGTGAAGGCTGAAATATTTATGACATATTTTTTTTTTTTTTAGGCAAAAGACTAATCATTCAGTAGATATCATTCTTAAAGTATAAAGAGGATGTCAGTTTATTTCCTGTAATAGAGAGACATTTTAGTGGAGTGAAAGAAAAATCAAAAAAAGTGTGTAGGTGTTCATATGAATGCCAAATAATAGGTTAAGATGAAAGAAATTTGTGTGTTTTTTATTGGTTTGTTTGGAGAATTTATAGAACTAATACTCACAACAATGATAGCTTCTACAGTCTAGGAAATTGGGGAGAAGATTATAATTGAATCAAAGATAAAATTGATTTTTGTACATTTTTAATATTTAATAATAAAAGAATATAAAGTTTGGGAGTAATTTTCTGATAGGCATATATAGGGTAGAAGAAAACAACGGCCAGAAGGAACTCATAAGGAATTCAGGAAAGAGGTATCCAAGGCCTAAAATAAAGTTATAGGAATAAAAGGATTATGAAATAGATATGAAAATAAGCTATGATTTACTCTGAAAAGGAATGTAAGAAAGTTTGGTGATTAACTGGATTCAAGATGATGACAAAAGCAGACAAGTGACTGACAATTTTCACTTTAGTTCTTGGATAATGTTTGGAATAATTGTGGAACTGATTTCATATACAGAGAAGAACTGCTTGTTTTAAGGATAATGATATGCATAATATGGGAAGTATGGGTTTAACAGCTGGAATGACATTACAGTAGAGATATCTCACAGTACAGCAGAAATTTAAAATAATTATAATACAGGTGATTTTTAGCTTTATGTTCTATTTAGTACAAGATCAATAAACATATACATTGAAAAAGACTGAAAAGACCAGCTATACAATGCTAGGAATTATAATGATTCATGAAGACTTTAAGGTTTGTACAATGTGGCAGCTGAGTTTTGAGTGTTAAGTAAGTCAACTTATTTTATCTGGAATATTTTACAAAAGCATAAATGAGCTCTTTCAAGTGGCATCATAAGCATATAACTGTATACATGCTTTGAAGTCCATTTTATCTAAAAAAAATATATTTTTATCGACCTGTGTTTATTTCATGGATAATGATCTACTTTATAAACAGATGTGTTATTATATCCTAGATTATATAATGTTTTGTGTTCTTTTTTCCTGTCATTATTTCTTAATCATAATTTGCCTTCATCAACTTCAAACTCATCATTATTATTTTACATTTTGAACCCTTCTGCATATTAGTATAGAAGACACAGTGTAGTCTTAACTAATATCCTGCTCATTAATAATTTGGAATGCACCTGCTGTCAATTGAAGCTAGGGAATTTTTTTTCTCAGAAACTCTTCTTTTTCCATGCCGACAATTGAACTACATGCTGTGCAAGTACACTACTACTACTGAGCTACAACCTAGCACGGAAAATAATTCTCAAATTGCCTTGGACATGGACAAGTTAAAAATTCTACATACACTTCCATATCTCGTATTCAACTGCATAAACAATGAATATAAATTAAATTCATGTTACAATTCAAAATATTTGAGGTATTTTTAATATAGTAAGAATGTTGGGTATATACTGTCAGCTGATTTTAAATAACAGCATCCTTATTTCCGAGAAATCTAAATTATTTAAAAACATATAAGGGAAGGATGGTTGAATAGGTGGGAGGGAAGCAAAGGACTGTGTGGAAAGGAAGGAGGGTAGGCTAGGATCAAAATGATAAGTCAACAAATAAGTTAGTGAATAATAACAAAGAACATATAATTTAACTAATAGTTGAATAAATACAAACTGTATGACTATTAAGTGTTCAGAATAAAGAAAATTAATAAAAAGAAAATATGAAACAATAAAACATACATATAAAATAATACTTACTACATATAAGTAGATTGTATCCATGAGGCAATTTGTCAGTGTAGCATTTTCTGAAAAAGATATTTTGTTCAAAGTGGATCAAAAACTATTCTAGGACCTGGTCTCTTTTTTTAACTCAGCAGTAAACTAATAAAAGTTAACTTTACATACATAACTTGAGGAAATCATGACTTTGAATGTGAAATGTGTACCACAAATTTAGCAAAGTTTATTTTTGATATAATGTTTTATCCAAAACTGCTTGACATTATGATCAAAAACTGGTGATTGTACAAGCAAAATATTTAATAATAACTCTTGTGCTCTTTTCTGTAGAAAGTTAATAATAAAAGCTTTTGACAAGTAAACAACCTACACTATAAATTCATTTGTAGTCTTACAATTAGTTAATTCCTTTTATATGATTTATTTTATCATTGTGGCAATGATGGTTCCCTAATATTTTTAATACTTTAATATTTTAATTTTTAATCCATTTCTTAATGGATTCAAAGAGATAGCTTTTACTGAGCATATAAAGAAGAAATAATCTATCTAATGTGCAAAATAGTTATATTTCAGAACAAAGTGATAAAACAGAGAAAAATATTAACAATAATTTTACACTTTAGACAATTAATATTTCCTAAAGAATTCTTAGACAGGAAGACAGTTCAATGGGGAAGACATTCTCCAACAAACATATTCTTGATCCCTGGACATTAACAACTCTTATATTTTTCTTTGACTTCCATACAAATGATATGACATACTTTATGCAGACATATACACCCACAAACATACACACTAAGTGTGTGTTTAAAGATTAAATATTTTAAATCTATGCATAATTATTTAATTTTAAAATTTTAGCATGTATATTATCGGACCATTTATGGTAGTAAATGAAAAAATAAACATTTGTTTTAAAATAATTTTTTTTTTACATTACACAATAATTTATTTTTCTGATCATTTGCTCTGGAAGCCAGTTAGAAAGTTCCTTCTAGACTATCCAGATGGTTGAGTGGGTAAAGCACTTACCACCCAAGCCAGCCAACCAGAGTTCCATCCACAGATCCCACATAAAGGTGGATGGAGAGGACCAATTTTACAAAGGTGTTTTCTGAATTCCACCATGTACAATTGGATGTTACTAATTTACTTAATAACTTAAACACAGTACTTTTGCAAATGTTTGTTTATTATCCTGGGTTCTGATGATATCTTATATGTTATTGCAATTTTTAAAAATATTTTGTTTTATTCTATATGTATGAGTGCTTTATTTGCATGTATACATAGGCACCATATGCTTGCCTGGTGTCCAAGGAGGTCAGAAGAGGCTGTTCCCTGGAACTGGAATTATGAGTTGGCATGTGGGTGCTGGGAGCTGAGCTTTGATTTTCTGGATAAACAGTAGGTGTCCTTAAACACTGAGCCATCTCTCCAGTTCCTGTTATTACAAATTTTAAATGTGGAGGATTTTGTTCCAAAACATGTCTTCTGTTCTGAGTAAAAATTGGAAAGTTCCTCATTTTGAGAATTCATAAAAAACTAGAAAAACTATTCCTTCATCATACAAACTTAATTTGATCACAAGAATTTGCTTTAGTATTTCTTTGGGGAATGATAAAGATTGCCAAGCAAGGTGAGATGGACTCTCGTTGAGGTAAGTCTGACTCACTGGGAACTGTTACAGACCTGACTACAACTTTCTGTGCATTCTTGGGAACCAGTATCTATTCACACTCCTCCTTTATACTAATGATCATAATGTTCATAGATTATGTGGAACAATTCAAAATGAGCTCTGTGGTTTGTAATTGGCATGATGGCCCAAAATAAAATGGTAATCGTTTCTCATTTTCTAGAGCTCATTATTTCAATTTATCTGGTCTGGAGTCATTTTAATTAGTCATGCCTACTGTTAATATTACAATTTTAGCGGAGGAATGTTTCCCTTTCAGTAGCTGGAAAAGATCTGATTTTACACCTGCTCCTTCCACGATTATCATTAAAATAGCATAGTCTGAACAGAATATATAGTAAATCGGTAGTCCTAAAAGTGGTTAGATTTTCTATAACCTGGGAAGACATTTTTCTTCTTTCCTGAATTTCAATCTGTGTTTCTGCCCACTGTAGTACATCATAGTTTCCCCAAGCTAGTGTGGTTAATAATATTTTGCTTCCTTATGAGTAAAGTTGTTCTGTGCCACTCAGTGTACCCAGGTGTGTTGTAGAGACATAGTACTTTATTTAGAACAGCTATGAATTTTTCCACTCTTCTTTGCCTCGTAAGAAAACGCTAAGTGATAAACCCATCAGAGATCCTTGATGGTGTTGTTGGCACAAACATGGTAGAGCCATCTGTGTTGGAAAAGGACATGGCTTAACTAAGTATCAGTGACCTTTAAAGAGTAAATAAACAATAAACAAAAGTGCAGCTGAAGACACAGCATCAGGTCATAATAAGCGTCTACCATAGTGACTTCAGAAGACAAAAGCATCATCATGAAAATATCAACAGCCATCTGATTATTTAAAAATATTGTAGCACGAATATTCTTTTTATGATTCACTGCTCTGACAAGTCCATTAAACACATAGTTAAAATGCATATGGACATTTACTATAGTTTTCTTTGCTAAAACATCATTTTATTACTGTATATATAACAATAATGAACAATACAATGTTTTATTAATCTTATTTTCTTTCAAGAAATTCTTAATATTTTGTTCAAAAATAATTATCATCATCCAAAATAATATTTGTTTTACAAGCTATTGATTTATCTTAGAAAATTTCAATACTAGAACTTTTTATACTTTCTTGAAATCTCAGTTAAAAAGCACAAGATCACTTGTTATCAAATTCTCAGTTTAATTGTATGATCATAAAAGAAAAATCATAATCACAGTAGTTAAACATAATAAGGCTGAATAAAAATCTCAGAATAGCACAGTGACCATGATTAAATTTTCAAGATTTGTTATTGGTTGAAGGCTCATATTCATTGTTTGATAATAATAATGAAGAAATAACAACTAGTAATTGATTAAAATTATAAAATAAAGAAATCATTTCAGATTAAAGATGCAAAACGAGAAATGTATTTAAATCTGTGGAGTTATAATACCTGAGTCGAACTAATATTTACCATTATAATTTTCTACTCTCCATTATCTGTAATATAATTTCCCCTTTAACATGATAAGGGTCTCAAGTTAATGCTGAAATCAAATTTTAAGAAAATGATAAAAATAATTCCTCAGTTGGCTCAGTAGATAGTGTGAATTTTAAATTAGGGAGTTTTTAAAATAGTGTATTTTAAAAGGAAGAAATTACATGATGCATAGCTTAGTGAAAGAATCATTTTGCACAATAAAATGTACAAACACCAGAAAAGAGGAATCACCTGCATAGAAGTCCATGATGGGAGAATAAGATCAAAGTTCAGTGAAAGCTGATGAAACCCACCGTAGAAGCAGTTCACAAGACACGGATAGTGCAGCTTGCTTGTAGCCTGTATTTAAGGAAGAAGAAGATACAAAGAACATGAGCTATACTTTATTTATTTTTTTATGGTAGCTAGATCAATTCATTTTTGTACCTCAGAAACTTTTTCTAGTGTATCACAACAAAAGAAATGCATGCTAAGTGAAAGCTTGAAAAACATGAATAATATTAAAATATTCAATCACAGTTGTAATTGCAAAAAATGAAAAAGAACTCAACAACAACAACAACAACAATAAAAACCATCCTAAGATCTCTCACAAAGATACATGTGATTAGTTTTTAGGAGGAAAATGCATTTGAATTAACAAATGTACCTGGATATACATCTTACTATATACATCCTGGCTGTGGAGATTTATATTTTAGAATTTTAATTTATTGAGTGCCAGAACTTCTGCCCTTTTTTCTTTTTTCTTTTTATTTCTTTTTTTTACTTCCCCCATCCCATTCCCTCTCCCCCTTGCTTCTATGAGGGTGCTCCACCACCCACCCACCCACCCACCCCTGACTCATCACCCTAGCAGTCCCCTACAATGGGGCGCTGAGCCTCCAAAGGACCAAGGGCCTCCCCTCCCATTGATGTCAGATAAGGCAATCCCCTGTTACATGTACAGCTGGAGCCATGGGTCCTTCCATGTGTAGTTTTTGGTTGGTGCTTTAGTATCTGGGAGCTCTGAGGGACCCAGTTAGTTGATATTGTTGTTCTTTCTATGGGGTTGCAAACCCCTTCAGCTCCTTGAGTCCTTCCCCTGACTCCTCCATTGTGGTCTCCATGCTCAGTCAGACGGTTGGCTCCAAGCATCCAAATATGTATTGGTCAGGCTCTGGCAGAGCATTTCAGGGAACAGGTATATCAGGTTCCTTCCTGTTAGCAAGCACTTCTTGGCATCAACAATAGTGACTGGGTTTGGTGTCTGCAGATGGGATGGATCTCTAAGTGGGGTATGGTCTCTTGATGGTCTTTCCTTCTCTACTCTTTGTTCCTGTATTTCCTTTAGACAGGAGCAATTCTGGGTTAATATTTTTGAGGTGGGTGGTGGTCCCCACTCCTCAACCGGGGCCATGCCTACCCTCTGGATACGGTCTCCACAGGTACTCTCCTCTTTGTTTGGTATTTCAGCTATCATTCTTGTTGGATTCTGGGAGCCTCTTGCTTTCCTGACATCTGGGATTTTCTGGTGGCTACCCCCAGTTCTCCATTCCACACTGTATACACCTCCATTCAATTTCCAAACCTCTGTACTTTTCCCCCCATCTCCTCCCACACCTGATCCTGTCCCCCTTTTCTTTATCCCTACTCTCTCTTTCCCAGATCCTTCCCTCCTGAGATTATTTTGTTCCCTCTTCTAAGTAGAAGTGAAGTATCCATACTTTGGTCTTCCTTCTTCTTGAGTTTTATATGGTCTGTGAGTTGCATCGTGGGTATTCTGAGCTTTTTTCCTAATATCCATTTATCAGTGAGTACATACCATGTGTGTCCTTTTGTGACTGGGTTACCTCACTTAGGATGATATTCTGTAGTTCCATCCATTTGCTTGCAAATTTCTTGAAGTCATTTTTTTAAATAGCTGAGTAGTACTTCTTTGTGTAAATGTACCACATTTTCTGTATCCATTCCTCTGTTGAGGGACATCTGGGTTGTTTTCAGCTTCCGGCTATTATAAATAAGGCTGCTATGAATACAGTGGAGCATGTTCCTGTTTATGTGTTGGAATATCTTTTGGGTATATGCCCAGAAGTGGTCTAGCTGGGTCCTCAGGTAGTAAGTACTATGTCCAATTTTCTGAGGAATTTCCAGACTAATTTCCAGAGTGGCTCTACCAGCTTGCAATCCCACCAACAATGGAGGAGTGTTCCTCTTTGTCTACATCCTCACCAACATCTACTGTCACTTGAGCTTTTGATCGTAGCTGTTCTGACTGGTGTGAGGTAGAATCTCAGTGTCTTTTTGATTTGCATTTCCTTGGTGACTAAGAATGTTGAACATTTAGTTAGGTGCTTCTCGGCCATTTGGTATTCCTCAGTTGAGAATTCTTTGTTTAGCTCTGCACCCCACTTCTTAATAGGGTTATTTGGTTCTCTGGAATCTAACTTCTTGAATTCTTTGTATATATTGGATATTAGCCCTCTGTTGGATGTAGGGTTGGTAAAGATCTTTTCCCAATTTGTTGGTTGCCTTTTAGTCCTATTGACAGTGTCCTTTGCATTACAGAAGCTTTTCAATTTTATGAGATCCCATTTGTCCACAGTTGATCTTACAGTCTGAGCCATTTTCGTGTTCTGTTCAGCAAAATTTCTCCTGTGACAATGTGTTCAAGGCTCTTTCCCACTTTTGCTTCTAATAGAATCAGGGTATCTGATTTTATGTGGAGGTCCTTGGTCAATATGAACTTGACCTCAAGCTGGACTACAGAGATTGTTCTGTAGTGATAAAAAAACAACAACAACAAAATGCATGGTATTGGTGAACAGACAGACAAATAGATCAAGAGAATAGAATTGAAGACCTATAATTAAACCCTCACACCTATAGTCACCTGATCTTTGACAAAAAAGCCAAAACCATTCAGTGGTAAAAAAGCATATTCAACAAATGGTGCTGCCTCAAGTGGTGATTGGCATGTAGAAGAATACAAATTGATCCATTTTATCTCCTTGAGAATACAATGTAGTTCAGTAAATGTGGTACATTTACACAATTCTCCTTAAGCATTCAGGTGGACAAAATAGTTTATCTATTTAAATTGGAAGAAATCAGGATGGAGAACTGATATGATAGAAGTCACTGGATTTATTTTAAACTAAAGTAGCCATCTAGGAAATGATTCATAAGATAAATCATATAATAATAGAGTACATACAAAGAGAACTTATGGTATCGAGTTTAGAGTTTTGTATGCATTGCTACATTGTTTAAAAGCCATGAGAGTATTAGGTGATTAAGAATACAATCTGAGAGCTGTGACCAAGTCAAAAGCATTGAGGAAGGTAGTAAGACGAAAAAATATTTGAGAATTAACAGAGATGGCAGTGTTCAATAATAGTGTTAGAAATAAAAAAATAGTCAAAAGTAGGCTTTCGGGAAATTTTATTAACATTAATATTTCACAGAGATAGAAGCTTAGGGTTGAGGAGAAAATAGATATAGACAAACAAGATTATCAATAGGTGTTATATTTGGCCAGCCACTAAGAAAAATTTTTTCTGAAAAGTAGGAGAATCATTGAAATTACTGAATTGCATAAATGCTGACTATATTTTAAACATGTTCTAGAAATTTGAAATTACACAAAGCTAAATAAGATACTGCATAACATGCAGTAGTATACAATGTAATAGCAAGGAAGAACTGTACATTGGTTTATATTGAAAGAATTAAGCAATCGCAGGTATGGCCTGATGTCCTCAGTAACAGAGATATGGAAAAGAGAGAAAGAAAAAAAGCTGTTGGCAAACCTCTGTAGCAAATATATCCCAAAGAATTTTAAAAGAGACTGGTACTTCCTCATTCAGGCGAAGCCTGACATGGCAGCTATATTAGCCACGTCGTGGAACCTCTAATACTTTTCTACTCAAAGCCATTTCCTAATATAGGAGAAAAGCCCACTTCATGTCAAAAATTCTTAAACTTAACATTCAAATGTATTCTGCCCATAGTCTAAAACTCAAAGCATGTTGTATAGCAAGGATGGTAGAAAATAAACATTAGTTAGGGAGCATTTTTCAAAAAATAGAAAATGAGGATGAGCCATCAATCTCTGTCTTTATCATCATTCTCTTCTAAGGAAGAGAGAGAACATCAAGAAATCTATACCGAGACAGTGGAATTTGAAGATGAATATAGAATATAAACAGCCATTAAGCAGTATTGGGAATTGCAGAATAAATAGCCCAAGAGGAAAGAATTGATAAGAATAAATACAAGGATTTTATTTTTCAAATAAAGTTTTTATTTTTAAAGAGTCAGTAGCACAGCATGTGGGAAATCACAGTTTGCAAGGCAAAATATACAGGGTTAATTCTGGAATGCCATTTTGGAACACAATGCAAAATGATCTTAAATTCTATATCTAAAGTCCAGATTTTTGTTTTCATTGAAGACTTTGGACATGCTTGAAGACTTTTATTAAACATAGCTGAGATAGCACAGGAATTATTCTACAATAAAACTGATCAGAAAATAGTATTTAAAAAGAAACATTTGAAGTAAACATATCTCTATAAATCTATTGCTGCCCACTGTGGCACCCTTAGCTAGCACAGTACACTATAGTTATGGTCGAGGAGAACAGAGAACAGGCTGAGGTGCGCTGATGTAAAGTGATAAATGTTTGTAACTTATGTTGTTCTGGTAACAGAATGTAAAGAAGAGAAGAAGACTCAAAGGATATTAAACCTCACTGATGAAATGGTTTATAACATGCCTGTTGTTGTTCATGTAAAGATGACAGAAAGTGATGCGACCAGTAGAAATTGGGTGAATAGTTAAGAGGGAAATATGGAAGAACCACTGTGAATTAATATTGGACATTTCAGTATTGTCAAGTACAATACTGAATTTTTGAAAACTCACATTATGTCAAGGAAGTAATATGGACAATTATGGAGATAAGTAACTCTTATGTCTTAAAAAAATACATTTGGAAGCATATTGTGATTTGAATATGAGTCTGGAGGAATTGAGAGAGGAATACAGATGTTGATTGAAGCAAAATCCATTGGTGATACAGAGGATAGAGTAAGTGGAGCACAGAAGAAAATTATCATAGGGAAATAATGATTAGAAGCAGGATTAGAGATGCTGACAGATGTGAATGGGACAAAATAGACATGTAAATCAATGCAGCGTGTGAGGGGCAGTATGCTATTGGGAAGTAGGAAGTGAAAAGAAACCAGATGACGTATGCAGTCACTGCTGGATGATCATGAATCTGAAGACACATGAAAGAGTTCCATGTCAGTGACACACATCATTCCTATAGGCTATATTTACATTTTTTGAGTAAATAGCCCTTCAGGTTATATTGTTGTTGTTGTTTTGTTTTGTTTTATTCTTGGTGTTGCTTTCTTAGCAGTAAATAATTTTGTAAATTATGGACAGTTTGTTTCTTAAAGTGGCTATTTATGCTGCATATATTATTTTCCTCAGTTTAAATTATTTTTCATCATGGAAGCTAGACAGACCCCAAGAGGCAGTGCTGGGGATTTCCTCCCGTCCTTCTTTTCTCCTTCCTTCTTTTCTCCCTTCCTTCTTTTCTCCTTCCTTCTTTTCTCCCTTCCTTCTTTTTTCCCTTCTTTGGATCACCCCCCATTCTCCTTCATTCTTTCCCGTCTTCCATATAAATTCCATATATGTGAAAGGGGAAGTGAGACCCTTTATATTTATACATTCACCTCTCTGGCCTTACCATGCAACCTCTCTCCACTCAGACTATAACAATATGCCTAATGCTGTCTTTGTCAAGTTCAAAGCTCTTAAATCTCAAGAATTTAGTGAATGAACACAGACAATGCTGTCACTATCTGTAGTTATGTTTCTAAGACCTTCAATTTGTAAACAATAAATCTAACTCCACAGAGCAGCTTCATACTTATAGGCAATGGACTTTCAAGAACAGGAAAAGAATATTTTAATTTCCAGCATTTGATTTTATTAACTAAATATACAGAATAGGGGAAATCATAATATTCTATAATATTTATAATGCTTTCATTGTGCCAAATTCTATCAACTAAAATAATTCTTATGTTCCTTTTATCATTCTGTGAAGTTATGTCTTTTGACTAATTTGCTTATTTTGTTATAGGAATTGGATATTTGGCTATGAGTATGTAGCTATGTCTTCTAGGGATAGAACCCTCCTCTATCATAAAGATCACATGAGAACATGTGAAAGCAGGCTTTTGCCACTTTATAAATGGTAATGTTTTTAAAGAAATAAAACTAATATGAATATTATTGCCAATATTCTGGTGCTCAAAAATATGTTTAAATAGCATAGACTCTTCTCACTAGGGTAAAAGAAATAAATGAATTTAAGTACTATTGATGTCTACCACAAAAGCCAGGTCTATTATACTGAAACACCTAACAAATCACATCAGAATATTTAATTACTATTCAATCAATTTTTTTGTTCACTGTGTCAGTTCAATGTAGAGAACCAAGCAAAACTGTTTTTTTTCTTTATTTGTCAAGCAGGGACTCTTAAAACAAGGATGTTATAAAACTCTATTGGAATGATGAAAATGCTTTGTTTGATCTTTTGAATTTTAATGTCAGAATATTATTATGAAGAAAATTGGGCTCTCTGAAGTGACAAATACATTATTTAACAACTTTGATTAAAAGTAAGATGTATAAAATACTTTCCTAAAAGAAACATATGCTAATTTAGTTTATAAAAGAGTGGCTTTAAAATTTGAGATATCGGGGAGACTATTTTGTTAGTATAATAACTAAACAAAATGCATTTAATTAGAGAAATGGTATTTTGACTAGTTCTATTAATTGATAACTGTATTTTGATTATAATTATCATAAAACTTTGTGTATATAGATGCTAATTTTGAACATTAAGTGTGACTTATTGGAGAATTAGTAACAATAATGGTAAAAATAATCAGTAACTGGCCTTAAAATACAAATGTTTTACTTGTAAAACATGATTCAAATGAATTACAAACTTGAAAACACAGGATTAGAAAATTGCCAGCCTTTGTATGCCTTCATGTTTCTAACATTCTTTGATATCATGAATATTGGGATGTGCTCTGGCACCTGTAGGAATGCTAGAAACTTATGAAAAAATGAGTTTCTGGTTTCATGCCACTGTTGAGTTTGTTGAAATAATTTATAGTAATTTTTAATCTTAATGGCTTCTAGCTTTTAATAATGATTGCTAAGACAATACTATGTGGGTAGAAGCCTATATTTTAAAAGTGTTTAGTTAACTGATATACAGACTTTCTTCTTACAAGTAAAATTCAGTGATGAATCTTAGTGGGAAAATGAACTATAAGAGTATTTTTAATTCACAATGTTGTCAGACTTACAAAATCTTGTGATAACAATACCTGGATTTCTGGTTTTGCTTAATCTTACCTATTTTGTTTTTGTTTCTTTTGCAGCAAGAATATTGGATAGAATCGTCTCACTGCTATTTAAATATATTCTTTTTTCTCTGTCAATTACCACAGGTTTAGTCCTTATGAGTGGTATAATCCACACCCTTGCAATCCTGACTCAGACGTGGTGGAAAACAATTTTACCTTGCTAAATAGTTTCTGGTTTGGAGTTGGAGCTCTCATGCAGCAAGGTATACGATTCAGCCTGCTATTTCCCTTGGGCACCATGTCCCACTCTTTGCTGGGGGAGACAGCTCTCGCTGGCACAAGTCGCTTGCATGGGTAGCCTCTGTGCATGTAACCATAATCCAGCTTCTCCATCTATTTAATGCATTTAGGCCTTCTCAAATCCCATTTGAGAGAGATTCTGAGAAAACAGCTCGGCAAATCCACATAGAATATAATCATCTAATATTTTATTAACCCACAGCAGGTACATTACTCCATAGATAAGCAAGCTAACCTAATTCATTAGCCAGAAGCTTCACTGAAAGTAATACTAAAATTACATCTCCTTGAGGCAAGAATTCAGTTTATTATGCCTGTTTCCTGTCTCAATTTGATGTAAAATATTCTCTTCTTTCATATTAATTCTTTATTAAATGCATTTGTATTGCATGATTACTAAATCGATTGCATATAAATTTGTAAAGTTAAATATTAATCCATTTAAAGGTATATTTTTAGATAAAATATTAGCTATATTTGATAATTATAAGAATATAAAATACTGCATGCTTCGGAGTGAATGCAAGAATATTTTTATAATTATTTAAAATTCATAATATAAAGGTTAAAAGTCAAAGCTATAGATTAGAAACATGATAGAGTACATGTAATAATATGGCTATATGGTTTGTAATATTTACTCATTATTGGCTTTTCCAGGTAGAATTTCTATTTTTATGCTGTATATTTTGTTAATATTATAATATTTAAATAAAATTTTAAAATTTACACTAGATACATATTACTCACAATATATTGACATTTTGGCCAATGCTACATTATTTTATGTATTGTAAATGTAATACTTTAAGTTTTAAACATACTAAATAGAGCAAAATATTAAAATTTTTAGCAATTGTCAATAAGTAGAATAAGGAGAAAAATATACTTCCTTATGAATTATCCCTAAGTTGAAAAGCTTTTACTTTAAATTTTAGTGATGTACTTAGTATTCATCTTGAAGAAATTCATTTAATGATGACATTAATATACAGAGAGTAAATATTTACTGTTTAATTATAAAAGGACTATTTAAAAAGGACTATGCTATTGCTTGTTTAATATCCTGTATAAACCCATTAAGTCACAGCTATTCCATTTATAATTTATTTCCTAAAGTGAGAATAGTTGTTGAAAGAAAAATCCTAAACTACTAATAAATAATAGTTAATACATGCTATAAGGAAATACTTCTAAGTTGCAATAATCCTTTCCCTCAAAGTTATGAATATACATCATGAATTAATCTATATTTGTAGCATCTCTTCCTAAATAATACTAGAAGAGTCAATAGCTGCATTTTGCTTTTCCTCCATTTTGGGTCTAAAGTAAAGGCTTCCTTGCTCATTGGGCTGACAGCACTGGAGATCTCTCAGGTCTGATGGGATATACTTTGTTAAATGTGGAATGGAGTAGTATAGTTTACTCAGGCAATCGGCTAACCATTAGCCTCATGGGTCTGCAGCAATTAATCTTCACAGTCAAGGTCAGACTATAATAATAAGGTTCACTTTTAAATTTTGCTACCAACTTTAGCAATAAAATATTGGTTTTTGAAATTTATATTTCCTAAAATTATTGGTTGGTCCCCATTTACAAGGTGAACTTGATTATTAGTGATAGCACTTATATGTTAATCTGTACCATCTATAGAGCTAAGTAATTAAAGCAATGGTAAATTCAGATATACATTTGCTTGGCCATGTCCTCACTTCACGGCTGGTGGATACATGAAAGAGGAACCCATCCTATCTGGCTGATGCCCCGATCCCCAGGAATTAGTGGGATATAGTGTTGGACATGACGTTGCCTTGAGTACATGACAGTCAGCCCCTAACCAGGCTCTGATTGACAAGCCTAGAAGGTGTCTGCTGAATTTCAGTCTGTGGGTAAGATACAAACTTGTGGTAATTGGGACAGCCTTGTCCAATGTCTCCATCCACTATGCTTTTATTTCCTAGTCTCTTTTGACTTTATTGGTGTTTTATTTTTAAATAAACAGTGAAATATGCAGCTAAAGCTGCTGATCGTCTTGGGTGTGTTAGCAGTTCAGTGTCTCAGTGTGTATCTGGCAGGGCCTAGGAGCGCCAGAAAGGTACCTTTCTGTTCTGTTTTGTTTGCTTTGCTTTGTTTTGCTTCTTTTCCTTTACAGAGTGGTAGACAAAAGTCTGGAGCTGGAGTTGGCTCTCATGCCCAAGTCTGTCTGCTTTTAAGATTTTGTATCTTTAAAAATTGCTAGGGTAAGATGAACTGAAGTGTAAGATGGGACATTTTTATAAGATGGACATAATAGCACATATTTTCAATGTTAGCATGAATAATTTGGTTATCTTTTCATCAGTTCTAAAAAGGTATTCTATCACTGCAAAGAGATTATGTTAAAGATAAGACTGTAAAACACATCTGCAAAATGAGTCCATCTTTCCTTCGTTACATTTTACTCGAGCCCTATAAAATATTAATCACTTCATAATCATGCTTCTCTGATTATAGATTCAAAATGATTAAAAGTGGATGGCACTATATTGATACATATATCAATGAATATAGCATATACTTTAAACAAGATACAACATTCAGATATAAAATTACAATTAATTAAAATTTAAATAAGAGACAAAATTTTATGTTTTAGAATTTTCACACACTAAGTAACCTAAAATTAATAATAATAGAAACTAAAATATATTTCTCAAATACCATTCTCTTCTTAATATTATGGGCAGGCAACTCCAGCCATCTAACTGTGATATATTTATTTAGTATTCCATATATATATAAAGATAAATTTGTGTCCATTTACTCATTTAATTGCCTTCATGGAGGCTAACATTCAGAATGGGAAATATTTACTTAAACAGAAGTAAATAATTTCTTATTTTATTTTAAAAGAAGCACAGGACTAATACATTAGACCTTGTAAAGATTGTGATTAAATTAAATATTTTATTGCCATAAAATATTGTTATTTTAAATGGTGAAGTATTGCTTCTTTGCCATTTACCTGCGATCAAAGGTAAATAATGAAGCAGACATATTTAAGTACTTTAAAAAGGACCTTTTGTAAACTTATTAAAAAACTGGATCTGAACCTATATTGAATAATTACTTCTGAAAACCACTTAAATAATAAGGTAGTAACAAATTTGCATGTGGTTTATAAACTAAAGAGGTTTTGTACTCTGTTTTTTTAATGTTAAGTTTCTAAGACTTTTTACACATTAATATTTTGTCACATGGCACCATCTCAGGTAAGGCTAGTCTCCTTTCATCATACTTGATATGCTCTCTTCATAACTGTCATAGTAGTATAATTGGCCTCTGCTCGCCCAAGCACTGTTGCTTGTTTGCTGAAGCAGTGTGTCAGTCTTTGACTTAAATTCTTTTAGACAGTGATCCCGTTCTTCCACTGTGACCAAACATGTCTGACTATTGATCAAATTGTCTGTATTCGTTTCACCTTTCCCCCACTCTCTGTTAGGTTCTGAGCTCATGCCCAAAGCACTCTCCACCAGGATAGTGGGAGGCATTTGGTGGTTTTTCACACTTATCATCATTTCTTCGTATACCGCTAACCTAGCCGCCTTTCTGACCGTGGAACGCATGGAGTCGCCTATTGACTCTGCTGACGATTTAGCTAAGCAAACCAAGATAGAGTATGGAGCAGTAGAGGACGGCGCAACCATGACGTTTTTCAAGGTAAGCCTTACTTGCTCCTGACACCTAACTACAAAAACGCAAATGCTTCCTCTTATTTATGAATGTAAGGATGTAGTTATGCTGTTATTTATATGGTATAAATAACATATAGTAGTTTAAGAGACAGAGAGTTGTACAGCTAAATATTTGCCCATCATGTCTAAACTTATCAACACTTGAAACAGAGAGAAGTACAAATGCTCTGCTACTGTTTATTGCTTATTTTAAAAGGTTAAAAATGCTTTTCAGTGACATTTGTAACAATTTACAAAGAAGTTTTCTAAATCTTTTAAAAGAATTTTACTTCTTGTTGCTGTAACAAATGTAATGTCTTAAATTCTTATGCTAAATATGTTTTGCTGATTTTTTTAGAAATACAGTTGACTTGTATCCTGTTATTCCAGCCATATTAATTTTCTAGAATTTCCATTACTTAGCCTATAGGCTATTTTGATTTTTTTAAAAAAATATAGAAATCTTACTTCTTACTCACTTTTTTTTCCTTACCGTATCAAGAGATAAGTATTAGGGTTGCACCTTACTCTGCTTGTGAGAAGGATGCCCACTGGTATGTTTAGGTGGGTGGTTAGCGCTGTTGGGAGGAGCTTATAAAAGCTCCTTTCTATCTTGTTGTGCTAATCGTTTCTGTCATGAGTGGGCTTGACTTGAGTTACCATGTTTATTTTTTCCCCTATCAATGTTTAAATAACTGATATTGTTCATTAGCGCTTTAAAAGTCTGGACCAATTAATTTTACATTAGCTTCTTTAGTCCTTCAACAAGCACATTAGCCAAATGCTCTGTTACTCTAAAGAGCAGTTTTGCTTTGTTATTATTATTACTTTTATTATTTTTACAGTTCAGTAGTTACCCGCTTCCTGGTCTGCCTCCCGGGCACCTTATTTTTCAGACAGTCTCTCACAGAAACTGGAGCTCCAGTTTTAGCTAGACTGGCTAGTTGGTGAAACCCTAGCCATCTAGGGACCCATCTGTCTCCACCTACCCGCATGACGCAGGTACAGAGGTGTGCCATTGAGCGCAACTTTTATGTTCATGCTGGGGAGACTAGCTCAGGCCCCACGCCTTGCAAAACAAGCACTTTACCCACTGAGCCATCTCCGTAGTTACTGAAAGACATTTTAGGAATGTGTTAATAAATACAAAGATAGCCATATCATATTCACCTTTCCCGAAATGTAGATTTATTATACATGTAACCATCATATGAGGATTTATGTGTGGAACGTGGAAGTTGATTATACAAACAGAAGGTCCAGGGCCATAGTAGTGCATGCCTGAAGTCTCAGCTATTCTAGAGACAGAAGTAAGAGGATATTTGCTTGAGTTATGCCCGGCATCAAAATGGTGACACCCTGAATGCAGGAGATCATCAGGTTGTGGGATTGTGTCCACTCCAGCCTGGCCAATCACCTCTCTCAAAAAAGTATAGCTGAGGACAGACACTAGAGAGAGGCAGTGAGATCCCAGGAGAAAAAAGCAGATGATCACTACCATTTTATTTATTATTCAAAGAAATACCCATATTGAATGGTCTCCAGATGGGCCCTCCTTCAGTTTCTGTCCCACACTTTGTCTCCTTATTTGCTACCTTGAGTACTTTGTTACTCGTTCTAAGAAATACCGAAGCACCCACACTTGGTCTTCCTTCTTCATGAGCTTCATGTGGTCTGTGAGTTGAATCTTGGGTATTTCAAGCTTCTGGGCTAATATCCAATTATCAATGAGTGAATACCATGTGTGTTCTTTTGTAACCAGGTTACCTCATTCAGGATGATATTTTCTAGTTCCATCCATTTACCTAAGAATTTCTCTAATTCATTGTTTTTAATAGCTGAGTAATACTCCATTGTGTAAATGTACCATATTTTTTTGTATCCATTCCTCTGTTGAAGGACATCTGGGTTCTTTCCAGCTTCTGGCTATTATAAATAAGGCTGCTATGAACATAGTGGAGCATTTGTTCTTGTTATATGTTGGAGCATCTTCTGGGTATATGCCCAGAAATGGTATAACTGGGTCCTCAGGTAATGCTATGTCCAGTTTTCTGAGGAACTGCCAGACTGTTTTCCATAGTGGTTGCACCATCTTGCAATCCCACCAACAATGGAGGAGTGTTTCTCTTTTTCCACATCCTCGCCAGCATCTACTATCACCTGAGTTTTATTCTTAGCCATTCTGACTGGTGTGAGGTGGAATCTCAGGGTTGTTTTGATTTTCATTTCCCTGATGACTAAGGATGTTGAACATTTCTTTAGGTGCTTCTCGGCCATTCAAGTTTCCTCAGTTGAGAATTCTTTATTTAGCTCTGTACTCCATTTTTAATAGGGTTATTTGGTTGTCTGGAGTGTAATTTCTTGAGTTTTTGTATATATTGGATATTAGCCCTCTACCAAATATAGGATTGGTAAAGATCTTTTCCAATTTGTTGCTTGTCGTTTGTCCTATTGATAGTGTAAGATAGACATTGATGTGGATGTCAGGAACCGCATGCTGACAGAGCCTGATAAAGCTGTCTCCTTAGAGGTCTGCAAGATTCTGACATATTCAGAGGCGGATGCTAACAGCTAACCATTGAACTGATCAAGGGGTTCCAATGGAGGAGTTAGAGAGAAGACTGAAAGAGTTTGTGGCCCCATGAGGAGAGCAAAAATACCAACCAACCGAGCTTCCGAAGTCTAAACCACCAGCCTGGGAGCACATAGGGAGGGACTCATGGCTCCAGTTGTATGTGTAGGGGAGGATGACCTTGTCGGGCATAGGTGAGAAGGAGATCCTTGGTCCCATGAATGCTGGACACCGAGTGTGGGGAATTCGAGGGTGGGAAGGTGGGGGTAGAGGGCAGGTGGGGACACATCCTCATAGAAGCAGGAGGAGGGGGCATGGATAGGGGGTTCGTGGGCGGGGGTGTGGGGAGAACTGGGGTAAGGGGATAACATCTGAAATGTAAATAAAATATCCAATAAAAAATAAAAAAATTAGAAATAATGATATTGTATGAGGCATTTGCAATACAGTAAAGCTTATTTATGAACACAGTAGTCTCTTGGAGGAATATCATATCTCTTATGCTTTTATATTTCTAATTTATTTCAGCAGAAATTCCTAAAAGCTGTGTGTGAGACTACAGGAAAATGCTGTCTTAAATTAAAAACTTTATTTACATGAAAACTGAAAAAAAATTAAAATTAAATATATAGTGTATTTCCTAATTGATAGTAAAGAAATTTTTTCCCAAAGACAATAGTTTTAACTAGATTTTTTCTTAGAAGGAAAAAGTGATACCTTTTTTGAAAACTGAATAACAGCAGATTCCAAATCCTATTCAAGGATAGAATACTTGTATTCAGCAATGTTTCCCATGCATGCCTTTGGTTCAGTTGAAATGAAGTAGATCATAAACATTTCTGTGGGTGGCTTAATTGAGTTGTCTTCCTATCACAAAGTAACTCCTAGTCCTCTTTATTTTCTCCTCATCTTTTAATTCCTGATTTTTCACCAGAAAATAACACAGCAAATAGGGAATTTCCACTTAGGTATTTAGTGCCCTTTATCCTTGCTTTGTAGTTTATCAAGTACATGTTTTATAGATTGGAAATTTTTGAAAATACTGGCAAAAGCCTTTATGGTTCTTTAATATGCCACCGGTAGTCAATGTAAAGTATAAAATTTTATTTGAAAAAATTGTTCCACGTTATTAAATTCTTTTATCAAACATGCTTCAAGAACCTATTAGGGCCAGAGATAGCCTTACTCATTGTCTGGAACACTGCAAGTACTCTGCAATCTAGTAATTGCTTCCAACGATATAGACGTTTCATTACAAATTCACAATGACATCATTATTACCTAAACCCTAAGCATGCTAAGAATGAATTTTTCTTGAAAAACTATTATAAAGCTGTGCTAGCCTTGAACAGTAGAATTCTAAAGGAAATTAATTACATTTCATTTACTTGGCTACACATTGTTTTAAATTTTATTTTTTTCACTGAATTTATTTGCTAGCTTAAATATTGGATTTATACCTTATATTAAATTAAAAATCATTTAATTATTCAAATTTATTAATCATATATCACTTAAACATTTAATTCAACATAGCAGTTTTGGTCTACATCAAATACAATTGATCAATTTTCTAATTGTGTGGAGTTATTACAAAGTGTTTTATTATAAAGTCTTTCTTTAATTTGAGATATTTTGGTACAAACATCAGTTGGAGAAACGGCTAAATATATATCATCACTATCAAGTACTTAGGAGGTATTGAAATGTGGCGAGTCTTAATTATTCCTGTGCCCAAGGAACTCCTGGGTCTGAGTCTGTTTAATTACACAGATCAAGTGTCCAACATAATGATTTGACAGCAGAAATGACTTATTTCTGTGCTCTAAGGACTTGGGGATTTTAATTAATTAATTTTTTTTATTTTAAAACACTTTTGTTTCAAAGCCCCAACTCATTATCTGCAATGCTCATGTTGAAGAACACAAAACTATTGAAAGACATAATTCTCTTTGTCTCCTCACATTGTTTTCCTTGTTTGAACTCACTCCCTTTCATGGCTATCACTTCACTGCTTTGTTGTTCCTTACCTCTTTTGTTTTCTACCATGCCGTGTGGGTCCAGCTTCACTCTGCCTTGACACTGACTCTGCTGCCTATACTTTCATCTTTTATTTTTCTGACTTTCACAAAAGGATGCCTTTCCTAGATATAGAAATTGACATAAAGCAACTTTTCTATTTCCAACAATACAGAAATCCTTTAGAGCTAAACTCTTCTGTAATGTATACAGGTTGAAATAACAAACATACAGGGATAATTATTGAGCTAACAATTACCTTATGTTGCTAACTGTATCACATGCTGAATTCTTAATGTTAAAACCAAAAGAAAAAATAGCTTACAGGAGCCATGAAGATTTTATTTTAGATATTTTTTAAATGCTTTAAATATTCTAATTTCAATTTCATGTTTTGGCTTCTTAAATTACAAATATACTAGATATGGTATGTTTGTTTAAAACCTAGCAATAAAGAAATCAGAGCAACCTGTGATCTTTCGAATCTCTAGAACCAGCCAGAGACTTCTGAAGTGTGGGCTATTTATATATAGTATTTGTTTTTTTAAAAAATTAAAAATTTGCATATGAAAATAATATATTCTTCTAAGAAGTATTGATTTCTAAGAAATTTCAATCACATTTTTCCTAATTTAACAAGCACCTACTGCTGTCTGATTGTGCTGAAGTGCTAAGTTTCAGAAACCAGTTTTAAAATATTGTAGTTTTATTAGTTCAAGCATGAAGAGACACTTCAAAACATCTAGCTTTAGGGTAAGTTTTTGGTGCTGTGGAGACACGGACAGGGTTGCGGCTCTACAGCATTGATTAGTTCTATATCCAAAGACAATGTGGCTTTTGTTCATTGAGCTCCTGTGGATATTGGCTGAAGAAAAGTGTTCCCACTCTTATCCTCCACAGCTTTTGAATGGCACACAGTTTCTCGAGTAGCAATGGGAGCCATTCCATAATCATGCTCTATAACTGTGGAGTATCACCAAATATACCCTTATCGGTACTTAGATAATGAAGAAGGTGAGAGTTTGGAGATATTATCCAAAAGCATCAAAATTAAACTGAAGCTGTTTCTTAAAAGATGATAATTTGTATAGTAGAATTAAAACCATACACCAGAGCTTAATATTATGCAAACTGTTACTAAGCAACAGTACATTCTTTTCTCTATCAGTATAAAGATTAAGAGAATGAATATATAAATATGTTAGAGGATCAAAAAATTAGCTACAGGCCATATGTTGTCTAGCCCCTTTAGAGAGGAATATTATTTTTTTTAAAGATTTCTTGGTTTTCACAAACCTTTTTGAAAATAACCTGATTATGTCGAATCCATGACTTGGGGTTCCAAACTTCACATACTTGTTAAATTCAGCCTTTCTCAATTTCTAACCTAGCCACATTTACTACTATAGTATGTGCATCTGACCACGACAATATCAAAAGAAATTTATGCTCTCTGTATATTTAAAAGATAAACTTTTGTCACATAGTTCTCTTTAAAGAAAAATAGTGCAATTATATTTCAAATAGTTGTCACTAGTAGAAGATAGTGCAAGAGCCTATAATTGTAGAATCAGAGAGACTGAGAGTGATATATATATATATATATATATATATATATATATATATATATATATAACTAAGTTAGAAGAAGAATTTAGAATGATCCTGCCTATGACTCCACATTCCAATTCATGGACTCTTTAGGTTTGACTTTTCTGAAATTTCTGAGTTTGACACCTTTATAATAGAGTTTGTCAAATAAGGTATTTTATCCATGGTCAACAATTAAGTAATGTTTATGGTTAAAAGTATTAAATGATATTTGCCTCATATAGTCCTTCATTATTCTGATTTCTAGTGTATAAAGAAGGGTAAATTATATAAGTGAAGTAAAAAAATCTGCAGATGATTTTCTTAGAATCTTCTAGATGTCTAGGTTAGTGTACTCTAAAATCTTGCTTCATAAAGCATAAAACTTGGTGATCTTTGGGAGTTTTCTCTAAATCACTGATACAGAGAAATTTGAATGATTTAATATAAAAATTTTCATATTAATTATTAATGGAGTAATTATTGTGATGCCTGTGTCTATTAGTATCACTATGTACCTTACGTTCCAAATAGGATATAGCTATTTAATGATAAGATATTACGTTTTCATTCAATAAATATTTACTGACCATTTCTCCATGTCAGTAATGTATGCACTCTATATAAACAGATGTCCTACACCTTTCTGTACTCACCAGAGACTGCCTCTTCTATCTGCTATGCATCAAATTTATCACTGCTTTCACCGTCAAAACCAGAGTCATTTCTGAACCATCTTTTACAGTTATATCTTAATTTTCAGTATCCCAGTTTTGTCTTAATATTTACTACATTGTTACTAAAGTGACTTCAAGTTCTTTAAAATGGCCAAGTCCCATGTGCTTTAACATAGGAATTGAGCATCTTGCAAGGTTTACAAAGCACTGTGGAGTCTGGCATTTTATTTTCTATCCATTTTTCTCACACTGGTTACACACACACATTTTTATATTTCTCCAATGTCTAAAGACCTGTTCTTCATAGTCCTGCTTTACCAACCCTGCTTAACATAGTCTTCTTATTTCCTAAGCCCTATTTATTCTCCCTTTATTTCTCAGATAATTTCCTTAGGTTTAGACTAGAAGATGTCTTCCTCTCTTCCTCCTCTTCCTCCTATTCCTCCTCCTCCTCCTCCTTTGTCTTCTCCTCCTCCTTCTTCTACTCTCTTTCCTTTTCCTCATTCTCATCTTTTTCCTCTCCTCTTCCTCCTCCTTGGGCTTACCCAATATTTTCGTTCTAATGTTCACTAAATTATCCATCACACATACATTGTCTGGGTCTTCTCTTTTTGCCAATGTACTACTCACACACAGCAATGGACTAGGAGACTAAGGACTCTATCAGTTACTCTTGTGCTATAGTCATCATCATTGGTACTGTGTCAACATTTGTCTTCTACTAGTTATTTTCATTATAATATTTTAAAACAATGAAATTCCTTAATTGCTTTTAATGTGTTTTATTTAGCATATGAGTGAGGTAGATACCTAATAGCTTTTCCTATAATATTAAACGAATTGGCTTCTTCAGTAAAAGGATGACATTTGTTTTACAAACACAATTTCTGAGAATATTTTAACATTGTCTTCTTTTCATTTTAATTTATTTTTTCTTCTATTGTCTAACCAGAATCTTATACATGCTAGAATATTGTTCTTTGACTCAAAAATATTTTTGTTCCCTTGTGGTCTTTAAATGTATTTAATTGAGTCTTAGGACCTTAAGTATACCTTCAGTTCTTCCTACAATGTCCTCTGTATTTCATGGACATAGCCATTATTACGTTGGTCCAGATAGTCCTTGTCTGGGGATATAATTTTTGTTTGTTATGTTTGTATCCTAAATAAACATGGTTAACATAATCCTTAATTTTAAAAGTCTGAGGCCATATTGAGAAAAACTATAAAATTCCATTGGGTAGAGACTCCAAAGATAAGAACATCTTTTCTTAACCAAACTTCCAAGTTTATTCTCATTGAATCATTGTAAATTCTCTTTGCAGGTTAGTCATTTCTTTTTTCATTTTTTTATATCTTCTGGTTCCATTTCCTAGATATTATATATTTCAATATTTTGTCTGTTTTATTATATTCAGTTAAAGCCAGCCCTCAGTATTTTATGCACATTTTTATATTTTGTTTGTCTATATATTTTACTAGACTCAAAATACTATTGGTACATTTTATATCTGCCAACTTGCCTTGATGCATTCTTTTAAAATATACCTGTAGGCTGGGGAAATGACTCAGTGAATGAGAGCACTTAATCTCCAAGCAGAAGACCATAAGTTCAAACTCCCAGTACCCTCATTAGTTGCACAGCATAGCTTCAGCACTTAAACCCCAGCACTGGGGGAAAGCTGAGCACTGGCCAGTGTGTATAGAGAAAGTGGAAGTTCAAAATCTGTGAGAGAGTGTGTCTAAAGAAACTAAAACAGAAAGTAAAAGAGAGGAACATTTGTTGTACTGCTGGGTGCATGTCACAACAAACACACACACACACACACACACACACCACACACACACACACACACACACTAAGAGAGGGCAAGAAACAGTATAAAATAATTCCTTGTTTGGATAGACTTCAGTAGTTTTTATCCTCCTCCAATGACTTCTTTCTTTTGTTATCTGTTACTACTTTAGTAATTTTGTACATTTATTCATAAGTGAAATGAAATAAATGTAGCCACATGATAAAAACCTGTGACAAATAGTTGAGTTAAAAGCATTTTAAAAATTACTTTTGTCATTTAATATTTTCTTTTTTGTTCTTCTATATATAAATAGACATACTTTTAAACCAAATGGTTAGTATCCTATAGCATTTCTATTTTGAAAGACAACTTATTTGAAAATGTATATAAAGAACATAAGAGTTCAAGCTGGTTGAAAATTTTTCTGGAACAAAACATAGATACTGTTGTATCTAGCAACAGTAGTCTTTCTTTTCTTCTCTTTTATTCTCTCTCCCCCTTTATTTTTCCTTATTATTTTTCTACCTTCCCCCTTCTCTTCCTTTAGGAAAACTTGAATTACATTATAAGTCCCTGTTTATAAATATTCACAAATAAGAACTTATCATCAGGATTATTTGTTAAAAGGAGAAAAACTGAAACATGAGTAGCTTGCATATAGATAGGCTAAGTCATGAACAATGGAACAGTAATTAAAGGCTTATGACAATACTGTAACAGCGTAACAATGGAATCCTGTTGTAACCATCATCACTTATGATATTTTGACTAATCTCAACTACTGTTCTTCATCCTTTGTGGTGTTGGAGTACACCATTTTCACCCTATTACCACATACCAATATTCTATCTGAATTTTAAAACACTTTTTATTACTTTATTTACTTGTTTCAGCTTTTGTGTAAATGCTTGTGTGTGTTTATGATTGCTCACATGTCCTGTTTACATGTAGAGGAGGTCTGATAAATGACTTTGTAAGAACTAAGTTCTCTCCTTTCGTCCTGTGAGTCCCAGAGATCTAACTCGTGCTTTGCTCAAACTGAAATTTTAAATATTTAATTTGTGCCAGTTGGGCATAAATGTCCTTTATGATTTGTCATCTATACTCATCAATTCGGTGATCTCCCCAAATTAAATTACACTCAGGGTTTGAAACATGAGTAGTTTGTATATTTCTGCAGCAATCATTTAAGTGCTTAAAGAATATTTGTAAGAGTAACTTTTATTCAACTGATCTAATTGTCTCAGAGGCTTACTGCAGAGTAAGCTCACCCTTTCTAGTTCTGTCTAAACTCTGGATGACAGGATCATCTCAGCTGTTCTGGCTCTATCTCCTTTCCAAGCTGACTGACTCAATCGGGCCTCTCTCAGCTTCTCAATAAATTGCTCTGCTTGGCCTTCAACTACCTCTGACAATTTGTTCTAGTCTGCTGGCTCCTTCTTATTCTCTGGCTTCAACTGCCTCTGGTGACCTGTAGTGAAAGTCATGAACTCATGAATGATTCTCAACTCACTTAAGTGCTCTGCACAGAACTGACTGATTCTCTCCCAGCCCTGCTCTTAAATAGCATCTCTTTCCTGTGCTTCTCTTTTCCATGAGAGGTGAGTGTATCATGTCTCTGATTCATTCTGTCAAATCTTTCTGTAATTTGTCACTTTGTCTACCTTTCAGTTAGATGTCTCTTTCTTTTTTTTCTTTCTTTTTTTTTTTTATTAGATACTTTATTTATGTTTCAAATGTTATCCCCTTTCCTGATTTTTCCCCTGGAGTCCCCCTATCCTATTCCACCTCCCCTGCTACTATGAGGGTGTTCCTCCAACCCACTCCCGCCTCCCTGCCTTGGCAATTTCTACACCGGGCTTCAAGTCTTCAACAAGACCAAGGGCCTCTCTTCCCATTGATGTACCGCAATGTCATCCTCTGCAACATATGTGGCTGTAGCCATGAGTCTCTACAAGTGTACCCTTTGGCTGGACGTTTAGTCCTTGGGAATTCTGGGGGATCTGCTTGGTTGATACTGTTACTCTTCCTATGTTGTTGCAAACCCCTTCAGATCCTTCAGTCCTTCAAAGGAGTTCTCAAACTCCTTCACTGGGCGACCCTGTGCTCAGTCCAATGGTTGGCTGAGAGCATCCATCTCTGTATTTGTCAGGCTCTGACAGAGCCTCTCAGGAGATAGCTATAATCAGGCTCCTGTCAGCAATCACTTCTTGGCATCCACAATAGTATCTGGGTTGGTAACTGTATATGGGATAGATCCCCAGTGGGGCAGTCTCTGGATGGCATTTCCTTCAGTCTGCTCATGTCACTTTCAAACATGTCTGCTTTCTTCTACAAACTAATCTTACCTATACTGTTTAGGATAATATTCTATATTCCATTATCTTCCATATTCCAGCCAAAGTATCCATGTTGCTGCCTCAAAATTCCTCTACAGATATCATTTCCTAATGTCTAAAGGAACATAAGTAAATTTTGAATTTAGAGACAGACATAAAATGGTTTTAGCTAACAACATGTGCTTAATTAATAGATTTATAAAAAAAATCTCCAGTCATAATTATTATTTTCAAATAAGAATACTACTTTTGTTCATCTTATTATAATAACATTATAAAGATTGTTATATTTGCTATAAAGGGGTCAATGATTATGTATTAGCACTTGATAGAATATAGGTCTTGCTTTCTTGTATGCATGTATTTGCTATGATTACTCAGGTCTCTATATTTCCTGTCATTGTGCGGAAAACATTATTCAACAGTAGAATTATAGAAATTCTTTATGGCACTTCACTAAATGCAGAGATGATTTCTTTCAGCAAATGACACTGAATCACATGAGAGTAGCTTTATTGATTGAGATGCTTTAGCCTGTGGAGTTCTTTGTTTCAGATCATTGTCATGCATTATTAGCTATTTTAAGATGAGTAATTAAATTCTCGTTTTCTTATCAGTACACCAGGCAAAAGCAAACTTTATCACATGAGTGATATTGTGTGTTTTCCTTGAAATCTGTATCGATTGGAGATATGTTAGATGATTTCCAGAGGACTTGGAGGAAGTGATTGAAAGATTAATATGAGCTAAACACAGTATACACATATGGATTTATCAAAGAATACAGTTTTGAAATAAAAGATGATGCCATTTGCAAGAAAATGGAAGGAATACAATTATTGAAATTAAAGGAGCAATGTTAATTTACATATGGATTTATCATGAGTTAGGATTTGAGGAAGAGTTCAGATACAGACTTGTACATCTCCCATTTGCACTACAGTGCAGTTCAAGGAACTACTTCCACACCTTTCTCTGTTGTAGGAATAATAAGACCAATTTAACTGAGGGGTCAATTACCACACAGTCCTAACTGTTCTTCCTTTTCCTTAGTTGAGAATTTCTTAACATCTCTTCTCAAATATAACAATTTGTGTGTCAGACATTGAATTCTCTTCCAATGTAGTCACTTGAAAACCTAACATGTTCAGGCTTCCAAAACCCTAAATTATTCGACAAAGTTTTGAAAGTGATGAATTCATAAATAACTAAATATTTTGAATTTCTATGAATTTACTTTATTTTCACATATTTACATAAATAAAACAATTTTAAAAAAAACGATTTAAATATTTTATATGTTTGAGCACAGATCCATTGGAGCAGTTCTGTTAGCTTACATTTTTTTTTTAATTTATTTTTGCTATTCACTTTATAACCCGTCCAGTCACCCCTCCACAATCCTTCCCATCTCTTTTTTCTGATACCCCTCCTCCTGTATCCCCACCCTGCCACTTTAAGTCTCTGAGAGGCTATGTGCTTCCTCTCCCATTGAGGCAGATGAGCACCAGCTAGAAGACCATACCCATTACAGGCTGCATGTTTTGGATAGCCCCCACTCCAGACGTTTCAGTACTATAACTGAAATATTTATTATCTCTATGTGGTTTCATTTCACAAAAAATACCTAATTGAAGATTTTTGTAGTCATATACTTTCTCTGATGCTCAAAGATTATTATTGCTTTATTAATGCACATAAGTATTGGTTATAGACAATGCATTAAAGGTAATATTAAGACACAATATGTTAATAAAAATAGTTTTGAGAGTTTTAAACCAATATTGCAGTCTTATTTACTAATGTCTGCTATAATTTTCATTTAAATTAGTTCTCCTTGAAATAATGTTAAAACCAATTCTCTACTATGCATTTTGTTGTATTTCTATAAAAAGGAATTATTTTTACCCAAAGAGAATGTCTCCTCCCTCTTTTCTTCTCTAACACACAACTTATTGTATATGAGCCTGATCCTATGTTTATTACAGGGATTTACTACATTCCCATTGCAGAAATAAAATGGTGCCTTTGAGTAAAGCTGCTTCATCAGACACCAGTTTAGCATGCCAAGTTAAAGCCATCAATGGAGAGCAGCAGATGTGAAGGCTACTTGGCATCAAAGCATATGAGTCAAAGACTTTCCTATGGGAAAGAAAGTGCTTCATTACACTTTATCTATAGTGAGAACATTCGTTCTATCAAGCTGTCTGGAAATTAGAATATGATGAGTTTTATTGCCTGGCTCTGCCAGAGAGAATTCAATAGTTAAAAAGAAAGCCATAACGCCATTTTGGGAATTATAAGAAGTGATTTGAGTGTTAGTGTATTTAAATTTGGAAGAGCAGCAACTTTTAGCTTAAAAAGTAGCTTCTGTAAAATATCTGGAGGACAGAAGTTTAATCCCTTTCTAATTGTTACATTTACAGTGTGTACTAATGCAGCTTTGGGACACTTTAATTGAAGAAAAAAGTTATGTGTTCGACTGAAGTGTAAAATCTGCTAAGCAGTGTTTTAATTGGCTTGGAAGGCAAGTGCCTGAAGTGGCAGCAATTGCAGGGTGCGGTGTGGTTCTCTCCCACCCTGGCACTCACTTCTCCACTCAGTGTAACAACCTTTCCTGCTGTTTGTAAAACTGAGAGGGCAACATACCTCATCAACCATAGGAGTAAAGGCCCTACAGGGACTGAGAAAATTCTAACGTCAGTTAGTATAATTACTTTGAACTGCAATGTCAAGTGCTGGATAATATATAATAGCTGTCAATGAAAGTTTATAACAAACGAAGAGCATTTTGAAAGAAATATAAACAGGATATATTTTTGGAAACAAGAGATAAATTGAGATAACTATTATCCAAAAATGCCTCGGTATTTTAAAAGCTATAATGTTTATTTCTTATATAAAAATAGGTAAAATGTAAATTCCTCATGTTATACAAATTTGTGAATAAAAACATTGAGTTTTGGAAAAAATCAAAAAAGAACCTGAATTCAGTTTGAATAAATTGTATTTACTACCACTGTCCTTGGTCACTCTTATTTTTTTTTACTCTGTTCCTTATTTTCTTTGTTTCTGTCTGTCTGTCTTTCTTCCTTCTTTACTTTTTTCTTTTTTTCTTTGTTTTTCTTTTTTTCAGAGTGAGTCTAACAGAGTATTTTATCATATAGTGTTCTTACTGGTAGTCCATTAAGTTATAAAATAAATTTCCTGAAATTATTTTTAATTAAGAATCTCCTGGATAGTCAGTGCTCTGTTTTGGAGGCTTTTTTTTTCTTTATGCAGGAGAAATCTTTGCTTTTGTATATATACACATATTGAAAATAACTTTCAGATTTGGCCAACTGAATTTTTATGAATCAAACATGTGCATTTATAGGTATATATATTTGACTGTGTGTGTGTGTGTGTGTGTGTGTGAGAGAGAGAGAGAGAGAGAGAGAGAGACAGAGAGAGAGAGAGAGACAGAGAGACAGGAGAGAGAGACAGAGAGAGAGATGAGAGACAGAAGCAGAGACAGAGATAGAGACATAGAGAGGAAGGGGCAGATCATGTAACAGCCAGTGTAATGCATCTGATTGCAGGTGTCTTCTGCAATTGCTATCCACTTTATTTTTTTGGAACTTTTCTTTCACCCTGCACCTTATGTATTTAACTACACTAGCTGACTAAGAAGCTTCATTGACCTCTCCGTCTCTGTCTCCTTGTCACTGGGTTCACAGGTACCTGTGGGTACAGTAGCTTCTCACATACACACTGGAGTCCAAAACTCTAGACTTTTGTGCTGTGGAAAAGCCAATTACAAACTGATTGAACTCCAGACCCTAAAAATTTTCTTTAATAGGATTTTCCATACGTTCTTCAAAGATAAATTAATACTAATATTACTTTGTTCTATCTTCAGAAAAGTTGATAGAAGGCTCTAAGCATTAATTAAGACTTTCCATTTCAACTTATAAAGTGAAAGTAGAATATATATTTCTATAACTGCTATCATCTTCAAAGCTTAGGTTTTTACTTTAAAACAATGAAGTACGGCTTGGGACTTTATAGGGGCAGGAAATCAAGTCATGTCTCCTTTTGATACTCACTAATAGCACCTTTTAGACATATTTACAAAGAGAAAAGAGGGTCAATTCATTACCTGTCCCCATGTTTTCATATGCTTCATTCAAACCCCGGATTAGACTGATCTCAGTTTAGACTAAAGTAATAATATATTTAAAATAAAAGATAAATATTCAAATATAAATTTAAAGTTAAATATTAAAAATAAAATGGCAAATGCTTTGTTCATAAATGTGTCCTATTATGAAACAAACTGAAGCTGTCTTCATTCTCTGATATCAGTAGCTGAGCTTGTACTTAGTGCTGTTTGTCTAGCTCATAGATGTGGTCCTGATACATTCAGAGAAATTCTTAGTTAACATCATAAAATGACAAAATATTAAATGACTGAATTTTCAGAAAGAACCTTGGTCCATGTATGTGAGTGAGTATGGCCTGTAAGACTAAGACATGCCATCTTAATAGGACATAAATATGGATGATGTGTTATTCAGATCTTACACCAAGACCCATATTAAATCTATTTTGGAGGAAGAGGAGTTAATAAAGTATTCTTTATCACCTCCTAACAGTATTGAATAATGCATCTGATTATTATTGGCCTGGGGCATATACTTCAGCACTAGTGGAGTTCACTGAAAATGTTTGACATCCTTAAATGTAGGTGTTTCATTTATTAAATGTTGTAATTATCACTGATTAGAAGCTACACAATAAATTAGTTTGCTTTCTCAGTCCATTGGCTGTTTTCAGAACTCTATGAGCTTTTGTTTCAAGTTATTGCAAAACAATCATAGAAAACCAAAAAATAGAAAACAGCATTGATAGATATAAATAATTTGAATCAATATAATAGTCTAGTATTATAAATAGATGCATAGATTAGATGTTGGGTTATATGCTACATTTAAACTCATTTTTGATATATTTTCTTATCTCAGCTTTTGTAGTGTTTGTATATGTGTGTGTGTGTGTGTGTGTGTGTGTGTGTGTGTATACACTTACACACTAGGGGGATGTATAGTTAGTGGCCTTGTCAATTGCTTATATATGCACTAAATATATAACAATTTTACAGTATTTATTTACTGAATGAATATCTTATTGTGCAGAGCATCGCTGTTCACTTATTAAACTTCTATAGGAGGTTAAATATTTTGCACATTATGTACAGTTGTGCTCCTAGAAATACAATTTACCTAAGCATAAGGATCTAACACACTGTTAGATTATTCTTTAATAGTTTGCACACAGGTATAGAAGATTGAAATGCAATCTGTATGTTATCTCACATGGTAGAAATAAATACAAGAATCATTTTGTTTATTTAGATAAATACATAGATAGGTTGATAGATAGATAGATAGATAGATAGATATAGGATAGATAGATAGACAGACAGACAGACAGACAGATAGGCTCTTTTTGATATACTTGTTATACAGACATTCAAATGTGATTTCAAACTGGACATAAATATGAAAGTTTCTGGTAAGGTGCATGTTTGGCACATGGATAACTCCTTGGATTGTCAACAGCTCTTACCACAATAGTTCATTCAGTATAATTCACAAAATAAGATCTATGTACCATTACTTAGAGTATGTTATTTACATAATGGCTCATTATTAAGTGTATTATTTTCAAATGGTTTTTCTAATTTTATAATTACTCTGTTTAACATTACACTGTGCTATGCTGTCCTATATGACTACACTAAGTTCTCAAATCATTTGATATGTTCATAGGGTTGGTTTGCAGAAAGTTTGGAGGGGGATACCATGGTTGTAGAAAATTTTCTAGAATGTGCAAGATAACGTGAATTCACACACTTAGAAATGTATTAAAAGTATTAAATAATTGATGCACTGAATTTGTGTTCAAATTGAAAAAAATCTATTTTAATGGTATTCTCTG
The DNA here is from genome assembly GCA_021653895.1 of Mastomys natalensis. Lineage (NCBI taxonomy): Eukaryota > Metazoa > Chordata > Mammalia > Rodentia > Muridae > Mastomys > Mastomys natalensis. Next base: position 781,559 of record JAJTUV010001194.1, on the reverse strand, counting down.
AAAATAGTAACAGTTGTTATTTTAAGCAAGATGCTTTTCTAATAAGTAAATAGTGAATTCTCATGAACTGTATGATTTTAAACAAAAAGAGAAAATGTCAACTAACTAGCAAAACTATTTAATATCCTGAAAGAAACTCCATGATTGTCCCTATAATTATATATTATTTTATGTTTTCCTCCTGTTTCAATGTTAAACACCACTAGCCTCAACAAATCTATTCAAATTCTTCTATATTTTATGGAAATCAGTAATGATACAATTTTTAGGAATATACTCCAAATATATATTGTCATTCACCTAGAATTCTGAAATTACTGCTATAACTTACCCAAATGTTTCCTTGAGATAAAATCTAATGCAGATAGCTCTTTTAATAATTTCAAAACACATTCCAAACTTGTCACTATAAAATATCATACTATGATTATGTAAATATAGAGAGAAACATATGTTTGCAGAAGTTGTGTGCAACTGTCCAAACAGAGATGATTACTACCTCAAAACAAGATGATTAGTACATCGAAACTGTTTCAGTTTAAGAAACATTTCAAGTTAAATCTTAAAATAAAAAAGCATAAATTTTACATTAAAATAATTCACTTATGACTTCTAATATCTTTAAGTAAAAGAGAAAAAATATCTTGTAAAGGAAATACCCTGAGTCAGTTATAGGTTTCCAGTTATGAAATTATATTAATAAATATTTAGAGATATATCATTAAATCTTTTATTTATATAGAAGCTCCAATTTATTGAATCTTTAAATTTCTTCTCCACCCAGACTAATTAAAGCATGATTCCAAGTAAAAAGTATGTATATTGAAAGAATTAAATGTTTTGTTTTCATATATGTTTTGATACTTTCGTCAACATCTTTTAATTTTCTTCTCACATCTGTTTCTGTTAGATATATTAGGTAAGCTGTTTGGGCATCATACATCAGAGACATCATGTAACAACATAGCATCTCTGACTGCATTGTTTTTTAAACATGGAGTTTCTCTATTTATCTTTGTTGTCCTATATGTACATTATTAGTAGAAAGAAATGTATACACACACACATACACACTCACACACACACACACACACATACAAAATACTCATGTTTTGTGCTTATCTATGTTGTCCTAAAAGACAGGACTTGATTCATTTTTAGTAGAAACATAGACACATTTTCTGATCCAGTTAACAAACGATATACACTTAGGTTGTCTATATAGCTTAGTAATTACAAGTAAGTGCAATGGATTTCATTCTCTTTTTACATGAAAGAATGATAAACACTGTTTAGAAACTTTTTGTTCCTGAGATTCAACATACATGGTTTTGGATTAATATTTAGTTCTTTATCCTACAAAATTGTTCACAACATTGCAGCATACCTCTTATTTACAAAAAAAAAAAGTTTGTTATTTGACATTTTGTTAAATAAAATATTATGTTGTAGATTCTGGATTTAAATTCTTGATTTCAAGGGACCTTGCTTCCCAGGCCTCTCAAATAACCCAGATCATTTGTTCCATTAGATTTCTTTTTCAGCACCAGAAATTGAGCTCTAGCCTTATTATAACCAACACATGAGAGGAAAAAGAAACAAGTGAATAGTTATGACTCAAATGGCAAAGCCAGTTAAATAATAGCGACAAACATTTCTTAGGGTCTGCCTTGCATATTTTAATACTTACGGTAATGTTTCCTAATAGATTCCCAAACTGATGTTGGGAATATGATCTCAAGTGTGTTTAAGGTGACTATGAATTTTGACACAAAACCACTTGATAGGCAGAGGCAGCTGTTTAAAGCCAGCTCTGACAGTGTGTTTAGCAATTCAAGGAGGGATGTGGGGTCTGTGAAAATGTAAATCAGGAGCATAGTCACACTCACATGATAGATGAAGCAAGCTCTAAAAAGCAAGCTCCAATGACATTATTTTTTCTGTTAGCCTTTTTATACCACCCACGATGAAAGTTTTCTATGTAAGAAAAATATTACCTCAAAGCCACAAGTAGCATATTCTCTAAAAACGGCCACCACAGAACATACTCTTCAAAAAGATTAAAGATAATTAGAAAATCATTACACAAAAGAAAATTACAAGATTATTAATTAAGTATTTTCTTTTAAAACACATACTAACTAAGCATTTCCCATCTGTCTTTTTCTCCACAAGTTCATCATAACCCAAAGTAATTAACTTTGTCCTTAATTAACAATATTTAAGCAATCAGTCTATAGTAGCAAGTTTTTTCTATGCTTAGCTGATGAGCATTTTATTTAGCAAGAAGCACATAATCATTTATCTTCCATTTAATTGAAGTCTTCTTCAGCTAAAGTGCCCAATCAACTATTTTCTATTCTTAAACTCATAATAAAATTATTCACTCTTTATTCATACCCCTATCTTTGCATGGTGCACACTGAAACCTGCGGTAGATCACAAGATCAGGAACTCAGACTGAACCTAAATGAAAGATTTCTTTGATCAATAACTTGTCCCAAATTTATTTTTCTCTTCCAAGTACAACTACATGCTTATAGTATGTACACATAAAAGGTCACTATACTTCTTTTTTAACCTATGCAGCCTTCACTATCCTACAAGGGAGGACACACATTCTACTCTTAATTATAACTTTATTATATCTTCCTGGACAAAGCAACTTAAACCATCTCTTTTAACTTTCTTTCAACTACTCTAAGTTCCTAAAACTATTTAGATCAAATCAGGAATTCTGTGAAGTCATTAATTCATCTAGACAATTTTATTTTATGAAAGACCTTCTTCATGTTGATTTGCAGGAAAATTGTTCAATAAATTAACTGTCTCCCAAAAATCAATCATACCAAACTAAAGGAGTGTTCTATTATACCTGTGTTCTATCATACCATGTTTGATATATGAGGAATATAGCAATGACAAACATGAGAAGGCAAAGCAGCAGCAAGAAACAATCCAGAGATAAAGCCCCTGGGGCTGTGCCTCACTGAGGTACATCTATAGAAGATGTGAAAAAATAAAAAAAGGTGGTCCATCACTAGAAAGTTCACTTGCCCAGGGGAGTTCACCTGCATGGCTTCTGCCAGGAAGCACTAGGACTACTTATATCTTGTGGGGAAAAAGTAGAAATATGTATAATGCAAGGATCTTACTTAAGATGTCAAATTAAATGACATTAACAAAAGAAATTTGATATATATCTGAATATATCAATTAAATCTGATGTGTTTATCAATAAAATGTTATATATGTATTACATATCAATAAATACGATATATGCATATATAAATATATATATGTATACATCAGATGTTATACACACATATATAAATATATATATAAAAAATAAAACATGTGGCTAAAATATCCCCATAAGTCTTTAGGTTTGTTAATGGACCCAAGAGTCATGCTTTCACTTGTTCTCACACTAGGGTTCTTTGCTCATAATCTTAGGTAGATTGTGTCCCTCTTACTGTGCCCTAAAACATGGTTGGAATGATGTGCTTTTATGAACCATTAGTACAATTCTAAAAATTTTATTTTTACCCAGCTCCTTACTTCTTTTCCTTTGCCCAATTTTTTTGACTGAAGAATCTTTTGAATATTGAATGCTATGAGACTTGTCAAAGAAGTATTGTATTTTGGAGCAAGAAATGAAATATATTTTTATCGTTATGTAGAAAATGTGAGTGCTGCAACTGAGGAAGAAAAATGACAACATAGTTAAATTAAGGCACAAATGTCATTTAAGCATGAGGTAGGGTAAGACATCCGTCCATTACGCTCAAGTTGTATTTAATTTTACTCTTGGTTTTTTATATAAGTTGTATTGAAGAGCATGTGATCTCTTCAGGATTCATTTCCAGTGTAGTCCACAAACACGCCAGTCCTATAGTCCGTGGCAATGAATTTCTTTAATTCCTTTCAATGATTTGTTCTTCCTGCTCATGTCATATTAGGTGCTTATATGCAAATTTACACAAATAGAATAAGTTATAGTAAAAAGGATTTGACTATATCTGGTAATTATATTGAAATATATACTATCAATATAAATTTTTGAAAGTAAAAACTAAAAATAATGCTGGTACTTTCAGAAGGCTAAAAAGACTGACATTGTATATATTAACATAAATGTTAAATGTTTGAAAAGACAAAAATGTTTAGCCTGCTCCAAATATCATGGGATGTGTATTCATATCAAATTTCGTGTGGTACTTTATAAACATGCATAATATTTATTCATGCTCCTCATTCCCCTGTCTTTTGCTAGTATCTCTCTATTTCATTTAAAACTAGCCTCAAACTCATATCTTCATACTGCAGATTTTTAAAGTTGAGATGACAGCTATATTTCAACTCTATCAAGAAAATTTTCTATATGATTTGGTCAGTTAAAAATATATTTCATTATAATGTTTAATACTTATAGTTAAAATAGATCAAGTCTTTAAAATCATTTTTTCATATCTTTAATTTAAAAAATTAAAAGAAATATGTTCCTAAAGTCAAATTAAGTGTATTTACAGAGCTAGTAACCCAACTGCAACAGTAAAAGCTGAATGCAAATACAATGCAGATTTTTTTACAAATTTTGCAACAAATCAAAGTTGAAGAGTTGGGATTTTGAAGTATAAGATGACTTATAAAGATATTTTTAAATGGTCATTATCAAAACATCATCTCAAGAAACACATAGAAAATGATATAAGCAATTCCTTCTTATTAGTGTCAAATAATCAAGTTATTAGTTGGTGAAATTATAATGCAAATGGGTCTAAAACCTGAGCAAAAATAAATACAGACAAACAAACGAAAATTTAATGATTCAAGGAAATCGTTCTTAAAAAACACAATAAAGTCAATGTTTTGGGGTCTTAAATGAAATTAACAAATTTAATAAGGTTGTTTCCTGAAATTGCCATGAAATTAGTTGGATTGTTAAATAAATAAAACAACTTTTTTGATATAATGTAAAGAGGTTGAATTCATTTGTGAAGGTCTTATTGAAAAATTATGATTAAGTTATAAGGAATGATTTATAATAGCAATTCTTTAACTCACCAACTAATTTCCCATAGTAGACATATAAATATTTTAGCCACAAGAATCTTTGTTGACCCATAAATATTTAAAGTCTAGAAATGTTTTTAAGATATAGATAAATTACACAATTATAAAATATTGTCTAGTTAATAGTTTGGACATTTTTCTACTCATAAAAGGTCATTTTTTTTTCAAAGAAATGTCCATTTATGGAAATCAAAAGTATGAACTAAAGGCTAAGGCATATCCTCAGTCTTTCATGGCTATTGAAGAAGGATTTCACATATAGAAAAAAATATATTTTAGTAATAATAGCTGATACTTTAAATTTTTCTTAACTAAATCAGAAAGTATTAGAATTTCAAATGAGATAGTTATTTTTCTTTCTCTCTGTAAACAAAAAACAAAAATTGTATCTATTTAATTTCCCCAAATGTACACTGATAGGTATCAAGGACAGAGCTGATGAGAGCGTGTGCTGTTCATGTATGTGCCTATAACTCTGTCACTTTGAGGATTAACTATTAAATGTAGCAAATGCTCTTTTTTGATTGTTTTCTTTGTTTTTGTCACTATTATTTATCAAATGGCTTTTTTTGCTTGAGTCAAAGATATTATACAAAGAACTAACAATACAGCTTATTAATACTCTTAATATCAACTCATAATTTTCATGAAACCAAGAATTTTAAATACCCAATAATCAGAATTCAAATAATGGTATCTATTTTACCACTCATATCACACAATTATAAAACAAACTAAGCTTAAATATCCAGTAAAATAAAAATTAGTTTTCCTAACTATAGAATTATAATAACTGCATTGTAATGAAAGTATTGTATAAATGTATAAAAGCGATTTTGAACCTTTTTTCTACAGTATTTATAATAATGTCAGTACTGTCTTCAGGCATTCTGGTGTCTGCATGGAGAAGGTGGATTAACAATTGGTGCAGACACCTGATGAATCTGAATTTCTTCTCAGTTAATACGGGGCATTATTTTCTCAGTGACTGACTGTAAAGGAATGCCTCTGAAGTTCATGAGAAAATACTACTAAAGAAAATTTACACATTTAGAGACAGAGAAAATATTTATAATTTCAAGTTGTCTAAGTAAATGCTCAAAGACAAAGGGAACCCTTTGACTCAGAGAGGTGAGCTTAAATCACCTGAGCTATAACCTTTGAAAAAATAATGAAGCCATTTGCCATACTAGTGATTCAAAATGCAGGTGTTCTTTCTTTCAACCATTATTTTAATGTGAATTAAAAAGCAGGATATTGACAATTTTAAATAAATATATGTCATGCCTCAGATGCCATTGTCATGTGTCTTTTATAACTAATCAAGAATATTGTGTTAGCTATTACAAAATTGTTAGCCTAAAACCAATCTAGTAGTTATAATTTCGTAATTATCAAATACGAAAAAAAGAGTGAAGAGTATACTCATGAAATAAGAGAAACTATTTTTAACTGAGATATCTGGTAGTTTATACCCAGCAATATAAGGAACTTGAACACAACAATAACAAATTTAACTTATTTCAAAAATGGACAAAGAACATGAATAGACATCTCTCAAAAAAAAATATATATATATATATTATATATGCACACACACATAACAAAAACATGCAAACACAATACATGATAACTCTCAACAGGTAAAGGCACATGCATGCATCCAAGGATGTTGACTAGAGTTTAATACCTGGAATTCACGTAATGTAATGTGACAATCCAAATGCATATGAGATATGTCTATCGTCTTGGATATTTATAGACACATTTCTATGTTGTTCATATTCTTTACTAGTTTTCTAATATTCATTTTGGTAGACTTTCTTCTTCGCTTTCATGTTTTATAAAAAAGAAACAGCATGGTTTTCTGATATGACTGGCAACCCTACAGTTTAAAGTCTTTGCATTAATTGCACCTGTATATGATTTTGTATATGTGACTTTAATGTATATGAGGATAAAGTTCTTCGTAGCATAATCTACCACTTAAAAGGATTTAAAGCAAAACAAGCAACATATCTTCATTACACAAATAAGTAAATGGATATACATGGCCATTTGAAGCAAACTTGCAACAAATTTAATTTGCTCCTGGGTTCATTTACAGACCCTTGACACGTGATTGTAAGAGTTACATTAAATGTACAGCATCCTTCAATTATAGTTCCCCTGTTGTTTACAACAGTGTTCTGAATAAATAACCCCAGCTTTTAAAGGAATTATTTAGTCAATTTAAATTTCTCCCACTGATTGAGGAAGTCTTGCTAATGCAAAGGAATACTGAAGACAGCAAATGAGGTTTCTTTTCTTTATTCTTTTTTTATTGAGTAATTTCTTTATTTACATTTCAAATGTTATAACCTTTCCCTGTCCTCCCCCTCTCTGGGAAACCTCCTATCCCATCCCACCTCTCCCTGCTTCTATGAGGGTGTTCCCCTGCCCACCTATCTACTCCTTCTTACCTGTCTGGCACTCCCCTACTCTGGGGAATGGAATCCTTCACAGGACCAAGGGCCACTCCTCCCATTGATGCCCACAATACATATGCGGCTGGAGCCATAGGTCCATCAATGTCTACTCTTTGGTTGGTGTTCAGTCCCTGGGAACTCTGGGGGGGGGGTCTGGTTGGTTGATATTGTTGTTCTTCCTGTGGGTTGCAAACTCCTTCAGCTCCTTCAGCTCCTTCAGTCCTTTCTCTAACTCCTTCATTGGGGACCCGTGCTCAGTCCAACAGTTGGCTGCATGCATCTGCCTATGTATTTGTCAGGCTCTGGCAGAGTCTCTCAGGAGACAACTATATCAGGCTCCTGTCAGCAAGCACTTCTTGGCGTTCACAAGAGTGTCTGGGTTTGGTGACTGTATATGGGATAGATCCCCAGGTGGGGCTGTCTCTGAATGGCCTTTCCTTCAGTCTCTGATCCACACTTTGTCTCCATATTTCTTCCCATGAATATTTTGTTACCCTTTCTGAGAAGGACTGAAGCATCAACACTTTGGTCTTTCTTCTTCTTGAGCTTCATGTGGTCTGTGAATTATATCAAGGGTATACCGAGCTTTTGGAGTAATATCCACTAATCAGTGAGTGCATACCATGTGTGTTCTTTTATAATTGGGTTACCTCACTTGGGATGATAGTTATGGACATAGTGTTACCCGAGGACCCAGCTATACCACTCCTGGACATATACCCAAAAGATGTTCCAACATATAACAAGGACACATGCTCCACTATGTTCATAGCAGCGTTATTTATAATAGCCAGAAGCTGAAAGAACCCAGATGTCCTTCAACAAAGGAATGGATAGAGAAAATGTGGTACAATTACACAATTGAATACTACTCAGCTATTAAAAATAATGAATTCTTGAAATTCTTAAGCATATGAGGTTGTGAATGTGCGTGTGGCTTTCAGTGTTAAGACTGAAAATTCCTGGGACAAGCCAGCTGGTTAGAGACACTGACTCTTCTTTGCTTACATTGGCTTTCTTTTTTTTTTTTTTTATTCCACAAAAAATGTTAATTTATAGCTTATTTTGTCATTTATATTAAGGACTAAAGGGTTTTACATCTGATGGTTCATTCTAGAACAATGATCCCAACCTGGGGTCACGGACCCCTTTGAGGGTTCAAAGACTCTTCAAAGGGGTCACCTAAGACCATTTGAAAACACAGATATTTATGATTTCAAAGAAGAGTAGCAAAATTACAGTTATGAAATAGCAACAAAAATGATTTTATGGGTTGAGGGTCACCACAACAGAAAGGTCACAGCATCAGGAAGATTTGAGAACCACTGTTCTAGAGGTTTGCTTACACAAATTTTGGCATTCAGACAAAGAACAAATAGTGTTTTAGAAAAGTGTCACAGACAGGAACCCAAAGGTCTGAGAGGACTTCTCATTAGAGAGGACAGTGCCTTATACAACAGAGCTGTTAGAAGGGTTGCCCTCTCCTTCCCTTGTTTACCTTAATGGCATTTTATGAAGTGAAAGGCAATCTGGTGTTGTGGTCACATTCTGGTGCTTGAAGGTGTGTTTTATATTCATTCAGGTCCTTGGGCAGTTAAAGTCACCCTCAGTGAGAATATGTGGTTCCACAAAGACTATACTTTCAGGGATCATTTCTAAGTTCGTGGCTTTCTAAATGCAAATTTATGACTGTGTTCAGAGGTTAGGTTGTATTTTTATAAAATTCATCAAACCATTTCTGATTTACACATTAAGGTATTTCTTCAGTTCTGTACACTTCTATTATCTTTAGGATATTCTAGTTGGTCTTCATCATGCTGACTTTATATTCTGGTAGATCAGAAACACCAACCAAAATGGGATTTTTGTGACCTGAGTATTTTTATGTGACCTGAACAATTTTATGACCTGAGTATTAAATGGCTTTGTAATTTGTACTACTTTTTGCATTATTTAATTTCAAAATATTATTCTACATTTACTGGCCACAATGTTGATTTTCTTTGTATTTCTCCTTTGTATGTACTGATACTTCTCAATTTACCCACCTGTTTTTCACCTTGACTTTTCTCAATATCTTTATGAATGTTTAGTCTTACATGACAGGGACTAAAAAGATTTCTATTTTTTTCCTGCTTGAAATAGATCTTTCATCATGATGATACTCATCTTCCCATTTCTTATTCATATTTTCAGTTCTTGATTAATTTTTCTTTTGCTAAATTTTATTGATAAGGATTGAATTAAGAGTTCAGGTTGAGTTCTTCTCTCTGTGCACGAAAATGTGTAAGCAGACTCATGTCCCAGATTTGTAGGACAATTCTCAGTGTGGAAAGCTGAGGACCATAGTACATTACATTTACTCAACAAATATGGTCAAATCCATCTTTTAAGCATCTTAGCACCATCTAGACACTGTGAATTAATAATTGTGGAGTAAAAGGGATGCCTTTGATATCATTTATGAGTATTTTGGAGTTTAGTCTAGAAATGTTTAGTTGTGAGTCAAGGTTTCATCTTGAAACATTGAAGTGGACCTGTATCGCACACAGTTGTTTAAAAAAAAAAAGTCACTCATTTCACTCATTTTCCCAGGAAGTAAATTATAGGGTGTCATCACAAGGGAAGTGAAGATATTGATACAGCTGAAGCAGAAAACATTCTTTGCTTATTCCCTGTTTCTCTTCTTGTGGCCATACCCAAATCCTTACCTGTTCACCTATGCTTGACTTTGACAATAATATCTTCTGCCTTTCAATCACTGTATCTTTTCAAGATCATTACAGTAAGATTATCCTCTTGTTTGTAACTTTTTAAAGTTAACACTATGCATGTTACTTTTCTGGAAAACAATCAGTTTAATGGGTGTATTAGTATTAGTAATTTGTTCCTTTTTAGTACTTAATAGGTTTCCACAGTATGTTTACCATAGTTGTGTGTGTGTGTGTGTGTGTGTGTGTGTGTGGTGTTAGTTTTTCTGGTTATTTTATTTATTTACATTTCAAATGTTATCCCGCTTCCCAGTTTCCCCTTCACAAACTCCCTATCCCACCCTATCCCATGCTTCTATGATGGTGTAACCCCACCCACCCACTCCCTCCTCACTGCCCTAGCATTCCCCTATGCTAGGGCATTGAGCCTCCACAAGACCAAGGGCCTCCCCTACCATTGATGCTAGATAAGTGGCCTCCTCTGCTACATATGCATGTGTCTTTCTGTGTATCTCTGTCTCTGTCTCTCTGTCTGTCTCTCTGTCTCCTATCCCTCGTCTCTCTCTCTTTTACTCTCTTGCTCTCTCTCCTTTCTCTTTTGCCTCTGTCCCTTCTGATAAATAAAACCAGAACATTAACCTCAGCTATGATGCATCCTATAATCGTCTTAATAAAGAAAGCTAATGCTGAATTTTACAAGAATAAGCAAGTGGGAAGAATCTGTATAACATTGTTTTTATTAAAGTATGTACTATCTTTTAGAAAGATTTATTTATTTTTATGAGTGTGAGTGTTTTGTCTACCTGCAGAAGTAAGAAGAGGGTGTTGATTCTTTTGAAACTGAACTGACCGATGGGTGTGAGCCACTGTATGGATGTTAATCCTTAAATCCAGAAGTCTGGAAGAACAACCAGGGCTCTTCACTGCTGAATTGTCTCTCCAGCCCTCATAAATATTCTCTTTCTTTCTTTCTTTCTTTCTTTCTTTCTTTCTTTCTTTCTTTCTTTCTTTCTTTCTTTCTTCTCTTTCTCTCTCTCTCTCTCTCTCTCTCTCTCTCTCTCTCTCTTCTCTCTCTCTCTCTTCTTTCTTTCTCCTTTCATTTTCTTATTTTTCTTTCATTCTTTTTTTATTTTGAAGGAGAGTTCTCTGTTTATCTCTGGAACTAGATCTATAGATCATGTTAGTCTCAAACTCACAGAGATCTGGCTACCTCTACCTCCTGAAGGCTAAAATTAAACACATATGCCACCATGCCTGGCTTTATGCATATCTTAATAGGACATAGTTTATAAGTTGTATCTACAGTAAACTGCAGAGGAAAATAAAGAAAGCTGAAAATATTTTCATTTAGAGGAATCTAAATACATGAAATAGTCTGTGGAGAACATGTTGCTGAGTCAGTGGGAAGAATGTATCAAGTGTTAAGAAGAAAATAGTACTTATATGGTTTTCATTTTAGATAAGAATAAACGTTGTGTTTTAAAAGAATTAAAAATAGTCAGCTTTAGATGAAAAGTACTTTCAAAAAATGTATAAAACTAAGAAAACCTTTCTCTTAAAATGTAAAGTTCCAGGGGACAGAGAGATGGCTCTGTAGTTAAGAGTACATTTGGATCTTGCAAAACACAGTAATAGTAGCAGTTCATAACACCCATATCAAGCAACTTACAACTGTCTATAATTCCAGATCCAGGGGATCACATGTACTCTTCTGGTTTCCTTATTCATGTACTAATGTGCACATATCGAAAGATATACAGACAACTAATAACAATCTTGAAATATCTTAAAGAATATCTCCTGGAGGAAGTAAAATATGAAATAGAAACTGGTACATGACAAACACATCCTCCTCCCACCTATGCTCAGCTGTTTGATCCCAGCTATGCCTTAAAATACATAGCACAGGATAAAAAACAAATATACAACCACAAAGGAGAACAAAACATAAAGCCTAGATCATTCAAAATTTATTCTATGGGACCCAATACCAGCTTTTATTTATCTGTATTTTATGTATTAATTATCTTGAGAATGTATAGGAATTATAGCTATTAAATCATAAAATAGATTTAATTTCTGCTTAGAAGCATCTCTTGTACTAGGTGGTAGGTCTTAGCAGGGAATTTTGCCTATCATCTATCTATCATCTATCTGTCTAACTATCTACCCTCTATCTATCTATCTGTCTGTCTGTCTGTCTCTCTATCTAGATAAGCCTTAACTAGAGCTCTACACAACATAAATAGGGAATGACAGCATTTGCTTGTCATCTTACTACTCAGGAAAAAAGAGGAGAGTCAAATTTTAAGGTTATCTTGGCTATATAAGCCCGAGACTTGTCTGGAGTGCATGAGACCTGGGATAGAAAGATAAATAAATAAATAAATGAATAAATAAATAAATAAATAAATAAAATTCTGGTTTTTAAATTTCAAATGGAGTTAAAGAAATAGTTAACTTTTAAAATATTTATAAGTCTAAATTACTTTTGCAAAAATAAAACATGCCTGCTTGCAAGGTACAAAGAATATTCACCAACTATTTTATTTCATGGAGAAAAAGTCAGAATATAAAATTATTTGCAAATAGGTTACAATTTGTTGATATCTACACTTTAGGTATGTATTCATGCATTTCTGAGGTATATAACTAAGGTTTATTGCACAGTCAATATGTATTTTTAGAGACACAAATGAATGCTTCCTTCATTGTCAGTTTGCTATAAGGTATTGTGTTTCCTGATAGTTTAACTGTTGTAGAGTCAATACATATTCTCAGGCAAACACAAAATTTCTGAATAATAATCTTCTACTCCATAAGAAACACCCAAGTTTCTTATGAAGTAACATTCTTTTTTCCATTCCTTGTACTGGGCAATATTTTTTTATTATATCCTCCACTGTGATTCTTTACAATTTTGTATGATTATTGTTTTGTCCAGAAAAAGACTGGTCTCATTAGGTTAAGGTTGAATAAATCTACACAGAATGAGTTTTTCTATGTAGGCATTGCTGAGTTTGCTTTGCACATTTAGACACATGCACTGCTTCCCAGCTACTAATTTCTAGATGTAAGAGTTGTTATGAAATCTTACATACATACTAAAAAGACTGTTCTTGACCAAGGCTAAGAAACTTTTCCCAATGCTTTTTGCCCTTAACAACTTTGTATTTAGGAAAAAATCCTCTGTTCTTGAGATTATAACACGTAGAGCCCTGAAATAGTTACATGTGCCTTTGAGCCAACTTCTTCTAGAAGGCATTTATATTTACTGGCTGTATATAGGAAGCTGGCAATTACTTTTAATAATGATCTTTTCATCTGAGGTTAAGTAATGTTATGTAAACTGAGCCATTACAATTTATAAGTAATTACAATTTATAATGCTGGTGACAAAATTTTTCCTGAGGAGATACTAACACACCCCAGATAGAGAACCTATGACAAATCAAAGTAGATACCAAGAAAGTATAGCTTGGTGAACCAAAGAACTTTCTTTGGGTTACATATGTTTCCATCCAAAAAAACAAAAACAAAACAAACAAACAAAACCCAAGCACAGTCACAACAAAAAGTCCAGCAAAGCAAGATCTTCATTTTAATTAGGCTGCAAAACCTAACCAGTCAGGGACAACCACACAGATGTGGGAACTGGTGTGTCTTTTTTCTCCATTAATTAATTAGTTAATTAATTAATTCATTATACATCCCAATCACAGTCCCCCCTCTCATTCCAGTCCTCTTCTTACAAGGCTCCTTCCCCCTCTCTTTCCTTCTGCTCTGAGAAGAGTAAAATTCCTCCTTGGGAACCAACCCACCCTCACACCTCAAGTTACTGCAGGGACAGGTACATCATCTCCCACTGACACCAGCAAGGCAAGCTCAGTTAGAGGAACAGGATCCACACAAACAGAACAGCTTTAGAAACAGCCCAGTGCCAATTATTGGGGGACCCAAAAGACAAAGCTGCACATCTGCTACATACGTTAGTCAGACATAGGTCTAGCCCTTGTGTGTTCTTTGGTTGGTAGTTCAGTATCTGGGAATCCCCAAGGGTCCAGGTTAGTTGACTCTGTTGGTCTTTTTGTGGAGGCCCAATTCCTCCAGGTTCCTTAATCCTTCCCATAACCCTTTCACAAGACATCCTGAGCAATGTCAAATATTTGGCTATGAGTCCCTGTATGTGTTTCAGTCGCTGCTGGATATAGCCACTCTGAGGAGTTCTGCTAGGCTCCTATCTGTGAATGTAGGCTAAAGATAGAAATATAGACTAAGGCTTCAAGGTGGTTGAAGGAGGAAGGCAGGCCAGCAATGTGTCTGTATAGATCTGAAGACGACTCAGCACATTCCTCTCCAAATTAACAGGGATTGCTACTGTATTCATTTATGTCTGTCTCACATAGGGTACCTTTGTAATCAGGCCAACAGTGACAAAATAGAGCTGTCAACATTGTTGTCTCATGAGTATCATTGTTACAAGGCTTTGATCAACAAACAAGCATTAAGGTAGCACAGTGTATCCCCATAAATTAACTACCCTGCAGACACAGTGGTAGTTGTTTCTTCCATTCACACATAGACCTCTATGGAGACATGGCTGACTAGAACATTCATCAAAGTTGAATTCACAGTGGTCTTCAAGGAATCCAGGTGCACAGTCACAGAAGTCAGCCCCACGAGTTTCCTGATACATGGTGCCATGTAATGTGGCTAGGATCCACAGTCATCAATTTCCAACTCACAGTTCATACCAGAATATTCTTGAGGAGAGACACACTTTGAACTTTGATCTCAATAAGTATTTAAACAGATGACAAATGTTTATTTACTCAGGCTGCTTCTGATCGATCATGACCATAGTAAAGACTCAGGAGCTGAACTGTGATCCTGAAGAGAAATTGCACAGCAATTATAATGGATGAGATCACAAAACAAGGGGGAGCAGGGTAGGCTGTAACACATTTTGACTAAATAATTGAGCAAGGAGGTAAAGATTGGTGATTGGGCCTTAACCAGACCTCGTGGTTTCATGATCTTTGACTCAGAGCTTTAACAGTCAAGCTTCACTCTGGATATTTGGCCTGTAACTCAAAATGATAAGAGAACAAAGGAGTGAGCCTGCTATACATAATTAATTAAGGCATGATAGGTTATTACTTTTAGAACTTGTATACATTAGTTTAGATAACAGGCAACTTCTTTCTTCACTTTCTTTTGTAACTTACTCGTTGACAGACAGACAAGAAACATTGGGAGAAACAAGACAGGATTGGTTCCATGAACTCAGTTTGACCAAGCCTGAAGGATGGAGAAGTTTTTCCTAAGATGGCTGATGTAAGACAACTGTCTCTTTACACTCACAGGAGTGTGGGTGAGGGGTTAATTACAGGAGAAGAAATTACTTAAAGACAGCAGCCCACTCCAGCATGAGTGACACCTCACAAACACTGGGAACATGGACTACTCAGGCACCATTAACAATCTGAAGAATATCCTTCCAAGTGACTTGGCTGGTCTATATCTATTTCAGGCAACCCAGATGGTTTATGATTCTTCCAAGTAGCTGGTCTAGTCTCAGAGTTTTCTTTGCAGCTTAGTTTGTCTGAGTCTTACAGGTTGTGTTGTCTAAGAATGACTCTCAGATGTCTATTTGCTTACAATGGCAGGAAGGTGCCTTGTGGATCTTGTCTTTTGTGCTAAATACTTAAACTACATTGAGATTTTTTTAACTTTTGTGTTTAAAGAGCTTACCTGCAGGATGGAAGGTTTCAATGTCAGAGGAAATTGTTACACCGCAAATAAATAAAGTTTAAAAGTTTCCTCATATCTCATAAAAAGTACCACATGAACCAGTATGCTGACAATCTGGAGAACAAATAGTCTTGATTAAGTTGCTTACAATAACTAATTTTTCATTGACCAGTTCTCATTCATTTTGATTATGGAATAACAACAATATGCTTTTATGTAGAATGTTTGTTTTGCAAGGAAGTGCCTGAAAACTCCTGGCTCAGTTGACACAAATGGAGAATTTTATGGCTCATGGCACACCAGTGACTACCTGTAAGGGTATACTATCACAAATATGAAGAAGTCAAAACACACTGTGAAGCCTTCTCCTGAGGCACTGAAAACCTTTTTTAAAGATGGAAAATCTATCCTGAACATAAAAATGTTATTGTTCCATAATAATCTAAAAATAAAGTGCTATAAAACTCTGAATTAATATATAACTAATTTACAAAAATTTGATTAATTTATTACCTAAAGATAAGAATAATGAAAAGACAATGAGGCCATGTACATTCTTCAAGTCCTCTCTGATGCTTCCACCAATAGGATTGAATGTATTCTACACACCCTAATCAAAAATGTCTCTGACAGAATCAATGGCAGTTGCACTTATCTCAGTCAGCTCAGGGCCAAAGTCATTTGGAAATAAGCATTGGAAAGGCAAACTTCAAACTTCGTTATTTTTAAAGGAATGATAAGAGCAAGAGTTTCTTATTTTCTAGTGACCACTTAGGTTGTAAGGTGATGTGTCGTGTGTGTGTGTGTGTGTGTGTGTGTGTGTGTGTGTGTGTGTGTGTGTGGTTTGTGTGTGTGTGTTTATGTGTGTATAACTTACTAGTACCCTTTGAAGTAGAGAATTCCTTCCCATTAAAACAAAATCAAAACTGGCCAGAAGAGATTTTATCCTTAGATAAAACAACATGATACCTAAATAACTTTAAAATTATCTATATACAACATATGTAACAACAATGAAGAAAAAGACCATGAATTTGGAAAAAGAAATAGGAGATTTATATGGGAGTGTTTGGAGAGATGAAAAGAAAGGGTGAATAAAATAATTACATTATACTTTCAAAAATAAGAGAAATAAATTTAAAAGTAGAAGAAATATTTTCAATGAACACAAAGAGGTAATGCATTTCTTGATGCTTTGTTAAATTAATTATTTTATTTATCTATATTTCAAATGTTGTCTCCCTTCCCTGAGGTCTCCCCTCCACAAACCCACCACCTCATTGACCCACCCCTCTGCCTCTAAGACGGTGTTCCCCCTCCCACTCTTCCACTCCTGCCTCAACCCTCTAGCATTCCACTTTGCATGGAATTCCAGATCTTTCCAAGACTTTTAACATGAAGGCATGTTTTATTTTGTCAAGCCTTTTCCAGCATCTAAAGAGATTATCATGTGATTTTTTTCTTTGAATTTGTTTATTTAGTGAATTATATTGATGAATATCTGTATATTGAACCATCCCATAGTGAATGATGGTTTTAATGTGTTCTTGGATTCTATTTGCAACAGTTTTATTGAGTATTTTTGCATAGATGTTCATAGCGGATGTTGGACTGAAATTCTCTTTCTTTGTTGTGTCTTTTTGTAGTTTAGGTATCAGTGTAACTGTGGCTTCCTAGAAGGAACTGGGTAGTGTTCCTTCTGTTTCTATTTTGTGGAATAGTTTGAGAAGTATTGGTATTAGGTCTTCTTTGAAGGTCTGATAGAATTCTTCGCTAAAACCATCTGGCCCTGTCATTTTTTTGGTTGGGAGACTTCTAATGACTACTTATATTTCCTTAGGGGTTATGGAACAGTTTAGATCATGTATCTGATCCTGACTTAACTTTGGTACCTGGTATCTGGCTATAAAATCATCTATTGCATCTAGATTTTCCAGTTTTGTTAAATATAGACTTTTGTCGTAGGATCTGATTTTTTTGTTTCCTCAGTTTCTGTTATGTCTCTGTTTTCATTCCTGATTTTATTAATTTGGATACTGTCTCTATCCATGTAGGTAGTTTGGCCAGGGATTTATCTATCTTGTTGATTTTCTTAAAGAACCAGCTCTTAGTATTGTTGATTCTTTGTATAATTCTCTTTTATTTCTATTTGGTTGATTTCAGCCTTGAGTGTGACTATTTCCTGCTGTCTACTCCTCTAGGGTGTGTTTGCTTCTTTTTGTTCCAGAGCTTTCAGATATGCTGATAAGTTGCTAGAGTACGATCTCTCCAGTTTCTTTATGAAGGCACTCAATGCTATATATTTTCTTCTTAGCATTTCTTTCATAGTGTCCCGTAAGTTAGGGTATGCTGTGCCTTAATTTTTGTTAAATTCTAGAAAGTGTTTAATTTCTTTATTTCTTCCCTGACCAAGTTATCATTGAGTAGATAGTTATTCAGTTTCCACGAATATGTGGGCTTTCTGTTGTTTTTGTTTTTATTGAAGATGAACCTTAGTCCCTGGTGATCTGATCGAATGCATAGGATTATTTCAATTTTCTCATATCATTTGAGGTTTTTTGTGTGTGTGTGTGTCTGATTATATGGTCAGTTTTGAAGAAGATACCATGAGGTCCTAAGAAGAAGGTATATTCTTTTGTTTTAGGGTGAAATGTCCTATAGATAGTTGTTAAAACCATTTGATTCATAACTTCTGTTATTTTTACTGTGTCTTTGTTTAGTTTCTGTTTCTATGATATGTCCATTGGTGAGATTGAGTTGTTGATGTTTCAAGTTATTATTGTGTGAGGTTCAAGGTGTGATTTAATCTTTAGTAATGTTTACTATTACAAATGTAGGAGCCCTTGCATTTGTGGCATGGATGTTCAGAATTGAGAGCTCATCTTGGTGGATTTTTTCCTTTGATGAGTATGAAGTGTCTTTCCATATCTCTTATGATAACTTTTGGTTGAAAGTCTATTTTATTGCAAATTAGAATGGATACTCCAGATTGTTTCTTGGGACAATTGCTTGGAACTTTTTTTTTTCAGCCTTTTTAGTCTGAGGTTTTGTCTATCTTTGTCACTGAGGTGTGTTTTCTATATTCATTAAAATGCTGGGTCCTGTTTACTTATCCAGTCTGTTAGCCTATGTCTTTTTATTTTGAACTGAGTCTATTGATATTGAGAGATATTAAAGACCAATGAAGTTGGTTCCTGTTATTTTTGTTGTTAGAGGTAATATTATGTTTATGTTGTTCTCTTCCTTTGTTATGAGATGACTAATTTTTTGGTTTTCATTCTGTGTAGTTTCCCCTCTTATATTGGAATTTTCAATCTATTATCCCCTGTAGGGTTGGATTAGTGGAATGATATTGTTTAAATTTGGTTTTGTCATGGGGATATCTTGGTTTCTCCATCTATTGTTATTGATAGTTTTGCTGGGATGGGATTAGTCTTCTCTTAGGGTCTGCATGATGTCTGTCCAAGATCATTTGGCTTTTAGAGTCTCTGTTGAGACTTCTGGTGTAATTCTGATAGGTCTGTTGTTATATGTTACTTGGCCTTTTTATCTTACTGTTTTTAATATTCTTTCTTCGTTTTGTGTATTTAGTGTTTTAATGATTATGTGATGAGAGGAATTTCTTTTGGGTCCCATCTGTTTGGTATTTTGTAGGCTTCTTGTATGTTTATGGCATCTCTTTCTTTAAGTTAGTGAAGTTTTCTTCTACAATTTTTTTGAAGATGTTTTCTGGTCCTTTGATTTGGAAATCCTCACTCTCTTCCATTCCTGTTATTCTTAAATTTGGTCTTTTCATTGTGTCATGAATTTCCTGGATATTTTGGATTAGGAGCTTTTTGAACTTTTTATTTTCTTTGACTGGTGTTAATATCTTCTACAGTTTCTTTCAAGCCTGAGATTCTGTCTTCTATCTCTTGTATTCTGCTAGTGATGCCTGTATTTGTAACTCCTGATCTCTTTCCACGGTTTTTCATCTCTAGGGTTGCCTCCCTTTGTGATTTCCTTATTGTTTCAATTTCTATTTTTAGATAGTGGATATTTTTGTTCAATTCCTTCACCTGTTTGATTGTGTTCTCCTGTATTTCTTTAAGAGAGTTATTTATGTCCTTCTTAAGGTCCTCTACCATCTTCTTGACATGCAATCTTAGTTCAGGATCTTACTTTTCAGATGTATTAGGATATATTTAATGTGTTTCCTCTTTCCATACTTCTACATGTACCTGTGTTCTCTTGTATTTCTTGAAGGGAGTTATTTATGTCCTCCTTAAGGTCGTCTTCCATCTTCTTGACATAAGATTTTAGGTCAGGATCTTGATTTTCAGGTATCCAGGGCTTCCTATGGTGGGATAACTGCATTCTGATGATGCTAATTGGCATTGGTTTCTTTTGCTAATGCTCTTGTTTGTACCTCTCAACATCTGTTTGTCTCTGGTGTTAACTGGTCTTGTTTTCTCTGACTGGAGCTTTGCCCTCCTGTGAGCCTGGTTATGACAGGCCTCCTGGGAATCACTACCTTCTCTAGGTTGAAAAAGTTTTGGAGTGCTTGCTCTGCCCCAGGGCAATTTGCCCTGTGTTTCCAGCAGGGCAAATTGGTCATACATCCCCTGGGACCAGGAGTGGTCCCAGTTAGATGAGGTGTTAGGGTGGTGGGATTGGTGGGGCTTACCTGTCAGTGTGGTTGTGATGGATTTCCTGAGAGTCAAGCTGTCCCTGGGTGTGAGAGGGGTTCTGGAGTGCTGGCTCTTCTCCAGGTAGCATTCCACTTCTTAACTCTTTAAGGCAATATTTTAAATAAAAACAATTTATTTTAAAGCACATGCAAAAATATCATGCAATTAGATTACTGTATCTGCACAAATAAGTTCTTACACTATCCCAAAGTCTGTACAACTCACTGAATTTCTAATTTCTATATAGTTAGAATAAAATGTGTAAATCAATTAACTTTAGATCCTCATTTCTGACTCATGAATCCCTTGCCCACATTCCATTTTTCTCATCAGCTAATACTGCCCTTTCTTATTCTTTTACCTGAGACTAAAATTTTCTGCACAGCAAATTAAACTATCAGAAATTTATAGATACAACCTACAGAATGGTGGCAAAACTTTTCTAGGTGTACTTCAGACAAGGGGCTAAAGTCCAGAATTAACAAAGAACAGAAATTAAATACCACAGGGGAAAAAAGGGGGAAAAAGCCAATAAACTCCATATCCTATCACAGAGATTCATGCACTGCTGTTTTTTGATGCTCTTTTGCTTTAGCAAGGAAATAGAACCAACCTAGTCCATCAATGAATGGACAGATAATAAAAATATGATGAATATAGAAAATGAAATTCTATTTGCCTCTAACTAAAAATGAAGTTACAAACCTATGGGATAGAGTTATATTATATAATATTAAAATATATCATCTTATATCTGAAAAAACATCTTCCTTCATATGTGTGACCTAGACAATAATATGCATACACATTTTTTAAATTTAAATAATTTTAAATAATATGCTTATATATTAATATAAGTTCAGATACATATTTTGTTAAACATGTACTTTACTTAGGCAGTATACAATTGGCTATTTATGTATTAAAATCATTTAATTAGAATTAAAAGGCAAATTTTATATAACAGTATGGTTGATTTTATTATTTTTATCCTTAAATAATATTAACACTGTATTCTACAAATGATAATTTTTATTTTAAGGATTTTGTTTATTAAAATCAATTACTAAAGGCCATCTCATGAAAGCAAACAGAGTTTGAGACATGTCCTCCATATTTCACTACCTTCACCAATCATTTCTCAATAAGTCTGTATTTTTAAGCATTTTATTTTACAATATTTATATGTTTTGCCATTTTGCTTCCATGTACCCACATGTGTACAATGACAATGGAGGTCAGAAACATGTGTCAGATCTCCTGAAACTATATTCATAGAGGGATGTGAGCCACCATGTGAGTACTGGGACTTAAATTGTATTGTTAGGATGCTGTTCTTAGCAGTTGGACCATATCTTCATTCTTTTATTTTCCAATTTTAAATAAGAGTGGCTTTCATAGACATGGAGGAGACATAAAAGAATACATCAAACAAAATTTTATAAATCCAAATTATGTAAACTTATAATGAGAAATCAAACCCAATTGATATAAAAATGAAATGGATATGTATGTTAACATAAATTATACTCATAAATGTTTTTTTCCTTTAAAACCAAAAATGAAATTTGGGAAATAACTTTCATAGATTTTCATAATCCACACATAAGACGATAAAAAATCAAAAACAAAATCTTCCTAGTCATTTAAGAATATTTCATTCTTTGTCTGCAGGGATAGCTTAGCTATAAAAAGCACTGAATATTCTTACCATAAGACCTTGTTTCAGTTGCCAGAACCAACATGCTGGCTCAACACTGCCTGTAACCCAAATTCCAATGTTCAAAATGCCCTTTTCCGACCTTCTCATGCATCAGACATGCATGTAGTATACAGACATGTGTATCAGCAAAACATTCATATACAAATAATAAAACAATTCTCAAAAAAAGAGAAAAATATTCAATTTGTATGAATGGTTGTTTTTAATAAAAGGAGATTGGTGATTTTCCTTTGGTATAAGTAATGCTATCCTTTCATGCTTAGTGTTTTTTAGAAAATAACACTTGTGACATTTATTTCCCAGTGCAGACAAAATGATCTGCAATCTCAGAGGCAGATGAGCTACAAGTTTATCTCTTTGTCTGAAAGTGGTCATGTATCTAGAGGAAAAATCCCCTCTAGGATAAATATTGTTTTTTCTTTACAGGGAGCATGAAGTATGGTCTTAATGCGTTTGAGGTCTTACCAAGCAGACAAAGTAACTTACAAAGTAGACTCTGAGTCATTTTCCTTTAAAAGAAAAGAGTTTTTATCATTCATGTGACAGAGATCACAAATGGTCACAAAAAACAAACCAAATACTCAATCACTGCTGTCACTAATAGTGAACAGTTCATGAGGCATACAAAAACTAGAAATAAAAACAGCCTAAAAAACTAAAGAAACAGTAAAACAGAATGGAGAATCAATGTTTACAAAGTTCTCTTGACATGAGAATCTTTCCAAGAGAGAAAAGTACCTTGACATGCAGAAGCCCAGAGGAGCGCTTATTTCACAAACAGTATAGTTTGTTGGATTCTATCAGGTGAATTAATTTGAATGCCTTTGTAAGCAAATACCAAAAATTTAAGAAAAACTAAACCTTTTAAATATGTTTAAAAGCTTAAATCTTGGACAAACAAATAGCAATAGGGCTCTGTAATCACAATCAATTCAACACAAATGAACTCACAGAGAATGCAGCAGCAGGCGCAGTGTGCCTATGGGCATCTGCACCAGAGAAAGCCAAAGAAGTGGATGCGACTCTCTCTATCCATACCCCAAAGCCTATTCTCTTTTAATATCCACACACAAATGAAAAATAGTTCTTTCTAAAGAAGCTTCCCTGGGAATACAAACCACTCTTATGGGACATTCCCAAGCCAGCCATACCAAAAGAACCCAATGGCATTTTTGGAGATTTTGTTTTTTTCATGTTTTGTCAAGAATTTTATTTTTTAAACTTCCAAGGTTTTTTTTGTGTGTACTATGGCTTCTATTTCTGTGCTTTTTGTGGGATTACTGTGTGTATGAATGTGTGTCTCTCCATCTGTATGTGTTTATCATGCCTTTTCTTTGGCTCTTTTGCTTTGTTTATTTGTTTTGTTATATTCTCTTAATGATAAATATAAAATCAGTAATTTTAGGAGAAATGGAACTATATACATTTTAAATTTGGAAAAAAAACAACTTATACTCTAGAATATATTATTGTGGGTTTCTTGCTTTCCTTATAATCTATAGAAAGAATGCAGTTGAAGAAACCTAACGCACTTTTTTCAAAATGTGGATAATTATAATAAACAATTCATAAAAATTATGTATTTATTTAGTTATTATTTATAGCATAAAACTAAATTATATTATGCAGTTTTTTAAAATTCACTTTACATCCCGATTGTTGTCCACCCTTCCCAGTGTCTATTCCAGTAGTCCCTCTTTCCCTCCTCTTGTCCTCATGAGAGAATGGAGGCCCTGTCCCTGAATATCCCTTCACCCTGGAACATAAAGTCTCTGCAGAGCTAGTTGCTTATTTTCTCACTAACGCCAGACAAGACAGCACAGTTAAGGGAACAGATTCCAAAGACAAGCAACAGCTTTAGGGATAAACTCCACCCCGGTTGTTCAGGACCTGCATGAAGACTGACACATTTGTACAAAGAGCACGAGGGCTTAGCCCAGCCTGTGTATGTTCTTGGTTGGTGGCTCATTCTTTGAGAAACTCCAAGGGTCCAGGTTGGTTGAATCTGTTGGTCTTCTTGTACAGTTTCTATCCATTTAGAGCCCTCAATTGTCCCCGCAACTCTTCGATAAGAATTCACAAGCTCCATCCAATGTTTTTGGCTGTGGGTCTTTGCATCTGCATCAACAGCTGGGTGGAGCCTCTCAGAGGACAGCCATAGTAGGCTTTTGTCTACAGACATAACAGTATCATTAACAGTGTCAGGGATTGGTGCTTGCCCAGGAGAAGGATCTCTATAGGTATGGCCTGTTCCATCAATCTCTGTTCCATCCCTTTTCCCTGTGTTTCTTGTAGGTAAGATCAATTTGGGGTTGAAAGTTTTGTGGGTTGGTTGGTGTCCCTGTCACTCCTTTGGGATTCCTTCCTACCTATAGGAGATAGTCTCTTCAGGTTCTATATCCTACTGCTGTGTCTCTGCCAAGGTCACACTCATTGATTTTTGGAAACCTCATGTCTCTGGCATGTCCTTGGGACACCTCCTCCCCCAAACCCCAATCTTCCTCTGCCAGCTGCAGCTTTCCATTCATTTATTCTCATGGCCATCTAGTCATCTCCCCTGGGAGAATGGAGGCCCGGCGTGGACAGCAGACCACTAAAGGCAGCTAAGAGTGTCCCAGAAGACTCAGCAGGCAGGGATGATATGCATGGAAAAGGAGTATCACTGCATGCTTCTGATGAAGGTTGATCATTAAGTTATTTATTAATTATTATTAACCTTAAAATATAATTTATCATGAAATTGTACAATTTTATAATATATTATATAATCATTTAATTGTATAATATTTATTATTATTACTCCTCAAAATATTTTCTCTGTATACTATAATTTAATTTGTTTCTCTTCTAAAGCATGTTTTTCATGTATCAATTTTATCCATAAAGTCAACTTGTAACTTTAAAAACAAAGACCTATTAGAATATGAACAATGGCTTTAAGCAATTTATTGGCCCATAAAATTGTTAAAAGTCAAGGCAGGGGATTAAACTGTGGCAATTACCAGTCTCTAAAACCTAGTAAGGAGCCAATGGCTACTTGAACTACATAAAAATTAATGTTCATTAAAGAATATTTAGCTTCACTTACTATTGGAATTCATTTTTGTAAATAAACTACATATTTATGGTACTACTATTTAATATTTAACATACTTATGTGTGAAATTTTAATGAATGTACCTATGAAAGCATGTCTCCCATCAATACAAGTACAGATTAGAGTAATGAGAAACAGTAAGAGGGCTTGAGCCAGCAGATACTTTTTGTGAGAATGGGGCAAGAGTCTCTATTTACTAAGCCTTTTGATTTTTTTTTCTTCACTTTATTTATCTTGAATAGAAAGTAGCATGCAAGTGCTCGATTTCATTGGTTTTACTTTTTTGTTCTTGGTTTGATTTGTTTTCTTGTTTAGTTTAGTTTTGCTTTTCTTTTAGACAATTCTCAACTCACCTGTTTCACTTTTATCACTAATTTCTCTGGTCCTCTGTGTACAATCTTGCATAACTGTATATGTATGCCATTTTATGTACACAACTTGTGCTTTAAATCTTTGTTTAAGTATATTATTAAAGTATTTTTCAATAAATGAATTAATAAACCTGCCAGATCTAATGCCAGTTAAATGAAACAGAAGTGTTCTCTTTTTTTCCTATTGTCTTTGCTCCTCTTCAAAATCTCCCCGTCGGAAGCAATTTTAGTACTTGAGTTTAAGTTGAAATAAATAATGTTACAGAAACTAAGAAACACCATTGGCCTTGACTGACATCTAGAACAATTCTTCCTATTTAAAAGTAAATATGCACAAGACTTAGAAAAAAACTGATGAGCAGACTAGAACTCATCTGCCTCTCTCTCAAGCTGCCATTTGGCTAGCATATTCGTGAACTGTGAATTGAGCTTGAGGGCCTAATATGATAATGTTATGAACTTCTGGAAGACAAATATCATCTTGGTTGTTCATGTTTGTGTTTTTTACTGAGATATAGAAGCATGTGGATGTTATAATGTTTGAGATATTTTTAGATTTAGATATTTGATCTTGTATTTCTTTGATGGGCTTTCCATTTTGGGTTATCTAATAATGGTCCTATGGATATGTGTTATTTGTGGGGTCCCAGAACCCCAGCCAAGTGTAGTGGCTGTAGGATTGCTGGAGAGAATTGTTCTTAATGTTGACAAGGAGTCACAAACAATAGATAGACAGATGGATATGGAGGTAGAGTAGACTTGAAAGAATATTTCCCATAACTATCTTTTGTAGGAGAGCTGAAGTCAGAACCTTCTTAGTCATGTTGTTTGAGAAGCTTCAGTGCTTGCTCTATGTCTTTCAAACAATGTATAAAGTTGTTCATACTGCTGATAGAATCACTATTGCATATTATGTTCAAAGCACATCTAAATAAATTTTTGATTGAAATTTAGGTAAATTATCATACCCTAGTATGTTGACACTTGAAACTATCCATGATATTAATATATAATATGACTTATACAAAATTGTTTGTCAAACATAAACTGTGATGATTATGGGATGTTTTCTTTTAATACAAGCATTTTGGCCAAACTTCTGTAATCCAAACTATCCTCATAGCAGAAATCGGAGTCTTAGGAAAAAACAAACTGTAGTTATCTTTTGCTTCACAAATTACATAAATACAAATTACGTTAGCAATGTAAAAGTTCAGGGCCAACTGTAAGCCTAAAGAAAAAGAATTGCTTACATGAAATAATATTGTATTTAAAAATCAGGGATACCTTCTTGGTTCTTTATAGAAAGTTATAAAATCCCAAAAGTGGAGAATAGTGGAATCTCAGGTCTGTATCTCTTAACATCAAAGCCTATACATTCATATTTGAAAGTTAGGATCAACTATGATTAAAATATCAGATTTGAGTATAGAATATAGTGGTGTAGGATACAATAGCAAGTGTTTAGACAGTGATACAATTCTTGTTAAAGGAGATACTTGAGGAAAAGATCAGGAGGAGGAAAGGAAGGAAAAGAGAGAATGAGGGAAAGGAAGACAGAGAAAGAGACACATATATGTCTTATTCTATATGTGTATATATACACACACATACACACAGACACACACATACAAACATATACACTTAAATATGTATAAGATATGTAAAAGATATATATGCGTATTTTTTCAGAGAGCGGGAGAGAGAGACACAAACAGAAAGAATGTATGTTAAATATGTGAAGTCAGATATATAGTGAAAAGTTCTATCCCAAGAAAAGTACAGTGATGTGGAGGTTCAGTGCTGTAGAGATTATCAAACAGGATAAGATTCAGAGCCTGTTGAAAAAAGGAAACTGAAAACAATGAACAAAAACTGTTAACAGGAACAGACAACAGGGATGGCAAATAATTTGTAAAAGCACTATAAGAAGACATTGCGATTCAATGACATGCAGGAAGAACAGATACAATTTGGTCATTTTGTAATAAATAATTAATAATTAAATGTTTCTGCATTTCTATGTATCTGTGAATTTTCTCTTCTGTGTCTTAATCTATGATATATCTTTTTATTCCCTTTGAGCAAAATGATCGAAGAGAAAGTGGAGCAAATATTAATGAAGTATGGCTATAGGGAAGATTTAATAGTGAATTTTAAAAAGGAATTTAAACTGAAAATGGGTTTTAGAACAGAAATTAATGACTGCTTTCAGTCGAGGGTAGGGTTGAAGATGCTTTTCAGTAGAGTAGAAGTCAGGAAGAGGAGGAATTTAAGGTGAGCGGGAAGGTAGAAGATGAAACATTTAATGCAAATGTTTTAGATTTCCATAGTGAACACTGGGGAACTGATGCAGAATAACCTTGCAGAGCAAGTCTGAATATGTAGTGATAGAGAGGACTTTTGAATATTGAAGACATTCAGCATCATCAGGTCTGTGAAACATTTTTTTTCAATAGAATTGAACAACTTAAACACTCTTATTGACTAAAAGTATAAATGTTATGTAACCTTAGTAAGATAATGAAGCATGAGAACTTAACCTACCAAAAAAAGTGATTAAAAAATATTTCTTCCCCTACATATACAGCTGGAGCCATGTGTCCCGCTCTGTGTGCTCCCAGGCTGATGGTTTAGGCCCTGTGAGCTCTGGTTGGTTGGTATTGTTGCTCTCCCCCCTGGGGCCACAAACCCCTTCAGCTCCATCAGTCTTCTCTCTAACTTCTCCAATGGGAACCCATGATCAGTTCTGTATTTAGCTGCAGGCATCCACCTCTGTATATGCCAGGCTCTGGCAGACCTCTAAGGAGACAGCTACATCAGGCTCCTGTCAGCATGCACTTCCTGGCATCCACATCAGTGTCTGCCTTTGGTGACTGCACATGGGTTGGATACCCAGGTGGAGCAGTCTCTGGACGGACCCTCCTTCAGTTTCTGTACCACACTTTGTCTTTATATTTGCTCAAGGGTGGGGAGGATTGATTGGGTGGGTGGGTAGGGGCACATCCTCATAGAATCAGGAGGAGAGGGGGTGGGATAGGGGGTTTCTGATTGGGGGGAAATGGGGAAAGGGGATAACATCTGAAATGTAAATAAAACATTCAATAAAAAATATTTCTTAGACACACATAAATAAACTAATAGTGTAATTGTACATAAATTCAATTAGATATAATTATACATATGTGTGCAATAACAATACATCAATAAAATTAGACAATAGGGAAATATAGGCTGAAAAGTAAGTACAGGACACAAAATCCACTCTCCAGCACAAGTCATTATAGAGTATTAACTCAGCAGATACGAAAATCTTCATATCTGCGAATCTACAGTAGAATGGATTTTGCTGAAAATCTGGAATTGCTTTGGAAAAGTTCAGGAGATTTTAAAAGATGCAGAAAACTTTCCCCAGATTATTACATGTTACATGCTCATAAAATTTTCATATCATCACATCAAAAATTAGGGTATTGAATATTTTGGCATAGATACAAAGAATAGATGAGTTCAGAAAAGATCAGGATGTAGGTAGTGTTCATCATGAACTGTAGGGATCCATCTGTAATTGTACAGCATAAACTACATAGAAGAGGAACACTTAAGTAATGTACACCAGAGAATATGTATACTATATTGTTTGTAACTACCGGGGAACTTCTAAATGAATTAGAATAATTGGTTATTAGCTGCTTAGATAGACTTTGAAATGCTAAGAATTATTAGGTATGAAATATGTTTAATCAGTTAGCATTTCCAGGTATGATATATGTGGAAGTATTGTATAAGATTAATTAATGACAAAACAACTGTTCTGTAACAATCTAAAATAGCCTTTATATTTAATCACTGACCATGAATAATGTAAGCATAAAACTTTGAAAAGAAAGCCAAGATGGACTCAGAGGTACAGTGAGAAGTATAGCATCTGGAGACTGCCAGCCCCTGTAGCTTCATTTCCTGAAGAGAGATCATGTTATACACACACTTCCAGATGTCTCACCCTCTGGAAAGATTTTAATGCCTTCAACTGAAGCACTTATGTCCTCTCAGTTATCTTGTTTTCTCTAGAAACCTTCGATTAAGAAAAATGTCATTAAAACAAACAAACATTTGAGAAACTTCAGGAAGTGTAATGTGTGTCAAATGTGTGATCTGGACCAGATAAAAAAAATATTCTTTGTATTAGATTAAATAATCTATTCAGTTGGGTGTAGAAAACAAGAAGGATTTTAGTTCCATTCTGCATGTAAAATTATAAAATACAGTAGAATCAGTAGCATTCTTGCATACCCTATATATTTCTAAGCCACAAGTGTTTGTGTTGTCAGAGACTAAGCCCCCAAGCTTAGATATCAGTTAGATGCTGATTTTCATGCAGAGCAGAACTTAGATGTTAGTGTTCTGAGGATCAAACCTAGTAAGTTAAAAATATGTGTGTCACAGCTGCTTCAAGATTAAAGTCATGGGAGAGTTGCCCAACCAGGAACTGACAATTGTATGCAGTTATTATAAACATTAATCTTTAATTATTAGTTTAAGAATAATGTACCCACACTATTTCATGAGCGATTTAAATGCTTAAAATGACGTTTACTGTGGAATGTTGGGTAATAGAAATACACATTGCTATAAACTCTTTTTCTTTGCTGTTATGTAGATATAATTGTGAACTATGTGTTTTATCCCTTCAATATTAAATCACTTAATACTTATGATATTATCATTATCGTATGTCATAAATGTGAAATAATCTGAAAGTTCCTAACAACATATATAGTTACTTTCCTTCACTGAGTTAGAATTGTTTCTATGTCTACCACTATATAAACATGAAAAAAAAGTGGAATTAAATGATTTAAAGTGATGTATATCTATTTGTTTAAATCCTTCTGTTTTATGAAAATATATACATGAAGGTTAAAATTATTTACCTAGCTGTTAGAAGGGTTATTTTTTCTTTATTTCTTTTACTGTGAAACAATGATCATAGTTGATTTTTACCCTCTCCTCTGGTTTAAAATTATACTTAATTGTAAAATTATGAGTATTTCTGAAAGAATATTTTCCCCACATTATTAATTATTTAATTATTACTATCTCAACTGAAGTTCTCCTAGCCCCTTCTTCTCCTCCTAGTCTATGCCCCCTTAACTTCCTGCTTCTCCTTATAAATTCTTCCTTCATTTCCCTTCAGAAAAGAGCAGGCCTCCTAAGGATCTCAACCAAACATAACATATCTATTTGAAATAAGACTAAGTACCTTCCCTTATATTAAGGCTGGACAAAACAACCCAGTAAGAGAAAAGACATTCCCAAAACAGGTAAGAGTCAGAGACAGACCCTAATCCCACTGTTAGAGGAGTCCTATAAGACCAAACATAACATATATGTACAGAGACTAGGTTAGACCCATGCATACTTTCTGATTATCAGTTAAGTCTCTGTAAGCCCCCATGAGCCAAGTTTAGTTAATTCAGTGTGTTTTGTTATGGTAACCTTGGACCATATGGCTCCTACAGTCCTTCTTGCCCCTATTCTACAAATTCTCAGGAGCTCCACCTATTGGTTAGCTATTGGCTACTGCCTCTGTTCCTATCAGTTGCTGGAGAAACACTGATGACAGTTAAGCTAGGCTCTGATTTAGCAGAGTATCATTAAGAATCATTTCATTAGCGGGCAGTGGTGGCACACGCCTTTAATCCCAGCACTTGGGAGGCAGAGGCAGGCGGATTTCTGAGTTCGAGGCCAGCCTGGTCTACAGAGTGAGTTCCAGTGAGTTCCAGGACAGCCAGGGCTATACAGAGAAACCCTGTCTCGAAAAAACCAAAAAAAAAAAAAAAAAAAAAAAAAAAAAGAATCATTTCATTAACTCATTAACTTCCTTCCCTTTTTCCTTCTTTCTTTCTTCCTTCTCTCCTCCTCCCTCCCTCCCCTCCTCCCTCCCTCCCTCTCTCTCTCTCTTTCTCTCTTTCCTTCTTCCTTTCCTTCTTTCTTTTTTTTCTTTCAGTTAATTTATTTATTTATTGACTTTACATCCTGATAATTGCCCCCCCTCCTCCAGGTACCCCCTCACATAGTGCCTTATCCCTCCTCCCCTTCTCCTCTGAGAGGATAGAGGTCTCTTCTGGGTACAACCCCCAACCCTGGCAAAACAAGTCTCTGCAGGGATAGGCTTATCCTCTCCCTTTGAGGCCAGACAACATAGCTCAGTTAGGGGAACAGAATTTACAAGCACAAAACAACTTTAGAGACAGTTCAAGTTGTTAGGAGATCCACAAGAAGACTGAGCTGCACATTTGATACATACGTGCAAAAGCCAGCCTGTATATACTCTTTGATTAGTGGTTCAATCTCTAAGAGCCCCCAAGAGCCCCAGTAAGTTAACTCTTTGGTCTTCCTGTGGAGTTCCTATCCCCTTGCAGATCCTCAAACCTCTCCCCAACTCTTCCATAAGACTCTGTGAGCTCTATTCAGTGTTTGACTGTGGGTCTCTGCATATATTTCGGTCAAATGCAGGGTGGAACTGCTAAGAGAACAATTTTGCTAGGCTCATGTCAGCAAGTGTAACAGATTATCTTTAATAATGTCATGGATTGGTACTTGCCCATGGGATCAAGTTGTGCCAGTTATTGGGTGGCCATTCCCTCCGTCCATTTTGTCCCTTAATTTCCTGGTTTGTTTTTGCTTGTTAGTTTGGTTGTTTGTTTGTTTTGTTTTGTTTTGTTTCCAGACATGTTTGATTCTATCCTAGTATTCTGGGCTACCCAGCCTCTGGTTTCTGGACCACTGGGCAGAATCAGGGGTGGGCTACATCTTGTCGTATGGGTGTCAAACCGAACCAATCATTCATTAGTTGGCCACTCCTTCAATGCCTGTGCCACCTTTACTCCAGCAAATCTTGCAGGCAGGATGAATTGTAGGTCAGAGGCTTTATGTCTGGGTTGGTGTCCTGATCCCTCCATTGGAAATCTTACCTGGTTAAAAAAGATGGTCAGTTCAGACTCCATATCACCATGTACTGTGAGTCTTAGCTATGGATAACCCCTAGACTCCTTGGTGTTTCCATTGTTCGAGGTTTCAGTCTTATCCACAAAACGACCCAATTCCAGTAGTCTCACCTAGTACTCTGTCTCTCTTCATCCTTCCATCACTTAATCCTTCCCTTTCCAGTCACCAAACAACCCCAGTCTATCTGCAAAATCTATACTATTTACCCTTCCCAGGGAGATTCATATATCCCTGCTTGATTCCTCCTTGTTATTTAGCCTCTTTGAGTCATTGGTTTGTAGCACGATTATCCTTTACGTTATAGCTAATATGGACTTATAAATGAGCACATGACATGTTTGGTTTCTGAGTGTGAGTTACTTTACTCAAGAAGATTTTTCTAGTTCCATCTATTTGCCTGAAAATTTTTGTGTTTTCTTTTAACAGCTGAGAAATACTCCATCATGCATATGTACCAATTTTTTCATCAATTCTTCAGTTTGATGGGCATCTAAGTTGTTTCCTGTTTCTGAGTATTATGAATAAAGCTAATATGAACATAATATAGCAATATTTTTTGTGGCAGGATGGAGTGTTGTATGGATGTATGCCCAGTAGTAATATAGCTGGGTCTTGAGGTAGAACAATTCCAAAATTTCTGAGAAACCATTATATTGATTTCCAAAGTGTTTATACAAGTTTTCATTCCCACAGCAATGAAGGAGTGTTCCCATTGCTTCACGTCCATGACAGCATGAGCTGTCACTTGTAGTTTTGATCTTAGACCTTTGGTCAGAAACTAGAATCTCAGAGTTATTTTGATTTACATTTCCCTGAAGGCTACAGATGTTGAACATTTCTTTAAATGTTTCTTGAGCCATTTGAGATTCTTTTGTTGAGAATTCTCTGTTTATATCTGTACCTTATTTACATATTAGATTATTTGGTTTGTGAATGTCTAGTATTTTTAAGTTCATTATATATTTTTGATATTAGCCTCTAGCAGATGTGGAGTTGGTGAGTGACCATTCCTATTCTGTAGGCTGCCATTTTGTATTATTGACAGTGCCCTTTGCCTTGTAGAAACTTTTCAGTTTCATAGGACCCCATATGTTAATTGTTTATCTTAGTGCCTATGCTATTGGTGTTCTGTTCAGGAAGTTGTCTCAGGATTTATGTCTGGGTCTTTGATTTGATTCCATTGATCAACTTCTCTTTTTATGCCAGTATGTTGTGTATGTTGTGTGTGTGTGTGTGTGTGTGTGTGTGTGTGTGTGTGTGTGTTGACAGAGAGACAGAGAAAGGGGTAGTTTATTTCTATAGCTCTATAGTAGACCTTGAATTCAGGGATGATGATGCCTTGCTAAGTTCTGTTATAGTAGAGTATTGTTTTAGTTGTACAGTTCTTTTAAATATTTTACTTTGTGAAATTTTATATTCGGTTTGGATATTGTGAAGAGTGGTCTTTCACTGATGTAGAGCAGAGGGCTTTTGATTTTTT
Source organism: Mastomys natalensis (assembly GCA_021653895.1). Lineage (NCBI taxonomy): Eukaryota > Metazoa > Chordata > Mammalia > Rodentia > Muridae > Mastomys > Mastomys natalensis. The sequence continues at coordinate 747,198 of JAJTUV010001194.1, read as the reverse complement.
TTTTTTTTTTTTTTTTTTTTTTTTTTAGTTAATTCTGTACCCAGCCACTCTTTGAAGATGTTTATCAGCTTTAGTAGTTCCCTGGTAGAATTTTTAGGATCCTGTATGCATACTATCACATCATCTGTAAATAATGATACTTTGACTCTTCCTTTCAATTTTCTCTTGATCTCTTTTAGTTGTCTTATTACTCTACCTAGAAAGTGAAGTACTATATTGATAGATACAGATTGAATGAACATCCTTGTTCCTGGTTTTAATGGAATTGTTTTCAGTTTCTCTTCAATTAATTTCATGTTGGTTTTTGGATTGCTGTAATTTGTGTTTATTATTTATATGGTATGTCCATTGTATTCCCTAATCTCTCCATAACTTTTATCCTATAAAGGTGTTAGATTTATTTAAAATGTTTTTGTGCATCTAGTAAGATGATCATGTGGCTTTTGTCTTTCAGGTTTTTTTATATGGTAGATTACACTTATTGATTTTTTTCTATATTCAACCATTCCTATATCTCTGGGATAAAGCTTCTTTGATCATGGTGGATAATTGTTTTGATGTGTTCTTGGATGCAGTTTATAGTTATTGAGTACTTTTGCATAAAAGTTCATCAAGAAGGTTAGTCTGTTAGTCTTTTCCTTTATTGAGTCTTTGAGTGGTTTTGGTATCAGAGTGACTATGGCCACAGAAAATTAATTTGGCAATTTTTTTGGTTTCTATTTTGGTTAATAATATGAGGAATATTGGTATTAACTGTCTATTGAAAGTCAGGTAGAATTCTGTACTACAACTTTCTGACCCTGGGTATTTTTAGTTGGGAGATTTTTAATGACTGCTTCTAGTTCCTTAAAGTTTATAGGTCTATTTCAATTGTTTTTCAGATTTTGTTTTAGCTTTGGTGATAGCTATCAAGAAATTGTCCATTTCTTAATGATTTTCCAATTTTGTGGAGTGCATGCTTTTGGAGTATTACTCAGTGTCTGTTTTTATGTCCTTTTAATTTCTGATTTTGTTAACTTGGATATTCCTTCTCTGCCTTTTAGTTTGTTTGAATAAGGATTTGTCTTTCTTGTTAATTTTCTAAACAAACCAACTCTTTGTTTCATTGATTCTTTGTCTTCTTCTCTTGTTTCTATTTTACTGATTTCAGCTATCAGTTTGATTATCTCCTGCCATGTCTTCTTGGGTGTGTATGCTTCATTTTGTTCTAGAGGCTTCAGTGCTGTTAATTTGCTAGTTCCTGATCTTTTTGCCTTGTCCCAGTAGTCATTCAGTAGAGAGTTGTTTAGTTTCCATGAGTTTGTAGTCCTATTGTTGAAATTCAGGTTTAATCCATAGTAGTGTAATAGGAAATGGGGTGATTTAAAGTTTCTTGTATCTGTTGTGACTTGCTTTGTGATCTTGTCTGCAATCAATTTTGAAGGCGGGTCTGTGAGATGCTTGGAAGAAGGTATATACTTTTGTGTTTGAGTGAAGTAATTGTGTGTGTGTGTGTGTGGTGTGTGTGTGTGTGTGTGTTAGGTCCATTTGATTCATAAATTTCATAAATTTGGGGAGCTCTGCTACTTCTCTGTTTCTGTCTAAATGACCTGACCTTTGGTGAGAGTGGGTTACTGACTTCTCCCACTATTAATGTATGGGTTTCAATGTGTGCTTTAAGCTTTAGTGAAGTTTCTTTAAAAATGTGGGTGCCCTAGCATTTGGGCCATAGATGTTCAGAACTGTGCCATCCTCCTTGTTGATTTTTTCCCCTTGCTTTGGTATGAAGTGTCTCTCCCACCTCTTCAGAATACTTTTGGTTGAAACTCTATTTTTGTTAGCTATTATAATTGCTATATCAACTTGCTCCTTGACTTCATTTGCTTGGAGAAAAATAACTCCCACCTTTTAGTCTGAGGTAAAATCTATCTTTGGTGTTGAGGTCTGTTTCTTGTATTCAGCCAAAGAGTGAATCCTGTTTTCACATCTATTTGATTAGCCTTTTCTTTTTATTAGAAATTGAGTCCATTCATATTGATTATTATTTCCATTTTTTTGTTGTTTATGGTTGTGGTAGTAATAGTAGTAGTGTGTGTGTGTGTGTGTGTGTGTGTGTGTGTGTGTGTGCATGTGTGTGCTTCCCTTCTTTTGTTTTTTTTCTGGTGTGAGATAATTGATTTCCTGTGTTTTCATGGGATAATTAGTCTTTATGGGATGGAGATTTCCTTCCAGTATCTTCTGTAGGACTGCATTTGTTGATAAATATTGTTTAAATTTCACTTTGTCATAGAATATCTTGCTTTCCTTATGTATGGTGATTGAAAGTTTCACTTGATATAGTAGTCTTACTTGGCATCTATGTTCTCTTAGAGTCTACAGGATATCTGTCCAAGCCCTTCTGGTTTTAGACTCTCCATTAAGAACTTGAGTGTAATTCAAATAGGTCTGACTTTTTATGTTATTTGGATTTTTTTCCCCAGCAGCTTTTATATTCTTTCATTGTTCTGTATATTTAGTGTTTTGCTTATTATGTGGTTATTGTCTTTCTTTTCTGCTCCAATCTGACATTCTGTAAGCTTCTTGTATCTTTATGTTTGAAAATTGTATTATATAATTTTTTTAAATGTTTGGGTCTTTGAGCTAGGATTCTCCTTCTTCTTCTGTCCCTATTATTTGTTGTAAGAGTTTCGTGTCAGGTATATTTTTAGATTTAATATTTTTTTTTTACTGATGTGTCAATTTCTTTCATTGGATTTTCTAGGCCTGAGATTCTCTTCCCACCTCTTTTGTTCTGTTGTTCCTTTTAGATTGCTGAGGTTTTTCCTTCTCAAAGAATTCCTCAGTTTGTAGTTTCATTAATTCTTCTATTTCCATTTTCAGGTCTTGACCATTTGTATTCATTTCTTTCACTTGTTTGTTTTTCTTTGGCTTTCTTTAAGGTTTTTTTTTTTTTTTTTTCATATCCCATTTAAGGATCACTATCATCTTCCTAAAGTTGGTTTTAAGATAATTTTCTTGTACTTTCCTCTGTTGAAATATTAAGGCTTTCTGTGTAGGATATCTGGACTTTGAGTGGTACTCTATTGCCCTGGCTCTTCTTGATTATATTCTTATGCTGGTGTCTGGGCATCTGGATTTAGGTTAGTTATGAGTTTAGGTGCTGATTTCCGAGTTTATCTTTGTTGGATGAGTATTTTTCCCTTGATTTCTGTTGCCTCTCTTATCTTCTGACCAGTGATTCTGGTGACCCTAGAGTCCTCTAGTCTAATAGGGTGCTTTTTTCTGCTGGTGTTTGGCTGCCTGTGTGACCTCTAGAGCTTTGGGTGCAACATTGGGAATAGAATTCTGGGAAATGGTATGGCCTCTGGGGTTCCAGGTACTTCTGTTGCCTCTGTTACATCATTAGGCTTCTGGGGTTCAGGGAATCAACTTGCCTTCTGGGGCTCAGGATACCTGTGTAGTCTCTGGTTGAGCAGAGGCTTCTGCTGGATTTGTGGACTAAGATTTGGAGATGAGGAAAGGGCTTGTTCTTACATTTTTATGTTGAATGTAACATGCATATGCCTCAATACTCCATTTTCCCTACCTAGTTAGTTTCTGATAATATACTGCTGACCACTTGGTCATAATAGAAGTTGTTACTTTAATTGAAAATAAAATAGTAAAAAGTCACTGACACTGCCTCAAATTCATGATACCAAGAAAAAAGAATACTTTGGTTAAACAATTCCTGAAAGTAGAAAAGAGTGAGGAGTAGGAAAACTTGCAAAGTCTTGTACTTTCTAAAAATGGCTGTGTTTAGTAAAGGACTGATGACCTTAAATATTGAATAGAGAAAATGTAAGAGAGAGAAAAAATAGGAAAGACGATTCCAGTTACCTAGAAGGACAGTTAGTTATGCCTAGATGAATTGTAGAGGAAGACTTGTTGATGTCAATGAATCATGAAACTGTAGGCTAGGTGTGTTTAAGTGTCATGCTCTTTGAGAAAGTGAGTGTAATTTTTTTCAGAAGGATGCTAGTGATGTGCCATGGAAGCATATGGAATTTAACCTCCTTAATCAAATTCATGGCTGAGAAATTAAGGCCACTGTAGCTTAAGCCTTTCATGCATTCTGCATCTCATTTCTCAATTCCCTGTGTGAGCCACATGTTTTCAGCATTTGTGGATTATCATATATGAAAAAGAGCAAAAGCTTTTGAAAGTAAATTTTTTTCCCAACTGGATAAAGAAAAGACAAGTTTCAACACTGCTCACACTCAACCAGCTGCTTTTCTTAAAAGTTATTTCTGAAGAAAATCATCTCAGAAGACCCTAAATAGAAATAGATTGCTAGATTTCTAAAGTGAATTTTTATGATAATGTCAAAAGAATTTGAAGAGCAAGGGAGGAAGAGAAAAGCAATAATATAGGCTACATGAAGTCTTTGAAATGGAACTATTGTTCCCATTTTAATTGTAGACAACATAGTAAAGCATCTTTAAGAAAATATTAAGTCCAAAATGTTTATGGATTTTCTACCCATTGTTTTGTGAATGCTTGTTATATAGTGCATACAGTTATATAACATCAGGATCGAGAATCTCATATGCATTTCCAACTTTATAAATATTATTCCTGTCACAGCTCACTAATGTTTGCTATGAGAAAAATATAATGTCACATGCAGCCATTTAGAAATTTTGAAATCAGTCCAGAAAGTAAAGTAAATGGAACATGTAATAAATAAAATAACTTTGTTTGGAAAATGTATGAGTTGAAGTATTAATTTAAATTCTTTTTGTCAGAAAAAGCATCTTACATTCTGGTTCATCAACTGTCATTATCTGTGACTTTTTTTGGTCCTTATTTGGGTTGGTATAAGTCATGTCTTACACAATGGTGTGCTGCCTATTTTATTATATTAGACTGATCCAGGATCGATTCTGCCACCTTACTTTGAACACACTAATGAGTGCAACTATTACATGAGCAAAATTCACCTCATGAGTGAAAAAACCTTCCAAAGGCAAAACAAATCACACAGTCGTTCTCTGTGGATATGAAAAATTACTTATGTTTTGTATACTAATTACAAATTATTTAGCAGTTGCTTAGAAAAATCACTCTAACAATAAATCTGTCAGGTATGTGTGTGTTTTTGTATGTACGACTGTATGTACATTTGTGTATGTGTTTATTGTGTTCTCTCTCTCATCCTCTCAAATTAAGTAGAAATTTATTTTATGTATCAGAGTGGCTTTCATATTTAAGTACGGAACAGAAGAAAAGGACCTATGCAAATAGAATTTAAAATTATATTATTTATTTTCTTTTTTATTGAAGATTTTTTATTTACATTTCAAATGTTAACCCCTTTCCTGCCACCACCACCCCCAAACCCTCTGTACCGTCCTCCCTTCCCCTGCTCTATGTACCCACTCCCACTTCCCTGTCCTGGCATTCTCCTACATTGGAGGCCTCCCCTCCCATTGATGTCTGACAAGGCCATCCTCTGCTACATATGCAGCATGAGCCATGAGTCCCTCCATGTGTACTCTTTGGTTGGTGGTTTAGTTCCTGGGAGTTCTGGGGGCTCTGGTTAGTTGATATTGTTGTTCTTCCTATGGGGTTGCAAACCCCTTCAGCTCCTTCAGTCCTTTCTCGAACAACACCATTGGCTATCTCGAGCTCATTCTAATGGTTGGTTGTGAGCATCCGCTTCTGTATTTTTCAGGGTCTGGCAGAGCCTCTCAGGAGACAGCTATATCAGGCTCCTGTCAGCAAGCACTTCTTGGCATCCACAATAGTGTCTGGGTTTGATGACTGTATATGGGAAAAATCCCCAGTGGGGCAGTTTCTGGATTGCCTTTCCTTCAGTCTCTGCTAAACACTTTTTCTCCTTAGTTGCTCCTCTATTTTGTTCCCCGTTCTAAGAAGGACTGCAGCATCCACACTTTGGTCTTCCTTCTTCTTGAGCTTCATGTGGTCTGTGAAAGTTTTTATAACATTAATTTTCAAGAAAGTGATCTATAGATAAGACCTCAAAAAAAAACAAAAATAAATTGCACTTTTGGATTAATATGTTCTCACAATTTTTGTTTTTGATGCTGTTGGTGGATTTGTTTTTAATGTGAGTCTAGACATGCAACATAAGTTAAACTTGAAACTCAAAATCCTCCTGCCTCATCTTTTCACCTACTGGGATTTTAGGTATGACCCAACACACTCAGCTGATTTTGCACATTTTTTTTTTAATCTAAAGAAGCGATGAATGATTTTAAAATGAAGTCACATTGAGCTAATATCTATAAAATATCCATGTTTAGGTATTCATTGTCCTATGAAGACATACATTCTTATTGTAACAAAATACCAGATAAAAGAAAGGAGCAGAGGCAGAAGAAGGAAAGGCCAACAAGAAAATAAGGCAGAGTGCAGCTAAGAGTTCACCCTTGTGTGGAAAGATGGTTGTGGCACATGAATGTGAGGTGTATGGGTCATTGCATCTCATTGTCAGGATGTGGTGTTGAACTCATGTATTGCTTTTATTCAGGTAGGAATTCCAACCAATGGGCAGTGGATCTTTCTATCAGTTAAATTTCTCTGGAAATGTCCTTACAGATACAACCCAAAGCTTGTCTCCTAATTGAATCCAAATCCCATTTAGTTAATAATCAAATTACCAATCACAATAATCTTCTTCTGTAGAAGCTATAGAAATTTCTCTGTGAAACCCTGGAAACGTTTTGCTATGTATTTTGATATCAGCAGAAATAGGGAATAGTCAGGTACCACAGAAGTGAAGTGCATTTTAGCAACATTAACTATTGGTAGGTAGATGTATATTTATATGCATTTAAGACTCCTTTCTTGTTCATAAAGCTTTCAAATTAAGTGAAGAAAAAAAAAAAAACCTTCAATAAGCTGTATTTTGTCCTGTAGGGTACTTTTATGAAATGTTTCTGACCTTGCATTTTTATACCATTAGTAGGAGCATTTTGATTCATTAGTTGTCACAAAGGCTATCGGTCTTTTTAATATTCAATACCAGTAATATAATAAAATTTCTCTTGAAGTCCAGATAACTACACTTCCAAGGCCCAAGTAATTATATGACTTTATAAAACATTTGTAAATGCAGAGTATGAAATATTCTATTGTTTTGTAGATTTGGGCCTTTTGATATGTATCTGCATCTTATCCACTGTATTATATGTCTTCCTTTATTAATGAAGCAAACATGGTCAGTAAATAATGTTTATCCTTGCAAGGAAACTAAGCTAATATCACTCAGAGTAGTCTTCAGGCCTTAATGATAGAAATCAAACTTTCATCATATTTGCATGTTATTTTTAATATCAATTTTGCATATTAAATTGGAAGAAATAGCTAAGACTGACATGGAAGAAAGCTCTAGGAATAGGTACATAGCCCATGCATTCCTGTAAAAGATATGGAAGAGAAAAAAAATGTCATTATGAAAGAAAGAACAGAAAAATGAGTATCAGTTTATAGATATGGATAAGTTGGGAAGAAAATTTATACTGAGATGTGTACATATTTAGAATTTTTGCTATTATTTATACCATATATTTTATTTTTAAAGTATACTATGAATTTTATTGCAAATTTTGTGACTATGGTGTTAAATACTTAATGAAGTCAAAAAAATTATGCCATATGCATTTTATACTACAAAGAATGACATTTGAATATAAATTTATGTAGTTCTGTCTTATTGTCTTAGTTTCATATGCTTAGAAATTACCAATTAAGTTGAACTGTGTTTATATGCTTCAAATATCATTTAAATCTTTTCTAAAGTCTCATAAATATGTTCTTATTTTAATAGACTACAATTGTAAATTCCTCAAATGAAAATATTATCTCTTTCTTTATAACATAATAGGACACAAACTTTAAGAATGGGGAAAAGGGAAATTTATTGCTAAATTATTTTTTAAAATCAAATTCATTTTGTTCAATGTGTCTGTGTTAATAGTGCTTTTTCCTGGAAATTAGAAAGTGCTTCAGCAGGTAGTAGATATGGTGCCGGTGCTGCTAAAGTGTCTTCCCTGAATTCACCAAACATTTCTGTTTTCACCTTTCCTTGTGCATAGGTAGCCCCTGGGAGCTAGTGATCTCATCATTAAATGAACACTGACACTTATAGGCAGTGACAGCCTTGGCAATGATATCATGAGACATTTAAAGGATTAATTGTTTTTTCTCTTTGTAATTCTTCAGGAAAGAAAAGCATATTCTGTCAATTTTGTTTTGATATAATAGTACTTTACTCCTTGCATAAACAGAGGAGACTGTGGAAAATGTTGTCAAGACCTGCTTTGCCCATTGCGCAACTATTAGAAATTATTCTGTACTTAGTAATTGAAAGTATGAATCACATCCATTCATTAGAAGTGAACCTTCTACAATGACATACTATTGTATAAATAAAATATATTCTAAATATCTCTTAGCTTAGAACTATGATGTGACATTACTTCATGACAGGCATATTTGTGTTCACATTATATTAATTCCTTGGAGGGAACATTTTAAAATTTGTCAGCATTAGTGAAGGCATGGTGTATCTATATTTTAGATTGATATATAAAATCATAGCAATAAAATTATAATAATATGCAAAATGTGTTAATCCCATATTTATTTGTTAATTAAGTATAATTTTATTTTAGTAAACATAATGTTTTTCATTAATATAATTAGTTTCTAAACTACAATTAGATGTTAATTATTAGGATAAATAGAATATACAAAGTAATAAATAAATATAATATTTTAATAATTTACATTAGAGAACATACTGTTTTGTTTGCCTAAATTTGATCCTGCTTCCATCATATATTATTAATTTAATTTTTGACTAATTATTTAATGATCTCTAACTTTATATTTTTGTTGGGTTGAATATTTGTTGATTTTTTTTTCAACATCAATAATACACATAGCAATTATTACATTTTTAGTTATATGCAGTAACCAAAAATACATTTTCTTCTTTGGAAGAAAGAATTTTACTTTAACATACCTATGATTGGAGAACTTCTGCCCCATATATTCATCAGGCCCCATGGTTTTCATTTTATGTGCATTTTGTCTAATACCACCTATAAAAGACACATGATGAGCAGTCCACTAGCCAAATTCCAATTCATCTCAGATATCCATTAACAGGTGAAGGGATGTAGAACATGTTTTAAATATATAATATAGCTTTATCCATACAAAGATTAACATGAGTGGAATTGTAAAACTATAATCAGCAAAATAAATTGTCACATATTTTTTCTGTAAATCTAGAGTGTATGTGAGCATGTGCATATAAGTATGTATACTTGTTTTTGCATGTGCATGTGTGCATATAAATGGTTGTGTGTGTGTGTGTGTGTGTGTGTGTGTGTGTGTGTGATGACAATAGAAAGGAAAGGGGTTAAGTAGGAAAAGGAAAAAGGTGTGTGTGGACGAAGACAGACAGTCCAAGAGAAGCAATCTCAGGAACAAATTTGAACAAAGTCCATGATTCATATGTATAGCATGTAATAATAAAATTACTATTTTTTGTAAAATTATTATGTTACTTCAATTAATTTCAAATAATAAAATATTTTATACTATTTTATTTATACTATTAAAATATACTATTTTATATAATAGTTTATGTGATTTAGGAACTTGCTTAAAATATACAAAGAACCCAGGCAGATGTGGGACTGGATTTCTGTCATAGGTAGAATTTTACTGCTACTAAGAAACACCATGAGCAAGGCAACTTTTATAAAGGACAATATTTAACTGAGTCTGACTTACAAGTTCAGAGGTTCATCTATTATCATCAAGGCATAAGCAAGGCAGCACTTAGGCAGATGTGGGGAGGGAGGAGCTAAGAGTTGCACCTCTTTTTCCGAAGGCAGCTAGAAGACTGCAATGGTTAGGAGGAGGGTCTCACTGCCCACTCCCACAGTGACACGCTTCTGCAACAAAGCCACATCTACTCCAACAAGTCCACACTTCCTAATAGTGCACTCCCGGGCCAAGCTATTCAAACCACCATACAGGGAACTTTATAGATCCAACTTTAGAACAGAGAGTAGTCCAGGTTGCGATTGAGTGCTCTGTTGACTATAATTTCTAACTCATATTTGTTTTCTCTAAAGCATTATGTTACAGAGGGAGGTCTTTCTCAGTGGTCAGAGAACTGACTGCTCTTACAGAGGGTTTGATTCTCAGAACTCAAATTCTGACTCACAACCTTTCATAACTTTAGTCCTGTGGATTTGAGACCTTCTTCTGGCCTCTGTGAACACTGTAATGCTCACGCTTGATCATACACATAAAGAGACATAAGTCAAAGTCTAAAATTTCTTAAGACAAATTGTAAAAATATAGACCATGGAAAAGGAGAATGCATGCAAACATATGGTAAACATGTATGAACATGCATGCATATTAAGTTAGACACCTTCATGAGCAGAAATGCCCTCAGAACTCATTGTAATAATTCAGTAGTTAAAGAAAGGAGTTTTAAAACTGGTCACGTATTTTCAGGGAATATCTTATTGTCTTGTTTAAAACATTACTTCTCTTCTTCAAGAAAGATGAGTATGTGAATGTTGGAAAATAACAAATAACATTGCCAAGGGCTATCCTCAGCTTGTAGAGGGGTTCTGAGAAAAAGGGGTACCTAAGAATGGCAAAACAGATGACTCCAAGTGAAATTATTGGTCAAATCTGGGAACCTATGTTCAGCTGGAGACAGCTCTTCAGCCTGCTTTGCCTCTGCTCTGCTTTCTTTCTCTCTCTGATCTGCTATTTCTGGATATCTGCTTTCTTTCTGTCTTTGATCTCCTTTTCCAGGAGATCTCCAGACAGCTCTTTCTCTATTCTCTGCTCCAAGCAGTTCTCTCTTGGTATTCTAAAAAATTCTCTGGATAGCTAGATATCAATCCAGTTATTTACTTCCGGTTTCCTTTTGTTTATCCTAAGACTCAGCATACCTTTACATCAGCCTGTGAATTCTTAGGAAACGGGAAGTCCACATTTTCTTTAAGCAGTGCAAAAGAATTCAGAAATCTGGCTGCCCCCGTTAATCATGACTGCTAAGGTAGCTGGGTGGGACCCAGTCTTGAAACTACCATTTCTACTACACTTGGGTCTAACCTTGCTCTGTCCAAGCCTGATCCTGAACTCAAGAATTTGTCTGCCTTTGTAAGCTTAAACAAAAATCTTAGATGTGTGGGATATCCTTCTATCACCACTCCATAAATCACTTTCTCTCCTTCCTTAGTATCTTTCTGACAAGTTGTCTCAGAAAATAGCTGCATTTATTCTTTAGATTTGTGAAGCCCCTCATAATTCTTATTGCTTTGTTATATTTTGCATAGTTGAGAAATTACTTTTGAACCCATGTTTTTAGAGTTCTTTTCCACAGCTTTAAGGGCTGTCTTGAAGGTCCCAGAGTTGACAATTTTTGCTAAGACATTAACCACATCTTCACCGCCTGAACTCATGGTGTCTGATTATCATCGAGTCACAAACATTAACAGGGAGGATATTCCTTAAAGGAGGAATGCAAAATATGTACATTATGATACACTCAAGCCTTACACCCATGGCAGTCATCAATGTTCATGGAGGCCCATGTCCGTTTACGAACGGTATCCATCTGTCTCCACCAAGGCCATGCCAGACCTGGCAAGGCATATGCTGATATTTACTTTATCAGCTTATGTGTATTAATTTTTACTAAGTCTCATTAATCAATATTCCATAAAATGTAATATTCTAATTATGTAATATTTTACTTGGTAGAAAGTATATGCAATAAATAAATGCCTTAGCCTCTGTAAATAATTATTAAGTAATAATTGACCATAGATGTTTTAAGGAAGATTCTGTGGGTCTAAGATGTATATGCATAAACATTCTCTGAGCTCCTAGAACAATTACTGACTGACATTTTTTTCTCTATAAAGAACTATTCTTTGCTGTGTCTTGCCTCAGTGCCCAATACTCATCTAAGTGTTTCACAACACAATCTAGTCTTTAGATCTTCACTCCCAGTTACCAGATAAGGAGGAATAGGCTTAAATAAGTTTGAAAACTTGCCTTGTGATTTTAATTTGAGAACAAGAGGTAGAAGTTCAATGGCTTGTACATGACTCACTATAAACCATTCCCTTATTTTTTTATAAATAATAACATAGTTGGTAAATTCGAAATAATAATAGTAATTTGTTTCAGTCTAATATGTCATAAAACATCTACTGAAGGAAATCCAGAAAATAACAGTAAGTTCCCACTAATTCATCCAGAGTCTTTCTATCATGGCCCCATTCTGTGAAAAAAAAAAATTACTTGCACATGCAGGAGTCAGCACTTGACAACAAAGGTAATGAGGAAATGGGAATCTGATTGCTGCCAGGTTTCCAGTAGGAGTTCACACGGTCTTTTGACTCTTAGAATGATAGTCCCTTGTAAGTTCTTTGCCATTCTTTGTTGTTTTCAGTAAACACATCAGTGTGCATTTGGGGCAGAGACACACCAATTCCCATCATTCATGAGGGCCAAACTAATACTACCATGGCATTACTTTGGGAAATGTTTATGCATATGGTACTTGCTATGTATGTCATGGACAATACATTTTATATATACACATGTTTATGACATAACTTTTTTGCTGTCAGTGTGTTAGTATAATAGTGAAATGACTTTCTAGGAAAGTCATTTTATTTCTGATTACTGGAGATATTTTGATTCTCCCCAGATGTCCCTTATTTTGCTAGTGAAAATATGGCAATTAAGAAAGAACTATAAATGAATGGTTCAGTTGGCCTCAGAAGTGAGCTATGCAAACAGCTTTTCTACAGAGGTTCAAGATTTTAGCCTCAAGTAAAGACTCACTAGCATGACCTCCACTTAATCTTCCTTATTGTATGATTTTTTGAATAAAAATTGCACTCTGTTCTCAAGGTAAAAAGGGTGAGGCATTCTAACATTGCTGCAGCTTCATAAATGGCACAGATAAAAGCCTATTTAGCAGGGCATAAGATCACCATAAACCTCTTGTCAGTTTTTATCGAATGTAGACACATCAAAAAGTACTCAAAGACAAATAACAAAAAGGAAAGATAGTGACCATCAAAGGAAATGCTTATTGCAGACCCACTTTGATATTAATCAGATGTCTTCCAGTGAGAGCTAAATGAGTAAGGTCAACAGGAAGGATTTGGGTTAAGACAAAAAAAAAATAAGCTGATGATTTCAGACAGATTGAAATTACAAAAATAAAACACAAAGTCAGAAAATCAGATTCTGCTTTCAGAGACATGCTGGGTGAGCACTGACTCCACGGCCAAGCTTCAGAACACAGCACTCCATAAACTTTCAAGAAAAACAATACTTTTTGTATGTTTGTTTTTATCAGTTGTAGAAAATGTAGTATTCTAAAGATTAAATAAAAATTTAAAGTTAGTAAATTTCATCACTTTTTGTGATTAAAGTAACTTTTCTAAATATTACATAAAGTTGTATACATACATAGGCATACATACACATATATGTATATATGTTTAAATGCATGTAATTATGTAAATATACATATGTACACATATATATGTATATATGCATATGTGTATACATGTATATATGTATATATGTATTATGTGTATTCTGTATTTGTACATATGTCTATACACATATGTATTATATGTATATATCTTAATATATATATATATATATATATATATATATATATATATATATATATATTGAAAATAGATTACTCTCTCATTATAACCACAATTTCCCCTTCCTCCAATCCTCTTAGAATCCCTACCTTAACTTTTTCCATTTTCTTGAATCAATTTCTCATTCATTTCCCATTAGATAAGAGCAGGCCTTCAAGAGACAACAAACATGAGAAAACAAGATACAGTAAGGCAAGGCAAGAGCCCTCATGCCAAAGCTAGATAAGGTATCCTAACAGGAGGAAAGGAGTTCCAAGAGCAGGCAAAAGAACCAGAGTCACACCTGCTCCCACAGTTAGGAGTTTCATGAAGACACCAAGGTTAGACCTATACTCAGAGCACGTGGTGAAGATCCACGCAAGCATCAAGTTTGCCACGTGTTACGTTTCACAAGAAACAATGCATGTGTGTGATACATTATGCACATTATACTTTAATAATACATTCCATTATTAAAGTATCTTCCTTTAATATTTGTGAGGCTTTAAATTTATTTCAACAACTTATGTTCTCAGAATTTATTCATTCCCTTTTGGGTGAATGTTTTACTGAGGAGACTGTCTATCCTTCCATCAATCAGTAGCATACTGAGTTTACAAAGATGAACAAAGGTTACAGAAACAGAAGCAAGAACATAGTGTCTTTTTATGTGAGATGCAAATATTTACTTGCTTATCAGTTTGCATGTATGTGTTAAAGACAAACTCAGGTTGTTAGAGATGTGGCAGCAAGCAGCCAGCTCCTGATGTCTCACTATCCTGCTTTTTCTTGTTTTATATACAGTGTATTGATATATTGATAGCTCATATATTTCACTTCAGAAACAAACTTTTCATATTAATATTTCTTGAACTTTTTTCTGGTTTTGAAAATCTATGTATTAAATGTTATTGATAATTTTCATGCTAAAACACCAAACTTATAATGTTTCTTAATATTGTTTTTTATCATTACAGTTTGACTTATTTTCAACCAGCAAAGGTTTCACAGAGAATTGAGTTAATTCAAGTCAATTGATCATAAATTGTAGATGTATAAAATGCATATGTGAGTGTATGTCTGTGTGTTATGTCTCTATGTGTGTTAAGAACATTTAACCTTTTTCAACGACCTCTATAAAATTCTTAGTTACTCTATTATAAGAAGCACATTTAAGAATAAAAAGTCTATGACAATATATATGTAAAAAAACAACTTAAATAACTATTTGAATAAAGGTATTTTATTTATGACTGTATTTTATAAGATCTTAGAAAACTAGTTTGGATTAAAATTTCTCCAAGTTCATTTAGATAACATCATAGTAAGGTACAATTGGGAGATAGCTCATAGAGAATATGAAACTGAAGTTTTGTCAATTTACCTAACAGTAGTTGGACTGAAAGCAAGTGTTGATGTCTTTAATCCCAGCACTCAGGAGTTAGGAGGTCAAGCCCAGCTTGCTCTGCCAAGTGCACTCCACCATAGTTAGAGTTATATAGAGAAATCCTATTTTGAAAATCAAAACCAAACCAAATAAACGAACAGCAAAATAAAACAAACAAACAAAAGAATAAAACCTGGAGGGAAGGTTGGAATGAAAAGCTGCTCAGAATCATCTGGATAAAAAATGACAGCATTCATTCTGTCAATTCTTGTTTTTTTGGTTTTTTTTTTTTTTTTTTTTTTTCGAGACAGGGTTTCTCTGTGTAGCCTGGCTGTCCTGGAACTCTCTCTGTAGACCAGGCTGGCCTCGAACTCAGAAATCCGCCTGCCTCTGCCTCCCAAGTGCTGGGATTAAAGGCATGCGCCACCACCGCCCGGCTCTGTCAATTCTTACCAGAAATTCAATACCATATAATGCAACAATATTACTCAAATAATTACATTCTTTAAATAGTATTACAAATCTCATGTACTGATGTTCAAGTATACATCAATAGTATACACGAAAATGGCAAAGTGTATTTACACACTTAACTTTTACTTTACTCTTACTTACATTAAAATTTTCTATCAAAAATGCTATTATATTTGTGAAATGTTTACCTGCAAGGAAGGCAATCAGGCTGACTTTTTTATCATGGCTGGAATCCGTAAACATCCAGAGATGAACAATAAAACCCACCCTGTTTCTACCACACACTCTGAGGCAAATATTCTTTGTGTTCAGAATGGACATGAAATATTCCATTTGTTCAAAATGCTAGCTTGATAAGGAGTTTATAATTTCTTTTGGCTTCTGAAAATCGAAAGAATTCTGCAACAACAAGAACACAAGAAACAATTATTTTCCTTTTGTTCCTCTAGGTGATGGTACATGGGATTATTTTCATTTCTTATTCTTTCACTAGTTTATGCATGGTTCTATTTATTTTATTATTTTCAAATGAACAAATACACATACACAAAAACAAAAAAAAGCTTTGTTGCTGGTAGGGCCACTGAACCACAAAACCTGCTCCCGTTTCCCTTTCCAATAAGAAGATGCAAAAAACACACCTTCTATACTTCTTTAACTATAACTGTACCCTATGGGTAGACACACAACACACACTAATACACTCACAAATGGCACTCAAATATTTTGTGTATTTATATAAAGTTTATTTTACTTGTGCGCATGAGGAAGATATAATAAATGTATCAAGAGTGAATGTGTCCAATTTCTCTACTTTCTCAAATTCGGCCTTTCTATAATGTTATGAAGTCCGTGAGGAGCGTGAACCATGGGAATTCTTACTGTACCTTCACATATTCTTTCTTAGCTGTTCTTACTGCTGAGTGGGTCTGAACTTAGCAGCTGTTATGTTTCCCTTCCCACTGGAAGCTCTCAATGCATTTATATTCTCAATATGCTTCCTTCAGTTTGGTCTTTTTCTAATGAAGGATAACGTCACAGGGCATAAAACTCTACATTGGTATTTTTACTTTGCTCTTCGTTTGTCTTTCCCAACTCTGTAGATACTCCTTCCCACTTTCTAGATATTATGAATACTCTGATCTATGCCAGACATTCTTGGATCTGCTGAATAAAGACCCAGAGACTTATTATTTATAAAAGTTTAATCACTATAGCAAGACTACCTCTCAGCTATCTCTAACTTAATTAACTATTTTATTCTAGTTCACGTGTGCCACGTGGCCTGTTATCTCTCTCTCTCACTCCTGCAGAACACTCTGGTGAATCCTCTCATCTCAATTCTCTGAGGACCCAGCTCTCAGCCTGGAAGTCCTGCCTTGCCTTTCCTGCCTAGCTATAGACTATCATCTCTTTATAAAAGCCAATCAGTGAAAGCCTTAGGAGGGTGAGGAAGAACAGAGAACCACAACACTGTCATTGCTGCATGGGGTGTCAGCAGGAGGATGTAATTCCTATTCGTCTAAAGACAAGATGGTTTTACCCTCTGCTTGATGTCAAAATTTTCTCTTTATTTTTGGAAGCTTTTCAAATTTTCTTTTTATCCTATTTTGTGCTCTGTCCATGACCTATAGTTGTAGGTTAATCTCAGATATAATGTATGGATGTGGGAGCATTCTCTGTCTTACGCACTGCTTCTGTTTTGTTCTGCATTTATTTTCTTTCTGTTTTACTGCCATTTCATATTAAATGTCAGACAATTCTCCAGCAATTCAGTTGTTCTATTGCTGCTACTTCTTCCATGTTTTATTTTCATTTGAACAATGTCTGGTAGCATGTTTTCAAGCTTAGCATACTTAAAACTTGACTCTTCATATACTCTGTCATCATAATCAATCTTTTGTCCTAGTTATATGGCATATACTGAAATATTTCTTAGAATTTTCATATTGTTCTCACCTATCTCTGTTTTTTCATATTGTCTACATTGTTTGTTAAATCTTTGGCAATAGTAGTAATCCATTAAAATTATTGGCAATGATAAAGAGAACATGGTTGTGTATAACTCTAGGTAACTCTTCTCTCTCTCTCTCTCTCTCTCTCTCTCTCTCTCTCTCTCTCTCTCTCTCTCTTTCATTCTATCTCTCAACAGTTAATTTTTCTGTGTCTCTTAAACTAGTTGTGCAGCCCATGAAATTTGTTTCATATAAGTTAGGGCATTAACTATTGTTGGAATTTTATAGATCTCTTTTAGATTGATATGGTTTTGAGGTTTCATGGATGTGGGTTCCCTAAAGAGGACCTAAAAGAGACAATTTCACTGCCCAGTCCTTTATTTCATACAACCTTACTTCTCCTCTTCAGGAAGTTTCTGTACCTTGGTGTAAAAACATATATATATGTAAAAACTGGGATGGGGAATGCTATGTTTCTGTATTTTGATTACATGTGGCTTCCATTAATAATATTTTTCTGTTGGAAAAAGAGTTTCTCTGATGCCAAGCTATACTTGTCTGTGATTATTATAAGGATACATATACAGAATCCATTTAGAAATGATTTATTTAGTAAAGTAACAGTAGTAGGTTTTTTCTAATATCCATGGCCTCACTTTCTACGTGTAGTTAGTTTAATAGTTTTACAGTACCAGGTACAAGTTCTCTACTGATAATTAGGTCTTGAGTCTAATTAGGACATATATATATATATATATATATATATATAATAACATACATATATATATATATAGTTTAATTAGTGTATATATATATATGGGATAACATAAATATACATTATTTTTATATATATAAATAATTAGGATATATTATAGGATATATATGGAATACATACATATATACTACATATATATTTAATTAATATATATGGGATAACATAAATATATATTAGGATTATATATATATATTATATATATACACATATATATGGAATATATATATAATTAGAATGTAAGTGCTAATCCACAGCTTTAGGAATATTTAGCCGTAATGGTTATTGTTATTGGCTTATAGTTACAAATGTTAGATAGGACTATTGATTACTTTTCTCTATTAACATGTTAGTCCTTGATGAACTATTTTTTTATGGCTTAGTTTTTTTTACTACTTTACATCCCGATAACAGAGCCCCTCCCCCCTCTCCTTCCATCCAGTCCCACCCTTACAAGTCTGTCTTCCCATTGCCCCTTCCCTTTCTCCTCAGAGACGTGGAAACCCCTTGGATACCACCCTAACCCTTCAACATCTAGTTCCAGCAGAATTAGACAGATTCTCTCCCACTGAGCCCAAACAATATGTCTAGATAGAGAGAGGGATCCAAAGGCAGGGATCAGAGACTGAGACAGCCCCATTCCACTTGTTAGGGGAGCCACATGAAACACCAAGCTATGCATTTGCTACAAAAGTGTAGTTGTTCTTTATCCAGCTCCTGCAAGCTTCCTGGTTTGTGGCCAAGGCTCTGTGAGCCCTGTGATTATAGGTTAGGGTATTTGTGGTCTTCTTGTGGTGTTCTTGACATCTCTGACTTGCTCACTTCTATCCACCACTCTTTCTCGCTTCCATAAGACTACCCAGGCTCTGCCTGATGTTTGGCTCTGGGTCTCTACATCTGCTCCCTACTGCTGCTGGATGAAGCCTCTCAGGAGATGTCATACTAGGCTCCTCACTGCAAGCATAGCAAGTATCATTAACAATGTGATGAAGTCTTAACTGAACTATTGTTAAAAATGTACTTCAGCAGTTCTACTCAGCCTGCATGTCTTCAATGATACACCACCAGAGACTTGAGAGAGTGTGTATGCCCTTTCTCTCAGATAGATCAGCCTTTTGTGTAACCCCATTAAGTAAGGTTCTGATAAATTGCTTCTTTTGGGAATCCCTTAAGAGCTTGATACTCAGAAGCATTATAAATTGTTCCTCATTAAGTTTGTATTGATGTCAATGTTATTGTATTACTCAGAGTTCTGTGAACTTTGGATTCCAAAACAATGTTCTACCATAATCTGTGTGGGGAAAGTCCAAGCTTCTTAGCATGGCAATGACCCATTTTTAGTTGTTTCCTTGTGTGATGGTCCCTGACTCATACCATTCAGACGTTTTACTCTAAGCCTCTACAATTAAATTCATTTACAAAACTTCAATTTTTTGCACTAAAGTCCTGGTTTAAATAAAAGTTTTACACCAGGAGTTTTGGCTTCAGTAAGTTAAGATTCTCTGCATATACCTGTTTTCCTCTACAAACTTAAGGATTGTTGTGTTCCCTGAGAAGTATTTTTTTAGTTGATTTTCAGTTTCTTCCTCACTTTTCATATTAAAAGTTAATGAAAACTTGTAAGTTTCTTAGTATAGACAGAAGCTGAGTTTTTCTAAGTATCTTCTAAGAATCTTACCTAATAACTATTTTATTAATGATTAAAGTCATGTTTCTAAAGTACGTAAATGCCCACATTGTTTTATGAGATACTTTAATTTCATTTTTGTTTGAAATAAATTTTCAAGGGCTCTTTTCTTTTGAATATGTGAATAAATAATATTATACTATGCCCTCTGTTGCCTATACAACAGCTTTTATATGGTGACAAAGTTTACTTTGACTCTATCTAAGTAGATTTTTCATTAGTAGTATTTGAAAAACAATATATTAGTTGAAATTTAGGCAGTCAAACTGCCATCTTTCCTATATGGCTTTAATACTTTCTTGACATATTTATGATGCTGAGAGAAGTTCATAATGTCACCAAAAGACAAACTCTGAGACAACTGCATCTTTCTTCCAATCAACGAAAGCATCAAAGGGAGTTTCTTTGACACCTATCAAAGCAGGTGTTCAATCTATGTTAACTAGAAAAATAGATTTCCTATTCATATTATAGCCTCTCCACTTGAAAACTTGCTGCCACAATGGCCCCAAAGATTGATATTCTTACCCATGTGCATGTACTGTATCCTAGGAACACACCTACCTCTCTACCAACCTGAAAAAATTGCAGATACTGATCATATGCAATATTTACTATTTACTTTCCCTGTCACTAAAGTATATTCTTTGTGTTGACAGGTATTTTTGTTAATTTCTTTAATTAGTACAATCCAAACAGAAAGTATGAGATACATTCCATATCTATCTTGTGCTGATTATTTATTTATTTATTTATTTATTTATTATTAGGATCAACTTAACACAGGTCAGTGTCACTGGGAAGCAGAAACTTAAATACTTTCTTTAAATTGGCCTATAGATGAACATGTGGGCATTTTCTTAATTAATAGTTGATGTGGGAAGGCCTAGCTCACTATGTGCAGGAACACCCTTGGGCCTTGTAGTCTTGGACCAGTTGTATAAGACTATCACAAAACAGGCAGTGCAAGCCATGGGAGCAATCCAGTAACCAGTGTCCTCTTGGCCTCTGGTGTATTTTCTGCATTCAGGTTGAGTTCTGCCTTGCTTGACTTCCCTTTGACTTCCCTTAATGATGGACGTATAAGTTAAATAAGTCCTTTCTTTCCCAAGCTATTTTTGGTCATGGTCCTCATCACATTGATAAAAAAGCCAACTTACACACAAGCCATTTCAACAAAGACAAAAGATGTGTTAGTACTCACAAAAACAGAGCACAGTTTTCCCCTAGTCCATAAAACATGCTATCGTAATCTACTTCTTCACACTTTTAAGTGCTCTTGTAGTCCAAATGTCTAATAGCTTCTAGATCCCTTACTATGTAATGTCCTCATGGTTGACTTTCATATTTTACTTAATGTTTTATATCTGTAATTTCTTGAATCTGCAGTTGAAATATATAATTTTATCATATATTACTCATAAATATCAAAAGATTTAAAGTTATATTTGCTTCATTTTATGGAAAATAAAATGTCTGATATATAAATATATTTATTGAAAGGAAAATCACAGAAGTTTGAAAACACTAGAGTACAAATAAT
The DNA here is from genome assembly GCA_021653895.1 of Mastomys natalensis. NCBI lineage: Eukaryota > Metazoa > Chordata > Mammalia > Rodentia > Muridae > Mastomys > Mastomys natalensis. Next base: position 725,668 of record JAJTUV010001194.1, on the reverse strand, counting down.
GTAGATTCTCACTGAGAATTAGCATGTCCCACAGAGGAAGATTTTTAAGAAGCTGCCTCTGATGCTGTAATCATTTAAAAATATTAAATTGTTTGTGGAATATTCTAGCCTATGATGCAAATAACTGGATTCTTTCTTGTGTTAAAGATAAAATATTCCTACACATGAGGAATAATTATATAAACATATGGAGGAAAGTCTGTCAATGTGTTTGCTAGACTTCAGTTTTATTTTAGATAATATATATTAAGTATAATTCTCCCTAATGTTACATGTTGGCTTTCAATATGAATTTGATAATTATGTATTTAATGAATTGTTAATATCCATTAACAATAGTAGACAGAATATCCTAGCATTTAACTGTTATTTTCCTCAGAGATTGACATTTTTATTAAAACTCCTAAGTTGGCTTAATTTTTATTTTGCATTATATTTTCAGTTGATATCTCTTTTATTTAAATAAATTCATCCATGTATAATTCTCATGCATTTTTAGTCACAGCTCAGCACTTTCTGTCTATGTATTATGAAGTATAAAATTGTAGTTATAATTTCTTTAAAGTGTCCTTGAAACTTCAATCCATCTGAAATGAATTTTGAATTTTAAAAAGTTAGATTAGTGACTAGGATTCAGCTGGGATTTAAATCATAACACATATTTCCTTTATTTATTTTCAGTACAATATGTCCAAGCAGATGCTAATACACATCAAGATGAATTTTCTGGATGTAAACATGTCAAAATATTGTTGATAATTATAAGTATAGTGATAGATATTAATTCAAATAATTTTATTATTTTAATGATAATTTGCTGTGTCAATCATGACCCTTACTAGTTATTAAGTTTCTTTACTAAAGCAAGTCATCATTTTTTATAACTTGACAAAACAGGAAAGTGTAGTTAACTAGCTAACATTTCAAATTTAATTCCATAAACAATGATAGAAAGTTTTATATGATTTTGTTAAATTAATACATCATACATCAAATGTGTATTATTTATTTTATTTATTTTAGGTCACAGTTCCAGGATAATGTCACATAAGTAGCAGCCATGATTACATGGGTTCACAGTCAGTATTAGAAACCAGTGAATGTGTGCTTACTGCTCAGGCCCCTTTGTCAAATTATGCAGACCAGGATTCATGCATGAAGTGATACCACTTACATGTAGGCATGTTTTCCCACTTCAATTAAGGCTATCAAAATACTAATCCTACAGTCATCCCAGAATCTAGTCGATTCTAGATAATTATAAATTTTGTAATTGGTTAATCAATACTAGATATCACTAACATGTAATTAAAAACTATAATGATGACTACTAAAATGTACTAAAATGTAAGATTTTCATAATTGTCTTATCATAAATTTCATTAATGTTCTTGACTGCATCATCTGTTGTCAATGTACCTGTATGAAAAGAAGAATAGAAATGCGCGTTCTTTTAGAAAGAATAAAATTAGCAAAGTAAAGCTTTATACCTAGATATACCTGCTGAAACTTTGTAATCAATCATTATTTCTTTTATCTTAAGAGTAACAGGCAGCCATGGTTTTTCATTATATTAGTAATGTGGAGCTTATAAATTAAGCAAACTGATAAAATATAGGTTGATATGATCACATCTGAGTTCTGTAGTAACTGTGACAGCTGAGTACTAAGAGTGTCTTGAAAGAGACAATGGTAGAGCAAGAGCAGTTATGTGAGTTTCATCTAGGATTTTGGAGAAGGCCAGGCATTTTATGCCGAATAATAATAATAAACTGAGTTTTAAATTATATTTTAATAAAAGTATTGAGATCCTTATAGGTTTCCTCAGTTTGGTTTTAATAAACCATGGATTGGAAGACATGTAGAGATGGCGTATAACTAGGAAAATACAAATGCAGTAGTGAACACAATTCTGAATTCATTATGAAAGGGGTGATAGGAAATATGGCAAGGGCATAGGAATATACATTATCCAGACAAAAGAAACTGAAGACAAGGCACTAAAGCATGTGTCTGGGATGTCAGTTGAAGGGAAATGACAATAGGAAACTAGTTGTATAAGAGTTCTTTGTGGCTACAGGGATGGGATGGAATACAAAGACAAGCTTGAAGGACTTGCTGTAGGAGGGTTACACAAAAGGTGAAGGTGTTTTGATATGAAAAGATTTTTGATGTATGAAGAACTTGGATTTGGGTCTTTGAAATTTTAAAATTTGTGTGTATAGAGGAGACCAAAAGTGAATGAGTTCATAGAAGATTTAGAGTTTTAGAAAAAGACAATTTGAAGTAGAACAGAATAAGTCCTTGGGTTTCTGGGAAAAAATTGAATGTGGATTTCAGCTTCTCACACAGAGGGGTGAGACTCTCAAGATGCTGTGAGGAAATTTCAGTTGTATTCATTTAGAATTAGTGTTAGCTTACAGGTAAAAAAGAGACAGATTGAATGAAGGAAGGATATTGGCAGGACATTGAGAAGCAGTATTATAGAAGTTCACATGAATAAATTGGAAATTAAAATCAATAGCTAATAACTGTTAATGAACTTGTTGCAAAAATTTTAACAGCCAAGATATTTAGTGGGTAAGTTTGGAATAGAAGAGTTTATGTGAAACGGTTTTCTAAGTGAGCTATTGTACAGAAAAGTGTAATATGATCATGGTTGTGTATGGCAGAGCCACTAACAAGGTTATTGGAGGTGTCCATGGGGCACCTGAGAAGAGGCTCATGGCTTACATGAAACAGCAGTAGCATGTGCTGGAGATGATTTGTATTGACTTTCAAGAGCTTTATAATGTGGGTAGCACTGGTCTTCCTGCTTAAAATCAGTGTTAGCCAGAATAAAGCCACCAGAAACTATAAAATAGAAATACAGTGTACAAACCCAATACTACTACTATAGCAAGCATCCATTCTCCAAGGAACCAATTTTATTAATTCATGACCAAGACGAAGGAAAATATAGGTGTAAATATGAGATACTATTGTCTCAAGCCATTCTTGACATGGTATGATCAGACTGGCATAAACTCAGGGAAGATCAGAAACCTTAGACAAGGTGAAGGTAAATGATAAATCATAGCTCTTTTGAGACTTTTAAATATACAGGTAGTTTTGTTTTGTTTTTTCCTTCCTTCCTCCCTCCCTTTTCTTTCTCTCTCTCTCTCTCTCTCTCTCTCTCTCTCTCTCTCTCTCTCTCTCTCTCTTTCTTTCTTTCTTTCTTCTAATTTCCTGTTGTAACTTATCACTTTGGTTGAAGAGAGAAATAAGACATTTGACCATGCTGTGACTGACTATAGAGGGTGGAATTTCTTTCTTCTGACATTTCACACCAAACTTTTTCAGGTTAGGTTACATCTCATTTATCATTTGTGCTAAAGTCACAAGATCATGTTAAGATTCTTAGTCTACTTGTCATACATTGTGGATTCTTATAAACCATTCCAGGATAGGTCCTATGCTTTGTGTCCTTTTTTTTTTTTAATTTAATTTCTTAAATGCAGGGACTGGCATGATCCATTATATTGTGTGGGTGCACAGCACATACTAGATAAACAAGGGAAGAAATGCAAGCAAGAAAACTACAGAAGGAAATACATTAGGTGGCTTTGAGTCTCTTCACTTGGAACAGAAGACATGTCAGACCAGGAGAGCTACAAATGCAAATTCCACAGCAAAAATGCCACTCAAGGTGCTTTGGCTAATTTTGCACACCAAATAATTGGCATGTTCCTGCAAGATTCTAAATTATAATCTCAAGAGTGCATTGTGCATATGAGATTATGATCTTTATTTTTAAATATATCATTCATGCACTAAGACTTTTTGAATTCTCTAGAAATCTTTATAGCTTGTCAAACACACTTTAGATGAATATTCTCATTATTGCTTATGAAGTTTCTCTATTTTCATTTGGCATGGCTGGGTAATTGTGTCTTTTGCAAGGCTTTTAACAGACACAGTGTGATCAGATTTTTTAACTTAATTCCTATCTGTCTTCATGGCAGTAAGATATGATGTGGATGAGACACTTGCAGTAGTAGACAATGAATTTAAGGACAAAATTCAATGACCAGAAAACTCTATGTAGGACAAAATGAAGGATAAAAATAGCTTTCTAATACTGTTTCAAATACCTAAACATAGCCTCCTTCTTTCAGGAGATTTTTTAACTTTCTATCTTTATGTCCAGAAATACAGCTTTCTCACTTCTATTAACTCAGTGTAACATAAAACCATTCTCTGTGCTCCGTGTCCTTCCTTTCAAATAATTTGTTTTAAAAAATTGCAGATGCTTTGGGATAAAAGTGGCAACAGTTATTCCATGGACTGACAGTTTTGCTCACAGCCAAGGCCATTCAGATTGCTTCACTAGCATCAGATCTACCTTTGGAATGAATCACATATGGTGTCAGTCCTGTTTCTCTGAATTAACTCTAATTTCCTAGTGACCAAGGTCAGATGGGTCCAGATCGGGCTCAGCTGTTCCTACCTAGCACATATGTTCCACTGTTGTTAGTAATTTATTTACTGTAATAAAAAATTAAAATGCTAATTTTAGCCACAAAGTCCTTCCCCATGCTATGAGCTTTCTCAAGCCAAACTTTTAGAACTATTACATGAACTTATTAAGCATTAAATAAAAAGTGCTACTACAGATAAACATTTTACACATAAAGAAAATTTACAATATGGAAGTTGTTTAATGGAATAATTATAGGAATGGATATTGCCAAATTTGCTTAATTATGGAAAGTAACCAGAAATCTTTCAATTTTAGTAATTTTCCAATATTTACTTATAAGCAAAATTATTATTATATAATTTATATAAATTTATTATCGCAAAATTTATCAAATATTCCTAGGCTTAAAATAGAGGAGATAAATACTGATTTGTAAATTCTTTCTTCCTTTATAAACCAAACTAAATTTATTTGTTTCAAGAAAAATGCGTTTCAAAATTTGTTTCAAGATGCTTCAGGAATTTTAAACCTAATCATCTTTTTAAAGAGATAGTTTATGTTAGACCTGTCCATGATTATCTGAGGAAGGCAAGCTGTATTTAGAAATGTACAAGTGAAGGGGCAGACAACTGACTCTTGTTAAGTTGAGGTTTCAGAGAGCATGTCCTCCCTGGATTCTGAGGTTGCTTTTATGGGAGAAAGGGTTAAGATTGAGAGGGAATGGCTGTTGAGAAAATTGGCTGTTAGTATCTGGACAGAAGAGTGGGGGGATCCAAGCTCAAGGCTGCTGATAAGGCACATAAGAATAAGAGTATGTCATGTGGAAGAGGTGTCATCACAGGTACTCCGGAGTTTTGCAAGGCAAAGGTGTGGTTATACATTATCAGGTTACAGGTCCTAGAGTAGCTTGAAAAGTAGAGTTTGCAGGATGCATTAGGTTTAAGAAATAGAAATAACATTATGAATTTGAGTTTGGTGTCATGTTCCCTCCTCAGCCTGTGTAACTTTTTCAAATATTTTATAAAGAGCACTCACTGACTGTGGTTGAGGTTGAGAAAAAGAATTCTGGCACTAAATATCTGGCAGTTAATAGGGTTGGTAATACATTGAAATACACAGTGCCCAAATATTATGATAAATAAGAAAACTATTAAAGGAGAGAAAACTGAAGAGAGAGAAGCATCAGTTAATGGGACCCAAATGGGAATTTATGTTTTTATTTAAGTATTTAATGATGCAAGGGTCAATAATAATTAGCAGAAACAGAAGGGTCAAAGGCCCTGCAATGGTGACATACCAGGAGGAGACTCGTAATAAAAATGGGTGCCAGTCATTTACTTCCCCCTTTTTGTAATTTTTTCTTTGAGTATAGCTAGATTATCTCTAATGATTCTTTAACAGTTTGTATAGAAACAAATTTCCCTAAAAGGTTATACAACAACCCCTCTGTTTTGCATAAAGTAGAGCAGGTGGAGTGCCATTTCATACATAGAACTGTTTTTGCTAATGAATCTACCCACTGACAGATCTGGGTCTATTTGGTTTTAGTGGGTAGCTTTCCTGGTATGCTGCAGGAAATGATTAGTTTGCACATGGGCTCAGCATGGGTTCTTGAATCTTGTTGGGCTGTTGTGATTCCAAAGCTCCAAAGAGACTGGAGCAAGGGAGTCTTGACTGAGTTCACTCTGTGAACGAAAGGCACTAGGTGGGCACTATGAGGCTCCTCCCATCGGAGGAGTTCTCACTCAGTCTGAAGTTCCACGGGGGCACAGAGCTCCTGGATTGGGGATTCCTGGACCAGGAGGTGTCTGGGGACTGAATGGTCTCAAGCCCTTGGGCTCTCAGATGCCACTGAGAGCCGTGGAAGCACTGAGACTGGGGCATGTGGGTGCCGACTGCTAGCCCACAGCCTAGAGAAATGAGGGAGGAGAGAAGAAAGAGGCCCCAGCAGCGCCCTGAGACTTGGTTGCTGTACTCGCTTAGCAAACTCTGTGTTAGGCTAGGGCAGCAGCTAGAGCTATCAGCAGCTCATTAAAGGCCCTCTCCACATTTTCCCACAGTGGGCCCCAAAGACACGAGAAAGTCCATGGTTCCAAAAGGGTTTATTTTCATGGGGATGGTAGATGGATCTGGATGCACACCCCCTCCCCCTTGAAACTCAGGGCAGACCTGAGTTAAATAGGGAGGGAGAAGGGGGAAGGGTCTTGGAAAGAATGCTTAATTGGCTACGCCCTCTAGCCTTCAGGTATATCATTAGTATGTAAATCTCTCTAGGGCCTGTGGCCTGTAGTCACACCCTCTACCTGTGCTTTTTGGAGGGGCTGCATTGTCCTACCTGACTGAACAGTACAGGTCAATGAATATCTATGCCACACGTCAGGAGCCTGGATTCTGGGATCACAGTGGAGTAGATGCCTGTCCCTCTCAGGCAATGGACACCTGTTGGATCTCCAGGCTATTTCCAGTCAGTGCTTCTACCAAAAACCAAGACCCCTTTCATGGCACTACAGTATGCCAATTGGCATTATAGGTAGCCACTTTTTCCCCTTTTCCAAACTTTTTTAATTTAGCATTTCAGCTTATTGCAGGAATAAGAGACACTATTTTCTCGTCTGTATATACTTCCAGCTGAAACTAGGTCATTATTATCAGGGCCCAGGAAAACTGAAAGGCTAGTCAAAGGCTGGGCAATGGGGCATTCATTAAAAGTTCCTGGTTAGTTGGTTGATTCAGATGAAGAGACAGGGAGCAAATCACATAGGCTGGATGAGTTTACAACAGCTTTCAAAAACAGGTCAAACCCTCAGAGCCGTATGTAGTCTGCAGCTGATATCTAGATGGTGTCTGTCAACCAAGTGGAAATCTATTGAGTCAGCTATAGACTAGAGAAAGAAGTTCAGTTAAAGTTTAGGAACATAAAGAAAATTATTTTATTTGGGACTTTCAGTCCCATAATCCTAGTAACTGGAGGATAGGAGGAGTGCCAATACCAAGGGGGAGAGAGAAAGACGTCATCCTCAGTAATAGGCGGAGAAATTTAGGCTGCACTTATATGGAATCTATTTGATTTGTGAGAAGTGAGACTATGTCTTAGGACTTTTTTGATTCCTCAAAACTTACATAAATTTTTAATTTACAAAAAAGAAAGAACAATAGATGTATTAGTATTGACACTTTTATAAAATATACTGAAATCCATATTGTAGATGAAGTTCATCAGCATTCCATTGATGGATATTAACATTTGAAATCTTAGTATGACAATACCATAGAAAGGGAAAGAAATCTGAAACATTTCACATTTTTTATATACCTTTGTGCCTTTAAAATCAATATCACCTGGGTAACTCTTATAAAGCTTGGCTGCTAAAACTAGATGCATTTTTATATATGAATGCATGGAGGCATAGCTTTAATACCTCATTAAGCAACCATTGCTTTAAATTTTATTTTATATAAACCATGTTTTCAGTACAAAAATCATCATATAAAAATCCATCCTAATTAAAATAGCTTAGAGACCGGCGTTACAAGTTTGAAGTAAACTTTTTTCATTTATTTTAAAGATTTTTAACCACACTCATAAACTTAGAAATCTTAGGGTATAAAAAGTTCATACAACATTCTTAGGTAATTTAATGAAACTAACAATCTCTTCGGTTGTTCTATTTTTCACTCTTCTTCCTGATAAGTTGTCATGCATGTCTCTTGACCATGGAATAGAGACTTTAAAATCATGCCTATACCTATGCGTATTATGGAAAAACTATAATAATCCAACTTCAGAGCCAGGTTTTCAATGAAGTAGAATAGCATAAAACAATTTTATAATGACATTTGAATCCCTATTACATTATAGCCACTGGCCAGAAAGCTCGGAGATAAACCTGGCCCATCACTGACAACAATAGAAACCACAAAGATATAACCAAGAACACAGTATGCTCATAATTCAAAAAGACCAGTCAAAAACAAAACATTTGGTGGCCACAATATATTTCTATATTTAACTAAGCCTGAAGCATATCAGTCTGGGCTAGCATATCTGTAACAAATCTTGCAGACATATTAGAACATACAGACCCAGCTGGGAGGTGGTGGCGCATGCCTTTAATCCCAGCACTTGGGAGGCAGAGGCAGGCGGATTTCTGAATTCGAGGCCAGCCTGGTCTACAGAGTGAGTTCCAGGACAGCCAAGGCTACACAGAGAAACCCTGTCTCGAAAAACCAAAAAAAAAAAAAAAAAAAAAAAAAAAAAGAACATACAGACCCATCTTTATACAAAACAAAACAAAAAACAAACAAACAAACAAACAAACAAAACAAAAAAACAAAAACCAAAAAAATCCCTCAAACTTTCTCTTCTATTGCCCCGAGTCAGAACACACATTGACAGAGCAGACACAAGCAAAACACAGAGCAAAGTTAACAATAGATATTATGATCATAATACTTAGTGTACTTCAGAGATTAAGTAGTCTGACCAAGAGAATTTAACCAACAGGAAGTTGTTTGCATTGTCTCCTAGCACAACCTCTAGACTGCCTAACATGACCACACAGTGTCAGAGTTATAAGGTTGGAACTTGCGAACAGAAAATGTTTTCTAACTTTTAATTTGTAAATATTTGATAGTTAACAAAATAAGTAACAAGACAATTTCAAAAATGTATTTAAAGCAAATATATTTTTAAGCTGAAATATTAAATAAAAGGAAATATAAAATTATGGGTCTGGAAACGTGGCTCAAAAGTTAAGAGTACTTATTTCTCTCTCAAAGATCCCAGGTTCAGTTCTGAGAACTCAAGTGGTATGTCATCACATCTGAAACACCAGTTCCAAGGCATTCCCCAAACGGTCTTCTGGTTTCCACGGCAACTACAAAATGTGGTATAGTTACATAAACACAGGCAAATAAATTCATAAACCAAAATAACAAATAGCCATAGTACACATAAAATAAAAATGACAGTAGTAGTGTGAACTTTTAGTTCCAGCATTTGGCTGTGAGAGGTACTTGGATCTCTATGAGTTCGAGATCAGCCTCATCTACAGGGTGAGTTCCAGGAGAGCCAGGGCTACAAAGAGAAAAAAATAGAAACCCTGTCCTGAAATAAAAACTAAATTATTTTAAATATACTGGTACTAGCATAACAAAACAAATGCTTATGCAATCGCATGATTAATCATTTCTCACTAGGTTTTCAGAGTATTTTAGGAAAAATAGAAATGAAATTCAAAGCATTATTATCATGTGAATAATTTTTATTAATTTTTAAATTCTGTGCTTAAAATATTCAAGAAAATTGTTCTATATTCCTTAGCTTTTTGAGATTTGAGAACCAAATTGTTTTCAATAGCAAATATTATTTTCAATGAAACAAGTATATCTTTACTTTGTGAATCATTAGGTATGTACTTAAAATATCTTAATTTTTATTTTGTGTGTTCTATTTAAACAAAATGTATTTTGATCACTTGAGTTAACAAATGTTGCATTTCTTGTGCTTTCAGTATTTATTCTTGCCAATATTCTTTCTTTTCTATTTGTCTTGATGTTTTGTAATCCCTGAAATGCTTTTATAAGCAGACAACCCCTTCTGAACAGTCTTCATTGGTTTTTGCTGATCTAGAAAAAGTCAAATCAGCTTACATGCCTCAGCATTTTTAAAATAAACAGTACTAAACATTGAACCCCCAAACCATTTAAAGTAGCACAGAACTTCGTGTATGCAGATCTGAGAAAAAGATAGATAACATTGTAATCTATTCTAATAATCACAGTGGGAGATAAGATAAACAGGAGGATAAAATAGGATTATTTTATTTACAAAACTTAAAACTTTTCCCACAACTGGAGAGATGGCTCAGCAGTTAAGAGCACTGTCTGCTCTACAATAGGAAAGCATTTTTCTCTAGCACCCACATGTTGGCTAAGAAAAATCTGTAACTCCAGTTTCAAGGGATCAGATAATCTCTTCTGACCTCTATGAATACAAGGTAAGCAGGCATATACACCTACATACATGGAGACAAAACACAAATATACCTAAAATAATTAAAAATAATTTCCCCTTGAATTGCTTTATTTTGTGTTTGGTTTTGTTGTTGTTATTTGTTTTCAATACTTATTAGATAGGATTTGAACTTACTGGCTTTCTCTGTCTAATGAATCATGTACTATAAGGAGAGTACTTAGGAACGATTTTCATTTTGGCCAAGTTACCATCTACTTAAGGAATTAAAGTCCTGCTATAAAAATCATTTTACATATTTCTATCCGCCTTCAGTAGTCACTGTTTCCTTAACCAGTAGCCTTATTTTCTCATTGTTAAGGAAAGGAGCAGCACATCACACTTCATTTTCTCCTGCACTAACTCAGTCTTTTACATGGCCATGTTTGACTGTAGTTTTTCTATGCTGTACTTGTTGTATCCTCAATTGTCTCACTGCAGACAATTATGTTATGGTATATTCATCTTACTGCTTCCCTTTTTTAAAAATTATGTATATTTCTTCATATGTAGCCCTGGTTGTCCTGGAATGCATGATGAAGACCACTCTGACCTGCCTCTGCCTCCACATGCTGGGATAAAAGGTGTGAGCCACTGAGAGTGCCCTTATTTTTCTTCTTAAATAATACAGTGTTTTGGATGACCAGGCTAGATTGAGACTTTACTCCAGAATCTTTCTTGGCATTGTATGCTTACTCCTACTTGTGTTTCCACTTTACTTTATTCAGAAGTGCTTAAAAGTAGTATTAGTTTGGCTCAAACACAAAGTCTCTATTTCCCTTTCATCCTACTTCCTCCCTATCTTTCTCTCACATAGCCTTTTCAAGTTTCTTGCATAAGATGCTTCATTTGATTAAACAAACAACAGTCATAAGAAATTAACCAAATTGATTTTTTTTCAATATTCTTATATGTTTCCTTCTAAAATGTTCAGTCTCTGCTGCAAACTGATGTGTCTTTTATCAAGGTTAGTATACACATGACATTGCTGTTGTGCATACAAACATTTGTTTGCTAGATTCATTTTTAATCCTTACATTTTATTTATAATGTAAATAAGATGTCACAATTTCATCTGTTGACTTCTTCAAGACTTTAAATTCTTCTTATTTTAAAAATTTTAACAACTTTCTACCTTACTTAAAAAAAAAAATAAAAAAATAAAAAAAAAAAAACCTCTTTACGAGGCATCTCATTTCTTCTAAATATTAATTTTAGAAGAATTAAATTTTAATCATAGTTTTGTGAAAAACTTTAAGTGATGGCTTGCATCATTTTATCCCTGGCTCACACCTTTTATCCCAGCATGTGGAGGCAGAGGCAGGTCAGAGTGGTCTTCATCATGCATTCCAGGACAACCAAGGCTACATATGAAGAAATATACATAATTTTTAAAACAGGGAAGCAGTAAGATGAATATACCATAACATATGATTAAATTTTAATCATAGTTTTATCTCTGTTTCACATAAATATTCTGAGTTTTAAGTTTTTGTTCCTTCAGCTGGGCAGTGGTGGCACAGGCCTTTAATCCCAGCACTTGAGGGTCAGAGGCAGGGGAACTTCTGAATTCAAGGCCAGCCTGGTCTACTGGTCCACAGTGTGAGTTCTAGGACAGCCAGAGATACACAGAGAAACCCTGTATCAAAAAAAAAAAAAAAAAAAGTTTTTGCTCATTCAACTTGAAATCAGTGTTATTCATTAAGCTCTGAAAATTCTATTATTTATTCTAGATTTGTTGAAGTATAACAGACAAAATAGGATACTTTTTATGATGTATTATGATGATTTCATATATATTAAAATTATTACCATAATCAAGTTAATTAGCCTATACATCATTTTACACTTCTTTTTTGACAAGAACACTTCAGACCTATTTATATAGTTCAAGTATATAATATAACTAATTTTTGTTGCTATGCTGAGTGGTATATGCCAGGAACAGAAAGGCAAATGATGCAAGCCATCACTTAAATGTGCAATTGAAAGAGTAAGCTCTGAAAAGCAAAATGTAGGAAAGTGATTGCCAGAAAAGTGGGGTAAAGAAAGTGCAGTTAAGGAAAGGCTCTTTGCATTAATACTTGTTCATCCTTTGACTTATTAAACTCTTCACTTTGTTTTGAAATCCCCCTCCATTGGCATTTAAACATGGTTAAATCTCTTCAATCTTAGATAATCTTACTTAAATCAAACTACCTTTCTTCTACTAGCCTTGATCTCTTCTTCATGATCAGCCTTTTAATGTTCACTCCACACACACTGGCACCATTATATTCTTCCCAAATCCTTCCTAATACACTTCAAGGTGACTTCTAAGTGTTTTTACTGCCCTCAGTTATTCAAGAACCCCTCTAGTGTCAATACAAAAGAAGTTATTTGGTGTTTTTAAGTTTCTAGTGAAATCAGCACAGACATTCACTACCTCGCAGAATATGCTCTTGATTCAACCTCTGAAATAAGTTTTCAAATAAACTTCCCATCTTTGTCCATTTTTTATATATCATTTGAAAAGCATTTACCATCTGTGCAAGCCACTGAAATTCAAAATTCTAGAAACCTTGACCATAGGACTCTTTTATTCTTTTAAAAGATTTCTCATGTACCTACAACTTTGTAATGTTTACCAGATATAAGTAAAGTAACATTTTTAGGTTGAGCTCATGCTTTGAAATGTAGATTCATATATATATATATATATTATATTATATTCATATATATATATTATATATATATATAATATATATATATATATATATATATATATATATATATCATATGTCTAAATTGACACAACAAATCCTGTGTATGCCAAAGGACATTTGAATTCATCACTTTGGATAGTTTTGCCCCCAAATTTGACCTCTTTTTAGTGTTTTTCCTCTTAGTTAAGGTTGTGTTTAAATCAGAAACCATATTTATTTCATCTCAATTCCTTAAGTTTTGCTTATGTGATTATATCTTTATAGATATCTTTCCATCATCAACCCTCTTCCCTACTGTCACTGATGATACACAATCTTTAATGGTTATACTATATCTACCTTCACTATGAATGATCAATCTTCCACAACCTTAGTGAGTGCTCTAAATGACTATTTCATTTTATTGTCCTTCTCCAACGATCTTCTTGCCTATTTGTCCTTTTACAGCTCTTATCATTATCAAAATGGTTACTTTGTTCTTCCATACTAACTTTCATCAAGATGTGTGCATCTTGAGCAGTATCTAGACTTATGCCTGAACTATCAAAGTAAAGCAACAAATTTTAAATAAAAGAGTCTCTTGGACTTATGATAGCAATGTCAACAATGAGAAGGGCTCAGTAAAAGATTATTCCAGTAAAGAAAGAGAGGCCCAAGTCTGTTGAAACTCAGGGTGATTACAGAACCAGGATGAGTTTTGAGTGTTGAGAACATTTATTGAGAGCTGATAAAATTGGGGAATAGTAACAATGTGTTCTTAATAATTCCTACTATGAAAAATTATAGATTTTATAGTAGTTTCTTGATTCAGAATTTTCAGACTTAAGTAGAACCATCAGCTAAAGACTTTCCAACCCACAAAGAATGGAAGATCCTCCTTGATGATTTACACTTCAGCAAGATTACATGTCCAAGTCCTGGAAATAAGTATTTCATGTTTACAAAACTACCAAGAAGCTTTGGAGATGTGCACCTCAAAAAGACTAAAAGATATTTGTACATATTCTTACTTTTTTAGTTTTTTTTTTTTGTTTGTTTTTTGGTTTTTGTTTTTCAAGGCCGGGTTTCTCTGTATAGCCCGGGCTATCCTGGAACTCACTCTGTAGACCAGGCTGGCCTCAAACTCAGAAATCCACCTGCCTCTGCCTCCCAAGTGCTGGGATTAAAGGCATGCGCCACCACCTCCCGGCAATATTCTATATTTGTATTTGTACATCTTCTAAAATAAATAGTCTAAGAAAATAATCTATTGAAGTCCTTCTCAATTATGTAGTGTCCATGATATAATTGGGATCTGGGGCCTGTAGTAGTAAAGTTATGCAAATAGGAATTCAGGTATGCTTTAAGTCTACTTTGACCACCCTACCCATTTCTCCATCATTCTCTAGCACTATGTCTGACTTGCAGATTTCTTTGATGAACTCACACATCTAGATCACTCCACAGGAACATGTCTTACCTGCTGAAGTTTATTCAGTCTAGAACATTTATATTCTCATTGTGTATTACTGATTGATCTTTATATATTAGTTGTTTTATTTTCTTTCAAAACAGGTTTCCTTTTGCAATGTCTTCTTCAATATAGCTTTACTCTTCTTTATATTTTCTTTTCATGCTTTCATTCAGAAAGTTTATGTCATTTCTTAGATCTTTGTTTTATGTGTGACTCTCTTTTCAAATAGTTATTCATCCATGACTAATAATATTTGTTAGTATTTAACAGATTTTAGAAATTATTGTTGCCAGTTGTAGGAATAGTACAAGTTTCTCTATAGAGTATGCAATGGGAGGGAGAAGGAGATAGGTTGAAAATACAATATACTTGTGTCTTTAGATGGAGTTAGTAAAAGATAATGATAAAAATATAAACCTTTACCTAAAATAAGCCCAAATTTTATTCCTGCTTTTGTAAATGAGCAACTATGTGTGTTTTAAAAAATTAATATATCTATATTGCTTCTTTTATTAAAATGGTGACTGAAATAACTATTTAATACAATTCTTACAAAAATTAGTTGATTTAGCTTCAATAAATAATTAACAGCTATCTATTAAATTATCAACCATATACTTATTTATATATTATAATTATCATCATCAATCTGGAAATGTTCTGCTTTGCAGAAACTGAAATAACCTTAAATTTTATATAGAAACATAAAAGGCTCAAATTAGTAAAACAAAAACATCCTGAAAAATAAAAACACTGTTAAAGTTATTACTGAAAGACCCCTGCAAGGGGAGACCCTCACTCAAGTCGTGGAAGTTTATGGCCACCCAGAAACTGCAAGAGACCGAACTTGCTGCAAACCACAAAAGGCTTTATTTTGGGATTGGCTGAGGTAGAGACTCACAAGAGGAGTGTCAACCCCGAGGCCAGAGGGAGAAGGATATTTAAAGAAAGAAACCACAATCCAGAGGGGTGACAGGGAATCATAAAACATCAGGGGACAGTATCATAAAAACAGTGGAAGGTTCCCAGCTCATTATTCATTTGATCATGTGGGAAACACCCTGTGTACTTTTTCAAGAATTTAATCTTATCTAATCATCTATCATGTGGTTAATGAATCCTTAGAACCTAAGAACCAGATGACCTGCATTCTTAGTTCTGCCCTTTTGTGGTAGACTAAGTTCCTGGGACACAGCTGGCCTGGTTTCAGCCTCTATATGCTAGGGAGTCTCAAAAAAGGTTTATTCTTTTCATTACCATCTCATATCTCAAATAATGAGAGTATCATGGTCCTGACATAAAATCAGATCTTTTGATCAATAGAATAGAATCATGAAGCAACATAAAAACACACACACCTTGAGCCACCTTATTCAGATAAACAGACCAACAATACCAGAACGGACAAAAGACAGTTTCTTCAACAAATGATGCTGTTTAACTGGATAACTACCTACAGAAGATTGAAACATCATATCTTACATCTTTAAAAATATTCAACTCCACATGCATGGTGGAACTCAACATATATAATTCCTGGTATCATGCTTTTGACAGAAGAAAAGATAGGAAAATATGCTTGAATTCATTGCCAGAAGAAAGGACTTTCTCAAAAGTCAGTACCCTAGTATCACAGACATTATGGTGAACACATACTAAATACATGTTCATAAAATAAAAAGTTTTAGTACAGGGAAATATTCTATTATTTCAGTGAAATGTCATCTGGCAGAATGACTTTTCTAATCACTGGTTGTTTGTGGGGAACTTTATCAAATATATACATTACAGAGGGTTATATCTAATATATAAGGAACTCAAAAATTAAACATTAAAAAAAACAAGCACAGACATTAGACTAAATGGAAATTTATCAAAGGATGAAATACAAACAGCTAAGAAACACTTTTAAAGTGTTCAACATCCTGAGCACTGAGAGATACACAAATTAAATCTTATCTACAATTTCATCTCCCCCAGTAAGAACAGCTAAAATCCAAAAAACAAATGAGGATATATATTTTCTTTCTGCAGGATTTCCAAGAAGTGAGATAGATAATAAAGGCAGATGGTCTTCATCTTTGGTGGCCTTCTCAGCATGCTCCTTCTGGCTTCAGTATGTTTCTATAGTGCATTCTCACTTCCCTTCCTGAGAATAGGCTTAGGTATTTTGTGGGTGGAATGCAGTAGTCCCTGGTATTCAGTCTTTAGTTGACTAAAGTAGAATTTTAGTATATTCTATTTTGAGAGGAAAATATAAAATTTCCCAATATCAGGAGTGCGTCATGTGTAAATCCACTTACTTACAATCTTCCACTTTCCAGTTTCATGTTTTTCTTGTTCACAGCAGTAGACTATGTTCACACAATATTTGATATTACTTGCCTCATTTTTAAAACATTATAAAACTAAAGGAAATCTCTACCATTCCATAATGTGCCTATGTACATGGTGTCCTATTTCATCTTCATAATAAAGTTGTGAGTCTGGCAAGTATATTTGACTATATAAGCTGAAAGTGGAAGAGATTAAGCAGCTACATATTCATTAAGATGGAAGGAGTGATAATTACATCAGATCAAATATATCCCTTCTGAATTTCTATATAAGTTACTTAAAATAACCAGTTATTCAAGAGTGGTCATATTACTTGCAAAAGAAGCAGTTTTATATTCAGCATAAGAGTTTGTATATACTTTACAATAATCTGTAAATATCTTTTAAATGTCAGACTTCACTACAACTCATGTAAGACTTTTGTTTCTAAACCAATAATACCACCTCCATCATTAAAATAATAGAATCCTCAAAAGATATTCAGAATTAATCATTCTTTATACTTTTATATAGAAAGCAATACAATTTGATGAACTTAGTACATTATAATTTTACAAATTTAGCTTGATTCTGTTAGATATTATGTGCAGCAGCTTGGAACAGATAACGCCAGGCCAGAGGGTTCCACGAAGGAAGTTTATTTAGGCAGAGGAAAGAGAGCAAGAGGAGAGAGAGAGAGAGCAGAGAGGTGGAGCACAAAGAGGTGGAGGCTGGCCATGACCACATGGAGAGAAGGGGAAGGGAAGGGGGAAAGGGGCAGAGAGAACCTGCAGGTGCCTGGGTCACAAGAGCAAGAGGAAGAGGAGGGGCCAGACAGTCCCTTTTATAACAGTAGGGAGGGGCATACCTGGCCACCCAGATAGCTGTGGGGGTGGAGCATACCTGGCTGTTGTCAGGTAACTGTGGAGGTGGAGTTTAGACACAATACTAACAGATTCATATGAAATTTCTGGAGATTAATGTATATCATACAAATATGATTACATTTTACTGAGATTAACTGATAGAAAATGCAATTTGTAAATGACCACAAGTCAAAGAATAGCTATCATTAAAATTTTAAAATTCCTACTGTGTTATATTGGTCTATAATGTCCTAGAATAGCTGAACGATTTCAAATGTATACATACACAGATATAAAACATAGAAACACATAGACACAAACAGATAAAAACACAGACACAAACAGGTAAAAACACAGACACACAAGTGAGTCCACCAGCGTAATGATGGCTGTTAACATCTCTCCTCTCTCTCTCTCTCTCCTCTCTCTCTCTCTCTCTCTCTCTCTCTCTCTTTCTGCACCACTTTATATCTAGATGGAGAGGGGTTCTGAGGAAGGGGCATCTGACAGTCACAAAATAAAACAAAATATGGGTCATTGTTGTCAACCTATGTTCTGCTGGAGACACCTTTGTAGCCTATTTTCTCTTTGTTTCTCTTTTTTTTCTCTCTGATTTGCTTTTTCTGTAGATCCCTGTCTCTTGAGGTCTCTCTTACTACTCTGCTTGAAACAGTTTTTTAAGTGGTTCTCTCTTGCTATTCAAAAAAATTCTGTGGCTAGCTCATCCCAAGCAGGTTTTAGGACTAGTCTTTTACATATCAATCCAGTCTTTTACTTCAGGTTTACATTTCATTATCCTAAGAATCAGCATCCATTAACCCCAGGCCCTCAATTCATTGTAAACAGCAAGCACACATTTTCTTTTAACATTGCAAAAGAACTCAGAAATCTGCCGGCTTCTGTTAAGCACAGATGTTAAGCTAAACTAGCTGGGTGGAAGTGTTCTAAAATTACCATTTCTACCACACCTGGGTACTTGTTGTGAATCTGCCTTCCTTTGTATCTTTCTGAGTTGCTGGCTCATTAATGCAGCTGCTTTTGATCCTTTAGATTCATGGAGCATCTCATATAATTCGTATTTTATCCTTATGTTTTGCATAACTGAGAATTATATATTTTCAAACTCATGTTTTTATGAGTCATTTTCGACAGCTTTAAGGGTTGTCCCAGCATTTACCATTTTGGTAAAATATTAGCCACACCTTTACCTCTTGGACTCCTGTAGTCATTATGTTAAGGGGGGGGGGGAGGACATTCCTTAAAGGAGGAAAGTAAAATATACACATTATTATACAAACAAGCCTTATGCCTGTGACAGCCTTTGACACTCGTGGAGGCCCACGTTAGCCAGCCCTGTACCAGGAGTAGGAACCATGTCTTTCGGTAATATTAAATGGCAAAACAGGTAATGAGATCACAAAGAAGTATTAAATGATTGACCTACCCTAATCCATGCATAGTTGCGACTAGAAGACATTCATACCTCTTAAAATTAGGATCTTACATTTACTATAAGAATGAAAATAATTAATGTGACTTCTCCACACATTTACATTTTGCTTTTGTAAGAATGTAAGATCCTGACCTTTGGTCAGTGATACTTCTAGACGCCCCCAAGTGAGACATGGAGATGCACACTGATGCAAAAGCAAGAGGTTTATTTTCCTGGCATATAGGGGTCAACCGGCTATCAGTTCCTCGAGGCGAGTGACAAGAAGGCGACCCTGAATGGCTATCACAAGCAGTTTTTATGGTTACATCACCAAGGTTGCAGTTCAAACTTATTGGCTGAGCATATTGACCTTTATATTTATTGGCTTGCAAACAAGCAGGCATGTAAACTCTACCTGGGACTCTCCAGAGGGTCAGATGACTATCAGTCAGTTCATTTAGAGAACTTTTTACTCAAGAATGTTCCTGTGGGTGGAGAATGGAATTTGGCCTAGGCTTGCCCTAAGGCGAGTGTGTGCAAGGCTGGTGAAAGCCCCTAGGGCCCTTCAAGAATAATAGAATTGTGTGGAGCTGTAGAGTGGTTCCTTGATTAAGAGCATTGGCTCTTCTGGAGGATGTGAATTTGATTCTGAGCACCCACATATTGATATACAACTACGAGTATGTCACTCCGGTCCTAGAGGATCTAGTATGTTCTCATCTGGCACCAAAGACACTGCTCACATGTGCACATTATGCATCCCAGTAAAACAGTCATACACATAAAACTAAATTGATTAATTAAAAATATTTTTAAAGAACAAGAGAAATGTGAATGTTTTCCTTAAACAGGAAGAATGATGAACAGCTACACAAAAGTGTACACAACACATGGTAAAAAACAAGTGGTCAACAATGAAAGATATTAGATGATAATCAGAAATTATTAACATTAATTAAAATGTTTAGAAGGTGCTCAGAGAAGGGAAAACTGGCATAGGAAAGTATTTCAGGTATTTTAAATGAAGGAGTATTTCATAAAATAATTATTTTGTCAATAAAGGGTTAATATTAAAGATCTCCATTTTAAACATAAGCACTACTTATGGCATTAAAGTATGTGTAATACATAGAATAATATTATTTCTCAAAATTGACTGGTTTTCAATTAGACTAACTATAGCTTGATGTATTTATTATGTAAGATATTATAAAATATAAGTATAGACACATCTATGTAATATTCCAAAATATAGTTTTCTTTCTTTAGATTTAAATGGTTTATGTGACATGATTAATATTCAACTTAATAGGTATTACTTTTAATATTTTAAAGGAGAAGAATATAGTTCTGCTCTTTGAGTGTTAATAAAACAATTATTCTCTCTTTGCTTTCAGACAAAATACTAATCTTTAAGTTTATTTACAGCTAATTCATCAAAGTGTAAATATTTTAGGAAATTAAAACAAAATAAATATTAAAATCGGTTGCTAATATTCCTATAACTGAAACAAAGGAAAATCCAATCAATTTTATTCCTAATATTGATCAAATTATCATTTTGTATATGTTCTAATTTTATTGGTTGGCTTTGGCCTCATGGAGCATGTATGTGTTACAATCAGGAACAATCTTTACTTTTTTAAAATTATCAACATTTTATTGTTTATGTATGAGTGTTTTGACTGTACACATGTATGTGCACCACATGAACACACTGCTTCCAGATGTCAGAAAAAGACATTGAAAACAATTTGGAGCTGCCCTGTTGTTCTAGAGATATAACATTAGTCCTCTAGGACAGCAGCCAATGCTCTTACCCACTGAGAAGTCATTCCAGCCTCCAACTTACTAAAAAAAAACAAAAGTTTATATTTATTTATTTGATTTTTATGTGTTTAAGTATTTCTTTTCATGTATTTATGTGCGCCATGTGTGTGAGAAGCATACACAGAGGTCAGAAGACAACTTCAAACCCCTTGGAAATACAGCTAAAGGGGATTGTGAACCATTCCAAGTGCTGGAAATCAAACCCAGGTCCTCTGTAAAAGCAACTTTTCTAAAATACTAAGACATCTCTCCAGTTCCTCATTATTCTTTAAAGAAATTACTTAATAAGTCTTCAGACACTAAATAGGCACTTATAATTCTGAAAACTCAGTACAGTCCAATTGTAGGATTTTGTTTCTGTGTTTTCTGTCTTATTCATTAAATCAAAACTGATGTCAGTTTTATTTTATACAAACTTCCTTCCACCTACATATGAACTCTAATTTTTATTTTATTCAGGTTTAGGTAGAAAAAAAATTTAGAACCAAAGTCATGAAGTTAGAAAGCAAACTCCTGTGTTGTTGCTCTCCTCATGATCTTTATTTGAGCCACAAATGGATGTGGTCTGACCATTGAATTCATGATTTCATAAAATTTCAGCATAATCTTAAATACTCCTTTTTCTTACTTTTAATGCCATGAATTTATATTTCTTCTTGAAAATAAAACTGTAAAGTTTCAATTCCTTGTGTCCACACAGACATCATTCTCTTGGTACTCCTATGTAGGGAGGGGATACATAAAGTGAGGTTTTGCAGGTACATTGAACAAGCAGGTGAGAAGCTTGGTAGCTTATATGCTCTTCCAGAACCTCTAAAAAAAACTCATTTCTTTCCTTTTAAATGAAGGTCTGGTAAACTTGTATTGAGAATTTGCTATTGCTCAAAAGTCTATTCAATTTGAGTGGTCCATGGGTTTCTAGTTAGTCAAAAATCTGGAATGACAGATTTTTATTTCTTTTTGTCTAGACTCAAGGTACATCTCTGGTGATTGTGTCATGTCTCAGTGAAAATACTATTATTTTTATTTTTACTTTTTTATCTACAATAAAATACCATGGTCTCTTCAAATATAGATTTATATACTTGGGAATTTATTTGATGTCTGTGATAGACTCTGCAAATTGGTAAATTACAACAAAAATTGGTTGTTGCCTGACTGTGTCAATCTGAGTCCAGTAGTTGTCGTTCCTAAATTTGATGTTAACTAATCCTAAAAAAAAATGATACCCACAGGAGACTTATGTACAACATAGTAAAGACTCCTTATTAAGCTCATTTGTTTTTCTAATATCTATCATTTTTCTACAGTTTATTAGTTTGAATTTTTAAACTGTAAGACATGTTCAATGTATATGTTAAATTGTAGTATATCCAGAAATATGATGAATTACTAGGAATTTTTTTTTTTGTAAATCTTGATTCTTTTGTGTGTGTTTATGTGACAAGTTTAGAATAGCATGAGAAAACTCAGTGTAGTCTACTGTGTCTAAATGTAGGATTCTGTAGAGCCTAAGATATGATTTTATTATCTTTTAAACTTATCTTACTTTTCTCCAGAAATCAAAAATCTCAACGTATGATAAAATGTGGGCGTTTATGAGCAGCAGGAGACAGTCTGTGCTTGTCAAAAGCAATGAGGAAGGGATCCAACGAGTCCTCACCTCGGATTATGCTTTCTTAATGGAGTCAACAACCATCGAGTTTGTTACCCAGCGGAACTGTAACCTCACACAGATTGGCGGCCTTATAGACTCCAAAGGCTATGGCGTTGGCACTCCCATGGGTAGGTTACTTGGCAGCCACTCTATATTTACTCATTAATATCAATTGTTATGAGAAGAGTGGAAAGCAGGGTCTATACATAGTTCCCAGAAAATTCTTTACTTACTGCATTTTAGCAACTCTTTTTAATCTATAAGAGCAGGTTAAAAGTTTGGATCTAAGACAAGGAACTGGGGGAGGAAAAAGAATATGATGAAAATATATTGTATGAAAATTTTAACAAATTGGACGTTTGCTTCTTAATGAACAAGTCAAAAGAAAAATTAGTTTATATCAGATATCTAGCAGATATTTTTATTGTACTTAGGTTCAAACATATACAACACCATCTTAGAAATATTCAATTCTCAAACTTATAATAATATTATCATTGTTACTTTTTTTGAGACATAGTCTCAGTCTGCAACCCAGACTTACCTTAAAGTCTATGTGAAGCATACTGATTCCAAACTTACAGTTTATACTTCTGCCTCAGTTTCCCAAATGAACAAACGAGGGGTATTGCAAATACAGATGTAACTCAAACTTCACCTTGCTTAGCTTTCAAATCTTTTTATTTTATGAATAAATAGTGCTAATTTGGGGGATGTTTTCAAGTTTGAAACTTACAGTTATCTAGAAAAGAAAGCCACAAGTTTTTCTTCCAGATATTGTTTCACCCAAATGAAGTTATTTAGTAGTAGATAATTCGCAGTAACATATCTAGAATATTTCACACCCAGGTTTAACCGTGTTTAACATTTCTCTTCTGATATTTGTTAAAATTATTTTTAGTCATAATATTAAAGTTAGATTAAAAATCATTTAAGATGGCATGATTTTGCCATATTGCAGTTCTAATCATCTTCATAGAGGGTTATGTGCATCGATCCTGGAAATGTCTGTGAGGTAACACCTCAAAATGAGCATGAAAATGATAATCATAAAAGTGAAGTTAGAAAAAAAATCAACAAGAGTTTGATAATGTATGTGCCCAAATTTTATAAACACAAATAAATAATTGCATTAAATAAAATATCATAGCCTAAGTGTACATGCAATCAACAACAACAACAACAAAAAATGGTTCCTTAAAGATTCTCCTGTCTTAATCCTTAGAGCCTATGAATAAGTATCTTAAACAGAAAAAAAATACCCTGCAGGTATAATTAAACTCAAGTTATTAAAATGGAAAAATTAACTTGGTTTATGATGTGGATCTAAACATAATTACAGTGCTGTTAGGCAGAAAGTAGCTGGAATTGTATTTGAAAAATAGAAGAAAGGAAATGAGTGCAGAAAAGGAAATAGGTACAGAAAGGAAAGAGAGATAAAGTATCACCTGCTGGTATTAAAAAGGGACAAAATAGTTTCAAGTTCTAAACTGAAATTGACCTTTAGAGATTCTGAATGTCAAGGAAACTATTTTACTAAAGAAAACCTAAAGCAATATAAAATTTGATGAATACATAAATCTATATCATGTCACATTTAAAGTTAAGAGCAAATACTGTCTACATTGGGTTTTTTTGTTGTTGTTGTTTGTTTGTATAGTTTTTTTCTTCCCAGTTTCTCCTCCATAACCCCCCATTCCCTTCCCCTCCCCCTGCTTCTATGAGGGTACACCCACCAACTTCTGCTTCAGCACCCTAGCAGTCCCCTACTTTGGGTCATTGAGCCACCACAGGCCCAAGGGGCACTCCTCCCATTAATGCCAAATAAGGCAATCCCCTGCTACATATGCAGATGGAGCCATGGGTCCCTCATTTGTACTCTTTGGTTGGTGGTTTAGTCCCTGGGAGCTTACATTGTATGGTATTTTTATTTCTTAAGGTTTTTTGCTGATCTTTTGTCTTAGTGACTTTTCTATTGCTGTGATATAGACCATGACCAAAAGTAATTTGGAGAGGAAAGAGTTTATTTCTACTTACAGCTCCCTCTCTAAGGGAACTTAGCACAAAAACCTGGAGGCAGAAGTTGATACATAAGACTTGGGGAAATGTAGGAGTGACAATTACTAAATTGCTCTTCGTGGCTTACACAGCCTGCTTTCTTACAGCACACAGAACCACTGGCTGACGTTGAGCTGGCCATCCCTATATCAATCATAGATCAGTATGGTGAGGTTTTATTCTCTATTGAGGTTTTTGCTTCCATGAAGGTGATTGCATCAGGTTGACATAAAAATACATATTATAAACAAAGTAACAGAACAAAACAGATTTTGACTGCAAACCTACAAGTGCAATCTTTCCTTTTTTAAGCAGTTGAACTCTTGATTGATCAGACCAACCCCTAGAAGTCTAGAAAAGGTTTAGTTATCAAAAATATCTTCATTAATACATACAAGATTATGTGTCTGAAAGTTTGTGGAAGTTAGTTTGTATTCTCTATCTCAGAAAAAAATATTTTGGTTATGTTTAGAATTATGTAATTTCTTTGTTTCAACACATTTAAAAATTGGAAAATAATTTTACAAAATGCTTCCAAGTTTCATATATTTGGAATTTTAGTGCAAATAAAAGATTAGCAAGATAGCTAGACATCACAAATACTACATATAAAAAGATTTTATCTCATTATTATTGATTTTATTGTGTAATAATGGTGTATTTATTTAAATATCCTACTTCTGAATTATATTAAATTGACTTAATACATACTTATCTCTTTCTGAATAAAACAAATTTAAGATTCATTTCAAGTACATATAAATAAATATTGAAATCACTTTGCATTGAAGTATATTTTTACTTTTTTTATCAGAGACCTTGTTTGATTCTCTTTGATTTAATACAACCAAGTTCTTTTCTTTCCTTAGATATTTTCTTTATTTACATTTCACATGTTACCCCCCTTTCCCTGTCAAGCCCTCTGAATCTCGCTATCCCATCCCCCACCCCCTGCTTCTATAAAGGTAGCACCTCCCCCCCACCAACTCCCACCTCCCTCCACTGGCATTCCTCTACACTGGGACATCTAGCCTTCAGAGGACCAAGGGCCTCCCCTTCCATTGATACCATCCTCTGTCACATATGCAGCTGGAGCCATGAGTTCCTCCATGTGTACTCTTTGGTTGGTATACAACCAAGTTCTTAACTTTAGTGAGTTTAATTTTGTGTAAATCCAAGAAGAATATCAAAATATTTTTGGAACTCTGCAGATTAAGTCTCAGTTCAGATTCTCCTACAGACTTCTTCAGGGAGAGTTGATGTATAAATAGGTAGCTCACACTTGTCCTTTAAACCCTCTGCAAGAAAATATTCTAGGTAGGAATTTGTGACTTCCCATTTTATACCTCAGCCACATGTATAATAAGTATGGTTTCGTGGATTATTTATACTTGTTCAGTTGTAACTAAACACAACAACACACAATTATACTTGAATGAAATAGGCTCTTAGGCAGAATCAGATCCACAGTTCTCAAACAGTTATTCGATTCCTTATCATGATCAATCACAATGAAGACTATTATTATTGTATTTACATAGTTTAAAATCTTATTTACCCATAAGCTAACAGTAGAAAAATTTTAAAGAATATATTTAGCCATTAAAAAAAAATAAAGGTAGTCTTTCTTTTCTTACAGAGTTAGAGATAAGTCCACAGAATTGAATGTAATACAGGCTTAGGTTATGGAAAATTTAGAACTCCTACAGGAATTCCCTAGGAGTCTGACTTATATTTTTTAGCAGCTCTAATCTTCAACGACAGCATTGTGTTCTACTGTGATCAGAGAAAGGACCTTTCATTTTTACTTCCATTCAGTTATTTTCTCCTCTTTTCATTACTTAGATTTTTAGACATTGTCATGGAGTCTTCTGTGTCTGGGGAAATAAAATAACAAATAAAATAGTATAACTATTTCAAAATGGGAAAATGGAAACAGGTCTGAGAAATTAGACTTTGCTTGCCCCTGAATTCATTTTTGCATTTTACAAAGAGGCATGCCTGCCAGGCTCCTCTGTGTGCTTCATTTGGAGCCTCCTGCTCCATTCATCACCCTTAGTGTGATGATTACTACCAAAAGTGGGCTCGGGACGTGCAGAGTGGCTTACAGAAAAGCTATTTAATTAGGGCAGCTCTGTTTACACAAATACCTTGGTGGAGATATGAAGGCAAAGCTAAATAAGCACAAGCTGGTTTAATTAAGTGTGTGGTGGTGTTAAATCCCTTTCACAGTTTCCCTGACAGCAGCAATATTATTTTAATGTGACATTTACTATGTGGTAGATGTTGGAAGTTGTAGATATTTTTACTCATAATAAGTTAAATGAAATTCCTAGTTCATTCAAGATAATATTGTAGAAAATCTCTCAGAGAGGTGAAAATCAAGAAGCAAATGACAGCAGTTTCCTTACAGAATATTTAGAACATGTGAGCAGCTATAATCTTGCCTCTTAATAGACCATAGGTGATAATGCGCTTAAAAAACCAGAGAGCATTTCTCTTTAATGGAAACGTTTTTTGCTCTATACTAGAACCATTTGGTTCCTCTTTTGGGAAGATTGAGTGAATATTACACTTTGAGGACCAGGCTTGTGAGCTGGTAGAAATGCAATACTTTATTAGTTAGAAATATTGTGCTTTGCTTTGTTGAGTTTGCTTTGGTACAAATATTGTAAGTGGACTGGAGGGTCTCATTACTACCATGTTTTACAGCAATGAACTAGTGGCATGTTCCTTCCATTTGCAACTTTTTTCACCACTTCCACTGTATGTGCAATGTGAGATCCCAAGATGAGCATTTGGAGATCTGTGTTTATGGGTCTGCATATTGTCCATGATATCAGGAGTCTCTGTGATCTGGGTAGTTCACCTTTTGCAAGCATATATAAATCTACAGTAAATTCTAAATAATTACTTAAATAGCTTCACAATCAATAGATAGTTTTTGTCAGTACTAAATTAGTAGGCATAGCAAGGGAAACATAGGAAGCCTAGCTCCACTCTTACCTGAAGCAGTTAAGGACTTTCCCTCATCTTCCTGGACTGAGGATACACCTAGATTTATGACTTCAAGACAGAAAAGAATTTCAAGAATAGTTTATGTGAAGTAGAGCTGAGGATTAATAAGGATATCTTAAAATTATTTTTAATTTATATGTAAAAGATTTTAGTCATATTCTTCTTACTACACTACTTTTCTCAGACCCATTCCACCTCAAAACTTCATATCCTTTCTCTCTCAGAAAACAAACAAAAAGGCACCCACTACACAAAAGAAAATCACAGAGTCCTTTTGGTGTTGGCTACCTATTCTTGAGCTTGTGTCCTCTGTCACTCCATTGAAGAAAATGGATTTTCCCTCTCTCAAGAGCCATCAATTGCAAATAGCTAATTGCTGATAGATGTGCAGAGGAATGTCTACTCACTTTCCTTTCTGTGTGCTGGGATTTTGTTTGGACTTAAAATGTGCAGCCATGTGCACACTGTGATATATAGAAATATTTGTGAGGATTTGGAGAAGGAAAGAGGCCTTGGGGGCAAAGTAAGACATTCCATGGAACAAGTGTGTGAACTTCTCTGAGAGTGGCAATTCATTGACTTATGAATCATATATAGCTTGGTGCTGTCCATGCCTTTAATCTCAGCACTTATGAGGCAGAGGCAGAGCAGTTTCTAGGAATTCCAGGTTACATAGGTAATTTTGTATGCCAGGACTGCATGATGAAATTGATTTTTTTTTAAATTTATTTCTTTTTTTTTTTAAGTCTTAATCCTTTTTTAAAGTCTAGACATCATCCCCTTCCTGGTCTTCTCCCCGTCCCAGACAGATCCCCATCCTGTACCTCCCCCTTAACCCCTACCCCTATGGTCACCCCCTCCCCCATCTCAAAGAGGATATTCCCAGTCCACCCCCACCCCACCAGACCTCCCAACTCTTTGGGGCCTCAAGTCTCTTGAGGGTTAGGTGTATCTTCTCTGACTGAGTCCAGGCCCAGCAGTCCTTTACTGTATACATGTTGGGGGTCTCATATCAGCTGGCGTATGCTGCCTGGTTGGTGGCTCAGTGTCTGAGAGATCTAGGGTTCCAGGTCAGTTGAGACTGCTGGTAATCCTATGGGGCTGCCCTCCACTAGGGCAGAGGGAGGGTGCGACCTGGATGGGAGAGGGGACAGGGAGAGGAAGTGGGGAATATGATCAGGTATTGAGCAGGGAACAGAACTGAAGCCCCGAGGGCCAGCAGAAAGAATGGAAACAGGCAATTTCGGGAGATTCTTTCTCAAAAACCAAACAGCAAAAATAACAACAGCAATAAACAGAAAACAGTTTTTTTTTTTAAAAAAAAAACATTTTATATATAGGCTTTTGGTAAATTTTGTATTTATCATCATTGGAGAGCTGTTGTAAAATCTAAATAACAATCAATGGTGGCTATTGAATGTCACCTGACAACTGGTAACATCACACATCACAAGGATGTGCAGGATAGCAAAAGAAAGTGTCAATGAAGGAATTACAGCCCAAGTGTCTTGATTTCGGTTGCTGTTGCTGTGATGAAACAAAAGTAGTTAGGGAGGAGAGGGCATGTGACTTATTCTTCCACATCCATAGTTCATTATTGAAGGAGGTCAGGGCTGGAGCTCAACTGGGCTATGAGCCTAGATACAGGAGCTGATGCAGAGGATATGGAGGACTGCTGCTTACTGGCTGTTACTCATTTCTTGCTCATTCTGCTTCCTTATAGAACTCCAGGTAACCAGTTCAGAGCTGGCCCCATCCACAAGGGATGGGCCATCCTATATCAATCATTAATTAAGAAAACATACTACAGGCTTGTCTACAGCTCTGTCTTATGGAGGCATTTTCTCAGTTGAGGCTACCTCCTCTCTGATGATTCCAGCTTGTATCAAGTTGTCATAAAACGAGCCAGCACACTACCCAAGGTAATAGTCACATAAGGCTGGTTCACTGCCACTTTAACATATCTACATATGAAAGGAATATTGTCTCCACTTTGGCAACATTACTTTCATAGTAAATGTTGTCAGTGGCCTGGAGTTCTTGCTTCTCAGCTGGCTCAGACCAAACTCCAGGGTAGAAGCTGCTCCCACCCCTTCTCAAAGACTTATAATTGTTGTTGGTTTTTTTCTGCCTTAACATCACAGCTGAAGATTTTTAATGCACATACAACTATTAAATATATTTTGTCCTTATCATATTGAATAATTTAGCTATAAATATTATTCATGTAAAATATTTATGAATGTAAAATACTTGTATCAGTCATTCCTAAACAATATTTAACTTATAATATCTGTACCCACTTGAGCTTACACACAACTATGAACCATGTCACTAAGTTTTATGATGGTAATACTCTACCCTGATATATGATAAATATATATTCATTTGTTTTTGTTTGCTTTTTAATGTTAAGTGAGATTTACTGCTTCTTTATTTTTTATTATTTAGTAAGTAAGAGATGTGTGATTGTTACCAAAGGAGGCATATTGGGTTTTTTTGAGGCAGATGCCAATGTCTATAAAAATAGAAATCAGTATGAGAAGCATGTTTTCTTCCAGTTCTACTCATCATCCATTTCTAGAATTCCCAATTTATCATATAATAAGTACTGTAATATTCATCATTACAGATGCATGAAATTGCCGGCCTTCAGTTTTTCAGCTTTACTAAAATGAATGAATACATTTGTCTTCATTAGTTTAACATAATGCACAAAAATTGATGCAAATTATTCATCTTTCTGCAGGTCAACTCTTCCATTAAAATGCATTCTATTTTTCTTTGCATAAAGCAGCATAATTTTAATATTACTAAAGTGATTGTGCAAGCGTAAATTGGAATCTAATAATTTTCAGTAACTAAACTCTGCAGAAAAGAAGTCAAATTACACCTGTAGATACGATCCGTTCCTGGTATATTTTTTATGTCTAGATTACATGTCACTGAAAACAGATGAGAACTCAGTAAGCTTTACCTGCTCCACAGAAACTGACAGTCTCAGCATGCTGGAACCTAGGAAGCTTCAAGAGCAAATTTGATGAATTGGGAGCAACAGTGTGAGCAGCCTTCATTAATATTGTAATATGATGGCCAATTTTACCCAAACTCTGTAGAAACTGGATGAATTCTCATGGAAACAACTTGTGTAGATTTTTTTATACAAAGAGTGGGCATTCAATTCATTTAGTGTTCTATACTGATTACTCCAAGAACATTAATCCAAATTCAATTTCAAATTATGTAGCCACAGTGAATATGCCAGGCAATCATCTTAGGGTTGTTAGGACTCCCTATGTTAGGGCTCTTTCTATCCTAATGTGATAGGCACATTCTTAGCATGCTACATGGTACATAAGGCCATTATAATGAAACTTACTCATATTCTAGTTGTTTGTATTCTGTCTAAACTCCACCTCCACACTTACTTGGCAACAGCCAGGTGTGCTCCTCCGCACAGTTACCTGGCAACAGCCAGGTAGGCCTGCCAACTATAAAAGGGGCTGCTTGCCCCCCTCCTCTTACTCTCTTAATCTCTTGATTTCTTGCCTCTAGCTTCTCTCTGTCCTCTCGCCCCTCTCCCCTTCCCCCTCTCTCTACATGGTCATGGCCAGCCTCTTCTCCTCTACTTCTCTGCTCTCTCTCTCACTCTCTCTTGTTCTCTCTCTCTCTCTCTCTCTCTCTCTCTCTCTCTCTCTCTCTCTTCCTCTACTACCCTCCTGGCTCCCCTCCCCATGCCCATAGAACTCTATTCTATGTTATACTGATGTGTGACTGGTACCTCAGGGGGAAAAGATGCCTCGGCATAGGCCCACTGAGACATCCCCTTCCCCCATACCTCTCCACACACCCACAGGACATATTCTCTCTATCTTTTTATAAACACATCACGCCGGGCAGTGGTGGCGCACGCCTTTAATCCCAGCACTTGGGAGGCAGAGGCAGGTGGATTTCTGAGTTCGAGGCCAGCCTGGTCTCCAGAGTGAGTTCCAGGACAGCCAGGGCTACACAGAGAAACCCTGTCTCAAAAAACCAAAAAAAAAAAAAAAAAAAAAAAAACATCACTGGTGTCATCTTGTATCTCAGGTGCACTAGGTAGTTACTGTCTTTTTGGTAGATCTTATTTAACTTACACAAACATCCTTTTGTGATGTTAGGTAATTCAATATATAAATATTATTCAAATATTTCTTCAAGTAGACTGATTGTATTACATAATTTCATACAGAGGTTATATAGACCTCTTTAATAGCAAAAATAATTGCTTAATAGCATCAGATAAATTAAATACAATTTCTATCCTAAACATTCTACTGATTGATACGGAATATAAGCATTTAATTTTAAAATAAATTATACATATCCTATTGTCAAATCCTACAAACGTTTTATCTCATTTAACAATGTATAATACATATAACGAAGCACTTAGATGAACTGTCAAGTTGATGATTGGAAGATTCTATATGCCCTCTATCCCAAATATGCATAGCGTCCCTTAGGTACTTCAGATGAGTAGTGTATTTGGTAGTTGATGTACCTATATTGACAAACCATCACACAGTCTCTAGTTTACTTTAAGATTGGCTCCACTTGGGCAGTTATGGATTTGAAGGGCGATCTAACCACTAATTTCATCACTGTAGTATCATTGGGTAGCTTTACTGATCATATTCTGAACTTTATCTATAAATTTCTTCGTCTCCTTGAATTTCTTGGCAATCAGTGATAATTATACTGGCTCCAAAGTTTCTCCAGAAGTCCATGTGCTTATAACCAGGCCTTTTCTGATTAACATTTTGTGTAGTAGTATATACTTAGGCTATTTCCATGTACTCTCAGACTTTATTTTTAATATTTTTAGAGTTATGAGCATTGCCTGTTTCCTCAAAATGCCACACTTTATTTACATATCCATCTACCAGAAGATATCTTACATGCTTCTAATATTTATTCATTGTTGATAAAGCATCTGTATAATCCATGTCTATACTTTTGTTTAAATATAAAATGTCAACATCTTTAGGTAAATGCAAAAGGGCATAATATTTGAATGTCATAGTAAAATATAATAAAGAAAAAGCCTGAAATAGAAGAGGGACATAGTATGACTTGATTCTGAAATTGTATATTTATCATGTAGCTCTTAAGTACTTTAAAATTTCAAGCAAAATATGAGGCTCATATATTTGCATCTATCAATCAAAAGACATGATTACACTACAGATAGCACAAAAGATGCTCACTTTTCCCTAAATGGCTTGGCATTCTGTGATGATAAATCAATTTTCAATATAAAATTACTCTTTCTTGTTGTCATTTATAAAAATCACTTACATTTAATTATATTTAAAGACATACAAGATGCAAGGAATGATGGATATATTAACACCTACTTAGTTTTTATTTAAATGTAGTTAAAAATGAGCTCATACAATATGTCAAGGGTACATATAGGAAATTTTGAATTTCAGTGAAATATATTAAGGTGATCATATATAATTACTAAATACAATAGATAATGTTGTAATATATGCATTTATGGCTTTTAAGCTTAAGCATATAAATTATTGAAGATAAAACAGTAAGTATATATTATTTAATCTTTGAATGTATTAATACATATTGTATATTTATTTTGTGGCAGGAATAATACTAGAAAAACCGATAAAGTATCTATCATTTCATAATTTATAATCTATTGGAGTAGATATCTATTAATCAAATATTCACAGAATAACTTTACAGAATAAACTATGACCAATTCTACAGAACAAGAAAACAAATATATCATATGTTTTCAAACACCATTCTTCCTTAAAATAGAAACAAATAATATAGAATATAAGTAAAATTTAAATAATTTAATACAGCATCTACATTAACATTTCTTCAAGAGGATCACCATGACCTCAGGGAGGAGAAGATTCCCAACTACTGAGGGACCATGATGTGGTCCTAAAGTTAGAACCTTCACCATGGAAAAGATAGCACAAAAAGGAAATTTTAAAGCTGCTCAAAAATTTTTATGCTTGTATTAAACTAGTACATCCATCCCCACAGGAATTAGGGACTCCATTCATAAAACTGAATATGGCCAGCAAAACCGTCACTTAAGTATAAAACTTGATGATTCTGGCTTCAGACAATTTTAGTTTTGCGACTAGAGCTTTAATTATCAAGGCACAGAGTGAGAAAAACTTCAGTTATTAAAATAAACACAGGAATTTATAAAAACATTTATCACCATAGTGTTAAACTAATCAGAACTGGAGAAGATTCAGTAGAGAATCTTTTGCTCCCTGACAACCTGAGCTAGGTTTCCATAACGCACAGGCTGAAGGAGAAAATAATATACTGAAAATCATCCTTTGATCTCTGTATACATGCTGTGGCATTCTCTTGTCAGTACATGAAAATTTATGTATGCATATACAGAAAATAAATATTTTATTAGAAAAGAGATAAAATAAGTTGTTACATACTTACTGCACCCCCTTCAGTACTTCCAGATTCCAGTCATATGCTAAGACTTAAAGGAATTCACATTTGAGGGTTATATTTTTTAAACAGTTTATAGACTAACATCTCTCAGAAAAGAGGAATGATTAGAGGCAATTGAATTCTTTGAGGAAAGTATTTAGAATTATTTATGCAAAATATCATGGCATAGTCACTCACATATATATACAAACTCTTAGAGTCCATAAATACTTGGGATTTCAATAATCATAATTAACATTAATATACAAAATTATACATTCATACAGTAACATTAATTCATGAAAATATCCTCTGGAACCCAGAAAAAGGAAGTTGTACCTAAATGTTATCTAAAGTTTGACCACGGACAGCAGAGAACATAATTATGATACCTAGATAAATAAAAATATTTAATTTTTTATTTAGGAAGTCCTTTGGAAGTATAAATTATGTGTCATGAAATCAAGAAAGGACCAATATGCCTTAGACATTTAACCAAATGTCAAAGACTTTAAGTGCTATTAGTGGAAAGTAGCTACAAATTTTGTTGTGTTTTCATAAATTAATTTAGTTAATTATGGGACAGATATATGTTTGCATCTCTTGTTGTCCAAATAGTAGCATTTCTTAAATGCTAAGTATGGAGACTTTGATGGTACAAGTATACACTGCGTGATGATTCATTGACATATGCAGCAAAAGATGAAAATGGGGCCTAATAACTAGAGCTCCATCTCCACATACAAAGGCAGGATGTAGGATAGAGACAGTCACAGAGATCTCAGAAAGAGCAACACATTCTGACAAAGAGAAAATGTGTAATAAAGTTAGTAATTATTGTCACTAAAGGCTGTATATATGAATAAGTTGTAATTATTCTCTTCAAGGCCATAAAAATTAGGTTAATAGAATAGAATTTTTAGAATTACTAATAGATGTAAAAAATTTCATCGCTGAATGATGTTTTTTGGTTATCTTATGTTTACATATTTTAAAGAAAAGAAATACATGTAATAAAATTCTGCTACCCCAGTTGAATGGATTAGTTCCCATTCCAGTTCCCATTGTTAGACCTTAAACAGAGTAAGTTGACTTCTCTCATGGAAATATAGAAATATAATTTATGTATAATGTCTCAAGGAACTTTGAATGAGAGAACATTAAAAATCCGCCAACTGATGTCACATGACCACCTTCATAAAAATATAAAGAAAGAAACCTACATATTTTAAATATTTTTTCTGTTTTGCTTTTTAATGAGTAGATATAACCCTATATTTTGTTAATCCTTGATGTGACTTTGCAAGTCACATTTGCTTTGGAAGAGAAATCAAGATTCTTTCATTAATAAATTACTTTAAAATGAAATTAAACTGTTTATTTCCCCAAAATAAATTATAAGTGAAAATTCAGTTTGGGAAATGCTATTTTGATATCTAAATAAAGTATTTATTGAAAAGATAATTTCTGATTAAGTTAAATAATATCAACTTCTAATTTGAAAGCAAAGGGAAATGGAAAGCTGTGGTGACACATGCCGGTGATCTTAGCAACTTGAGAAACATAAATACTAGAAGGTTGTGAGGTAGATACCAATCTGGGATTAACGAAGAAAACAAACATTTAGTAGGAGGCTGGGGAGAGATATATAAAAGTGACTTCTTTCATTAAAACATACCAGCTACTACAAGGTGTCATGAAAAGGATTTCTTTCCTATTGGTAAGTCTTTGTCAGTATCAATGTTATGGGAGTTGCATTTATCTCATTGTTACTGTATTATTGAGGTGCACCGAAAGAGAATAGTGATAATAATTGTGTTTGTACAGAGAAGGAGAGGACATTAATAGAGAAAGTAATCCAATGAATTGTGTACTGCAGGCTTATACTTTAGAACAAACTATGCATGCTGTGAGTTATGTAAAAGTAAGGTACAGAGAATAGGTTAAAGGAAGAGAAACAGACATGAAGGAAAGCAAAAGAAAATTAGAGAAGATAGATGTAAAGATAAATGAAAGAGAAGAAAAAGGATAGGGAGAAAAAGAAGCAAAAGAAAAAATAGGTACAACACAAGGGTATTTGGTATGGATAAGGGGGGAGTAGAAAAACAGGAAGGGGAAGAGAGGAAAGAAGGAAGGAAGAACAGAAGGCGGAAGGAAGAAAGGAAGGAAGGAAAGAGGGAAGGAACTGTCTCTTTTAATAAAGTCAAAAGTTAACTCAAGACTTAGAACAGTTTTTGTTTTGCTTTGTTTTGTACTTTTTCTTTTAATTAATTAATTAACTAATTATTAACTTACTTTACATCCTGCTCATTGTGCCTCTCTTGGTTACCTCCTTCCATAATCCTTCTGCCCATTCCCCCCTCCCTTTCTCTTTTGAGTAGATGGGAACCTCCCTGGGTATCCCCCTACCCTACCCTGGCCCATCAAATCTCTCTGAGGCTAGGCACATCCTCTTCCTCTGAGGCTAGACAAGGCAACCCTACTAGAACATATCTCATGTATAGGCAGCGTTGGGATGGACCTCTCTCCAGTTGTTGGGGACCCTCATGAAGAACAAGCTACTTATCTGCTACATATGTGTGGGGAAGGCCTAGGTCCAGCCCTTCTGTGTTCTTTGGTTGGTGGTTCAGTCTCTTGAGAGACTCCACGGTCCAGAGTCTGTTGGTGTTCCTTTGGCTTGTTCCTATTCCCTTCAGGGTGGTAATCCTTCTTTTTATTCTTCCATAAGAGTCCCCATGCTGTGGCTGTCTGCATCTAAGTCAGCTGCTGGGTGGCATGTCTCAGTTTACTCATCCTAAAAAGCTTTACTATATAAAAATATGTATCTGAAGATACTTTATTGACATAATAATTTTACAGAAAGTTACTTCATAAAAATTTATTATTTAAGACATTATGAATAACTGTGGCTGTGCAAATGCTACATATGAGGTTTTTCTGTGTGCGTGCATTCATTGTCATACACTTTGCACAGTCTCCCATCCAATCCTAAGTAGACACAATTCTTTTTTCACTTCCTAGGTCAGATTAGAACAGGTATGCTTAGGGTGGTTTGGTGAGAGACTGAAATGATCTGTATACCTTTTTTGTGCACTCATCTTATAGTTCAAATCTCAACTGATAGATCAAGACACTTTGATAGAGTAAATATATATCTATATATTCTTTCTCCTGACCTTGTTTTACCTCATCCCTTTATCCCTTCTCGTGTAGAATAGGTAAATAAAAAAAAAACATATATTTTGTTAATTTGCAAAGAGTTAATTTCAAAACTACAAAGTTCCTTCAGTCTGTAGAATACATGTAACTAATTAAGGAAAGTGTCAAGAGAAAGATTAAAAAAAGAACAAATGATCAGAATTTACAGAGAGTAATTTTGTCTTCAAGAAGTATTTGTTTTCTTCTAACAAAAACAACAAAAAAGCTTTCGTGTATCTAACCACTTTTAAATGTAGAGTTTTCGGTGAAATGTTTTATATACTCTCACAAATGAAACTGGGACTAAGGGCATCTTGTTACTGTGGACACCAGTGAATCTCAGATATCTGAATATATCTTCGTTAATTCATGAATGGTTATCTATTCTTTATGCATTTGAAGGTTTGACTTTCAGATGAGGGAGCATTTGTTATGATAGACATATTTATGAATTGCTCTTTTATTTTCTAGTGAAATGTAAAGAAACTTTTGAAAATTAAACATGCTGTGTGTGATATGCTAGGAAGGCAGAGACAGGTTGATTTCCTAGGTATAGTCATAGGCATAGGCACCTAGATATAGGTGTATAGAGATGATATAAGTGATCAACTGCCCTATTCCTTCTACACCACCAGGTATCTCTGTATGCCAGACTGAGGAGGGCAAAGCAGAGGTGGGATGAATAGGTTTCACAGGGTTCTGCTCTGGCCAGGAATGTTGGGAGCATAACAGCTCTTAGAAGATATGCAAAGAAGTTTGGATGACTGGGACAGAGCAGGTAGTCAGGGTCTACACTGTAGTGCTCTGATGGAGCCTATATAGTCAGTGAGAGCCTGGCCACCTAGGCAGGTCCAAAATCCAGTGGAGAATGTTTCAGGAGAGAGAACTCTTCCCCAAGTATTACAGCTCAGTAAAGACATCCACTCTCAGACAAACCTCAGTGAAATAACTTCTGTGCTTTATTCTATGTGGACAGGGACTATATGAATCTGAGGAATGGGTTGAGATTTGTGGGGTAAGTGTTTTCTATTGGTTGAGTTTGAGATGTTAATGATGCTGTATTTGCATGGAGGACTCCAGGTGCTATATTAAATGATTGACTGCCCATGGTACTCTTAGTTGGGTTTCATGGGTACATGCTCCATAGCAGCTATAGAGAGACGTAGAAAGCAGCTCTACTCTTGACTTTCTCAAATCTGTGTGATTCCTGTGGTTGAGCTCACTCCATCCTTACCAGTTCTTTTGCCTGTCTGGTGGCACAGCCCACTTGCCCTACAGATAGAGATGACTAAATGATATAGATGTTATAGATGATATAGATGATATAGCTATAGATAGATATAGAGATGATAGAGATTAAAATTGAGATGGTAATAGAGGTAGATATAGATAGAAAGATAAATAGAGATAGAGAAGATAGTAATAGAGTTATGCTTCCTTTGTCTTAATCATTGTCCTAATGTTCACGGAGAGTATTTTCAATGCCCTCAGCTCCTTAAATTCATATTATAATCTGACCTAGTCATGGTTTAGTTTATTTTTTTTTATTGCTTTGATAGAATATTCTGAAAAAAGAAAGAAAGAAAAGGAAAAGAAAGAAAGAAAAAAAAAAGAAAGAAGAAAAAGAAAGGAAAGGAAAGAAAGGAAAGAAGAAAGAAAGGAAAGGTTTATTTTTGCTGCTAGTTCAAGTATAGTTTATCATCAAGGCAGGGAAATTTATAGGCAGCAGTTCCTTGAAGCACCAGTCCCAGGTCCCATAACTTCCACAATATGGAAGCATAATAATAAACACTACCAGCTGATTTGTTCTATCCTTCCATTTTATAAAGTTCAGGATTCCCTCTTAGGGAATGATGCCACCCATAGTAGATAGGTCTTCCTGCACTGACACAAACACACTATAGTAGACCATAGGCATACCCAAAAGCCCAGCTCCCAAGTGATTCTATATCTCTCAAGTTAATAATTGACACTCTGAAAACTTCAGCAAAACTTATAACTAATTTCTGAATACTTCATCCGAGCTAAGTGAATGGCTGTGCATTTGAACGAAGAGAATACTGTTCTTTGATAATTGACCATAATTTTTTTTAGCATATCTTAACTAAATGATATGTCAGTCCAATTTGAATTGAACTGATGCCTTAGGTAAAAATACTCCCTAAACGACAGCACATCATGAATCAAAGAATTAATAACTTATTTTTTAAGTTACTTTTCTATCGCCATGACAAAATACCATGACCAAAACATGTATAAAAGAAAATGTTTAACTTGAAGCTCATGATTGCAGAGGTACAGAGTCCATTACCATCAATGGAGGGACCATGGCACCAGGAGGCAGCCCTGCACTGATGCAGGGGCTTAAAACTTACATCCTTTTTATCATTATTATTGAACTATGAAGTCATTTAAAATATTTAATTATTCATTCATTCATTCATTCTGTGCCTTTTTTACACAGGGTTCTTCTGTGTAAACCTGCCTGTCCTGGAATTCTCTCTTATAGACTATACTTGCCTACTCAGACATCTCTCTGCTTTTGCCACCTGGTGATGGGATTAAGCACACCTCCACTTCCACTTCTTTTTATTTTTAAAATTGTAATGTAATTGCAACATTTCTCTTTTGCTCTTCCTCCAAATCCTATCATAAATTCCCCCTTGCTCTCTTTCATATTAATGACTTCTTTATTTGAAAATATACATATATCATACAAATGAGAAGGTTATATTTGGGATTACATACATATATGCAAAACTAATGAAAGGAGAGCTTACATCTTGATCAACAAGCATGATGCCCAGAGAGAGCTAACTGGAGCTAACAAAGGCTTTTGAAGCCTTAAAGCCTGCTTCTAGTGACATATCTCTTCCCATGAGACCACACCTCTTAATCCTTTGCAAGTAGTTCTGCCTACTGGAGACAAAGTATTCAATTCATGAGCCTACTGGAGCCTTTATCATTCAAACCACCACATTACTCTTCTTGTAAAAGTGTCTAAGTTAAATCAATAACAATTAACAAGTTAATATCAGTTATTTACTATCATTGATTAACTTCCTATCACATTGCCAAGTATTTTGGTAAATATTCAAAGGGAAGCCTATTAACTTTGTAGGTGTGGTTACAACAAATGTTAATTGTACATTACTATGATACTATGAGCCAGTATCCTGAGGCAGGATGG
Source organism: Mastomys natalensis (assembly GCA_021653895.1). Lineage (NCBI taxonomy): Eukaryota > Metazoa > Chordata > Mammalia > Rodentia > Muridae > Mastomys > Mastomys natalensis. The sequence goes on along the minus strand of JAJTUV010001194.1, from coordinate 684,987 downwards.
CAAAGGAGAATTTGAGTATTCGCAATCATTGTTGGAAATAGGAAATCTGCCATTTGCTGAATAGATTGTTTACATTTATTTCTTGTTTGTCCTTGAAAGTTAGTGGGAATACTGTATTTAAAGATTCTAGAAAAAGATCCCAACACAGTTTGGCGAGTGTGTTGAATTATCAGGAATGTAATATTCTCTTCCTATGAGGTCAGTACCCTCCATTTGTATGCCTACTTACCAAATAGCAGCACCTCACAAATCTTGTTCATAGTTGTACTTACAAAGAGGAAACCATGCCTTCTCACTTGCAGATGTGCTGTTTCCACAGCCTCTGTTAGTATAAATATATTTGTTCAGATACTATGTTGCTAATTGAAAGTCAGCTTGATAAAGTACCAAAGATAAAGTAATTTTCAGTGAGGCATTTACTTCACAGAGATAAACAAAACAAGAGTTCAAATTATAAGAAAGCTGTTAAAAAAAATCTTTCATACAAACCACAAATTTTTACACATCATGATAAAGACCTATTTTAAAGAAAGAGCTAACCAGTTAGGTTTGCTCCATCTTAATCTCTCCAGATGCACTTTAAAAAAGAAAACATCTGTATTTATTTTTTAAAATTTCATGCAAAGTATTTTGATACTATTATTTTCCTTATCCTAACTCTTCAGATTCTCCCTTACTTCCTTACCTACCCAACATTATGCTATATCTCTTTTTAAAACATTCGTTTCCCAACAAATACCACAGCAATTGGGAATGCAATAGCAAATGATCAGCCTTGGAAGCACATACGTACAAGTACTGTATTTGTATATTTAGAAACACAAACATACACACACACACACACACACACACACACACACACTTATATAACAACAGTTAATGAAAATCTGGCCATTTATTTGACAGAAAGCAAGTTATATGTCGAGTTTGTAGAGAGAAAACGGAAGGAGAAATTATGCAGTTTTAATCTAAAAAAATAATGATAATAAAAAATCAGTGAAAAAAGCACCCCTCCCCTCAAAAAACCTCACACACAAAATATTATGTACTCTATTTGTCATCACCACCTCCTTATCATCATTGTATCTGCCCTGGAGTGTGAGTGATATACCCAGTATCACTTCACTGAGGAAAATCGATTTTCCCTCACCCAGCAGCTCTCAATTACAAATAGCTTGTTGGCAAAGGGTGGGAATTTGTGCCCACCTGCCTCTCTCCTTCTTGCCAGTGTTTTGTCAGGCGTGAGAGTGTGCAAGTCTTATACATAATGTCACAGTCTTTATGAGTTTGTATGCAAATCTGTTCTGTTGTATGTGGAAAATGTTTGTTTCCTTTAAGTTGTCCACCATCTCTGGCTCTTAGAACCTATCTACCCTCTCTTCCCCCACATCCCTGAGCATTTAGGAAAGGATTATGATATAGATATCCTTTTGGAAGCTCAGTACTCCGAAGTTCCTCTTTCTCTACATGCTTTCTAATTGTGAGTCTCTGAATTAATTACCATAAACTACAAAAGGAGCTTCTATGATAAACTATGTATATGTCCAACTTTATTTGGTTTTTCATAACATTTATCCCACTATTTCACCAGTGGACAAAAAAAAAAAAATCTGAAAGCAGGTTGTTTTTATATCTTTCAGAGTTCATGATTAGGTGAGATTTCTCATTAATTTTCTTCTCTGGTAGCCTGTATCGCACCTTCTAGCACAATTAATACTAAAGAAGAAAAGTGAAAATTTCAGTTGAGCATTTTATGATATAAACATGTGGTACTTTTTAAGGAATAATGCCTTACTAACAATGTGAAGGGTAGCCTAGATATTTGTAAGGGACCCTAACCTGTGATGTTTGTAAGGGACTATGGGAACCCTTTGTCTGATAATTTGAAAACTCCTGGTACTGGATTTTTTATTTCATAACTTACAATGTTTAGTTGGGTGCCTATATTTTAAGGTACATAGATATTATTGATGTGTGTGTGTGTGTTGGTATGTATGTATGTTTATCTGTCTGTTTCCCTGTCTCTGTGTTCTCTCTCTGTCTCTCTCTCTCTCTCTCTCTACTTCTGTATGTGTTTGTATGTGCAAGTATATGTCTGTGTGTGTGTGTGTGTGTTTTTAGGAAGCTTCTAAAGTAGTATGCTTAAAAGAGCCCTATGTGTTAGTTGTTCCTCCCCACATTCTTTTCTCCGTCTGCTTCCGATCCTCTTTCCTCTTCCTTGGTAGATCCCTTCCCTCATCCCCACTCCTAAATTGTTATGTAACCTCTTTCAATATTATAAATAAAACATACATATTTAAAACATAAAAGCTAACATCCACACACGAGAAGAAAATGCAATGTTTATCTTTCTAGATCTGGAATAATATACTGATACAAGGATTCACAGAGGTCAGGCTGGCCTTGAATTTACTCTAAGCCTGAAATGATGATAAATATCTGATTTGCCTGTCTCCACTTCCTAAGTGCTAGAAACAAAGTTGTGTACCTCTGTGCCTAACTTTATCATTTTTAACAGGATATAAGAGGATTGTGCCTAAGACTTTCCTTTTCCTTTATTTTGCTAAGCAGTCTATAAGTAGAAACATATTTACATAAACCATTCATTTGCAGCACTGAATTAAACCTTAAAGGTTTAACATTTTGCTGTAAGCAGAAAAGCTATAAGGGAGATCTGTGCCCCTATCCAAAGAACAGAAAATATAGTGTTCTTAGAAGAAACTTTAAAAACAAACCCTTTCAGTAGGAATAAACATGACCATTCCTCTATGGCAATTGTTGAAGGATATAGGTAGTTTGATATTTCTGTCTATGCTCTGGTCATCCTGTTAGCAAGATCATATTTACTCTATCCTCATAATCACAAATACTAAATTTTGTTATTATTTTTATCTTAACTGTAAGGAATATCATCTAAAACTTAAAACTATTAATAGCAATTAAGAAAGCTTAATATTATTGGGCTATAGGCCCTGAAAATTATGAATGACATTGCCATAATAATTTTTAACTTTAAACAGCCAGTGACACTTTATTGACATCAAATAGGAAAAATAAAATGTCCAGCATCCACACAATATGGAAGACATTGAAACTTGCCTACAAGTAATTATGGCAACCTTAATTTACTGATTTAAACTAGAGGTAAGATTTTCCCTACTTTCCTGTAAGTGGAGAATGCTGAAAACAACATTCTTATTTTATTGCCTAAGTGTTTCCTGACAAAATTCTGTACACTATCCATTTCCTTTAGTGTCTTCCTGGTTAATATATTATTAATTAGCCAATACTCCAAGTCTTTATTTTAGATGCAATCATTTTCTGTCATCCAAATAAGATTTCTTGTTTGTCTTTGTAATCTAAAAATCCTCATTCTGTCATATATATATATATATTTAGACTTTTGTTTCTGTACAGAAACAAAAGTCTAAAAAGCCTAGTTTTAGCTATCTTATTAAAATTCTAATTATTGTGTTTTACTAGGAAGCATTTGTAAATTCTCTGTCCTCCACTCGTGATCTTTAATTGTAAAACTCTGTTTTCCTTGAAATAGTTAACTCACATCCTCTTTTCTCAGGTTCTCCATATCGAGACAAAATCACCATAGCAATTCTTCAGCTACAGGAGGAAGGCAAGCTGCACATGATGAAAGAGAAGTGGTGGAGGGGCAATGGATGCCCAGAGGAGGAGAGCAAAGAGGCCAGTGCTCTAGGGGTGCAGAATATTGGTGGTATCTTCATTGTCCTGGCAGCCGGCTTGGTGCTCTCAGTTTTTGTGGCAGTGGGAGAGTTTTTATACAAATCCAAAAAAAACGCTCAATTGGAAAAGGTAAATGTCACATTTTTACAATTTAAAACACTGATGTTTCTTCTGATAAAACACAAGTAATCTATTTTCCCCTACCTCCAACCAAAAGAAATGCTCTGAGCTGTGGCTGTTAATTGTCTCATATCATTCATTCTATAACTAAAATATATATATTGTGAAATATATCTGCATATTTCACAAAGACTCATGATCATCATCATAATCTTTAAATTTATTGACATAATGTTTAATTGTCAGTTACAGGAAGAATAAGTATCTCTATCTTATTTAGGACTAAGTAAAAAGCATATATATATATATATATATATATATATAGAGAGAGAGAGAGAGAGAGAGAGAGAGAGAGAGAGAGAGGAGATTTACTTGAAGTTCAGTGCTGTTAAATTAATGGAAGGATATTGTTACTGAGGGAAGAAAAATCAGAAATGCTCTGCCCAAAACAATCTCAGGTTTTAAAAACAGCAATTTGAAGCTAGGCAGAAAATAAAATTTAACTTCAGTAGAATTACTCTCAGATTTTTTGTTAGAGCAATTTAGCTTGAATTATGAAAACTATTGCTAATTTTTCAAATTAATAAGTATATGCAAATATTGTAGATTTGTCACTGCATATTTTTCTTAATGAGTCTTTAACTTACTATATTCAAAATCTTTATGAAAATATGTAAAACCCTAAAAGTGTTAATATGATTTTTCTTTGTATTTTAATATATTTAGTCACTTGTACAAATAGTTTTGTATTCTAGTCTGGAAACTTTGTGATCACTTAACTTCCATATTTCTGATTCTATAATTTCTTTGGTTCTATAAGTATAAAGAAAAACATGAAAATCACACAGATAGCACACATCATTTCTGTATATACATTTACATCTCTAGAATTGAAACAAGCAGAATTCTTTTCAATCTTCCACTGCTGTATTTAGTTTTCTGTATATAATTGTCTTGGTTTTTGTTTTTAATAAAAGAATATTTTTAAATATTTAGTCAATGTATAAGACTGATATTGTCTACTCAGTATTAGAAAAGTTTATGAAGTTATATTGTTAAAAATACAAAGCAGAAAAATGATATTTAAAAATATAGTAGGAATGGTAAAACATGTAAGACACATTCTGCTAATATCCTTTGAAATGTACATACCAGAAATTATTTTTGTAAAAATATAGTTGACAAATACGTTCCTTTAATTTGGATGATTTAATGTTATAAATTTTGACATACTCTTAAGCATGAAATTTGCATATACAATGTCTTAAAATTTTACTTGATTATAGTACTTGACACCTTTTTAGTCATCTTTCACAAATAAATATTTTGATAACCCTATTCAGTCTGACATTACCATGTGTAAATTTCAAATATTTGTAGAACTTATGTTCTCACAACACTAAGGTTGTGTATTTCTAGTAACATGGCTAAGCCAAATTCTTTTATGTTAACATGTTAGTTATATATAAGTACACTTTTGGTATTGTGGTCTTTTCTATGATGTGAAAATGGGTTTGAAAGCAAATCAAAATGACTAAACAAATTTAAAAAAAATATCAAGTTTTCAATAGTCATTTTTTAATAATTTGCCAAAACTGGTTTTTTACTTTAAAATCAACCCCATATTTATGAAAGAATATTGGATTTTCTAGTGAGACTGTCTAGCCATCCATATGTAATGATTCTCTTAAATCTATCTTAATATTAAAATAAAACAAATTAATTATAGACACTGTTGGAATTGTATTGTCATTATCTCTAGATGACTCTTCATTTGATTTACCTGAGCTCTGTTCTCAATAATTAAAAAGATCATTTCTTTTCATTAAAACTCAAGGAGTTTGGTTATTTAATTTTGAAAACAAATCTATGTGGTTGCTATCACCTCTAACTAATTCAGCTGAACTCTTCAAGATATCCAGCTTCAGAAATGTGGGCTTATTATGACATTTAAAATTTATGAAATAAAATCATATTTATTGACATGTATAAATAAACAACTACATATACACACACATATTAGTATACTGGAGAATGACTGTGTTGGTAGTAAACAACATTTAGCCATGATCACTGATTCTCACAGAATCTACGTTAATTTTATAATGAACCCAGGATTCTCTAACTCTGCATATGAGTCTGCAGCATACGTCCCTGGCCATAGTTGCAGGGTTTCCTCTTCCTTCCAGTTTACACATTCCTCTTATCACTTAAAAGTATCCTCAGGTGCCAAAGTCTTACTTTTTATTTTGACTGGAGTGACCATTGGTCTTCATTCTTCTTTGACTATTTCCACTAGTCATTTTAGGTTAGTCATTATATTGTCTAGAACAGTTTTCTCATGATAAAAAAAATAATGTCTAGTCTCTTGGCATAAGCTTGTTTCTGCAAGATATAGGTGTATTATGATACTTGTTATAATAGAAAAGAATGTGACTTGTATATTGTTTTATGCTTAGGTAGTTATATTGTTGCATCATTTAAAATATTCCTCTCTACATTATGATCGTTTGAAGGTGATGTTTCTCATACTAAAACATGCTCAAATATTAAGCCTATCTTTATTTATGAACCAATCACATCTCTCTTACTTCTTAACACATTGTTTCATTTACATTTCTTATTTCAATATGAATATCTTTTGCCCAATTAGACTTTTCTCTCCTTTAGAATTTAAAATTCTAAATTCATACCATCCTTTTAAAATCTCCAGAACCTTAAGTCATACCTGATGGCAAATTTTATCTAGCCATCTATCTATGATCTATCTATCTATCTACTATCTATCTATCTATCTATCTATCTATCTATCTATCATCTACCAACTATCATCTATCTATGTATGTATCTATCATCTATGTATCATCTATCTCTCTATATATCTAATTACCATGTATATATCTATTTGTATACTTTTCTCAAACTGATCTGCCTAACACAGCTATCTTCTTTCTGTCATTTAAATTAATAATGTATCTCATTATAGGAACCTAGTTTTAAAAATATAAAATTGGGGATATCACTGGTTTTATGCAATTCAATGTATTAGACTAAACAATTATTGATTTATTAGTATTGATTCCTCCTATTTATTGTGATTAATTTCAATTTTGGTTTTACTTATTCATTTTTCCTGGAAAAAGTCTCAGGCTAGATCATATAGAAGTTTAATATTATAATTAAGCATACTTCTGGATTTCACTGTGAACTATATCAACTTATCAACATATATATATTCTTATATTAATTTATTATTGTCATTCCTTCAGCTTAGATTTTATTAATAACATTAAAATCAAAGTAAATACTTGTGATATTTCATGACAAATATTTTTTAAGAATGCATATCTGCAATGAGTTGTTTTATATGTTCTCTTCGTCTTTATTCACTCTACAATATTTTAGTATTTTGCAAAGGATAAGTGAAATACACTTATATGAATGAGCTGTAATAAATAATATACACAAATACCAGTTGAATATAAGTTTGTGAACAGGTAATAATATATGTAAATACATAATAATAAAATTATAATTATAGATATAATTTAAATATAAAAATGTCCTTGAGATCTCATCTTCTAAAATATAAATTAAAACTAGTTTGAAAGTGTACCTTTTCTTCTATCACTGATGTTTTAACGTTAAACAAATGGCAAGCAAGTTAAGACTGAAAGATGAACCAGAAAATATTGACATTAATGATTTAAAAATTATAAATTGTATTTTCAGATAACACCTAAATGGTACAATTTTCAAAATAACAACTTTAATATAGATATAAATAATAATCTTTATTTTAACTTTTGAGATAAATCTTTATTTTTCTTTATATTCCAGTATTTGATTTGACCATTTAGAATGACATAAAGAATGTTTTACCTACCTGAATAAATAGTTTACTATTTTATTTTTAATTTACTTTTGTCTTATATTTTCTTTGACTTTTGTTGTCTGATATTCCAGTAACTATTAAATTTGAATAAACATTCAAAAAAACTATTGCCCATCTCTAACAATGTTCATTTATATTAGGGCCTTGAATCTCCCTTTAAAAACTCCTTCTAGCTGAAGGAAAATGCATCAGAAAGAGAATGTTGCTTCTTAGAGATAAGAGATAAAAAGATATTTCATTGATTGAAATTGATAATTCAAAGATTGGTCTTGTTGGTTTTGAATTGGACCTGTGTTCAGTTCTCAACACCTACATGGTGACTTACTATCAACTATAACTCCACTTTTAGAAGGAGTCAATAATGTCTTCCTTTCTTCATGGGCACCAAGAATGTAGTGCACAGACTTATGTACATAAAAAATAAAAATACCCACACATATAAAAAGTAACTACATAAAAAATTGAATTAGTTTTGGCTCTCTTTTAACTATGATGACTGATTTTGTAAACACATTTGTAAGAAGTTAAATTTTTATAAAATTATTTCTAACATAATGTTTCTTAATTCAAGCATAAAATCACTTTTTAGCTATTCTGACATTGCCTTTCTTTTAAGAGAACACATAATTCTGCCATATTTTGCTGGTTAGTAAAAATAATAGAATAACAGTTTGTCATTTATTTGGTTTATATAAGGAAAACATGTTTCATTATGAAGTTAAAAAAAAACTACTGTACACATTGTTTTATTGTATATTCTGTATATAAATTATTGAGTTTCTTGAAGTAGAAACATAAGGTGCTGAGAATGTTAGCTTCATCATTTTAGCACTAAATTAATATAGATAACATGTCTGAAAACTAAAAACTAAAAGTGCATGCTCAGCTATTAAAATTATGATATATGTATTCTGCCCTTGAATACATGCATGTGTTAACTTTTCCCAACATGTTTGGAGTATACAGTATCTCAGAACTGTGAGATACCTTTCTTTGTTTTAGTCATATGTCACTTAAGTCAATGTAGTTGTTGCTAAGGGAACACTGTCCAGTCTCAAACAAGAAATTTCTGTTATATTTTTTCAGTAAATCAAAACAAAATGTTTCTGTGTGCATAGAAAGTTTTTATTTATAGTTTTCTTAAACATATATATGACAGCTATAAATATAAAGCATAGAGGTATAAGAAAAATCAACTGTTCAATTTGGTATCTGTTAGGAGGAAATCAGAGTTATTTAGTTTAAATTTTCAGGACAAAAGATCTTGAGTTATTAACAGAAAAACACATTTTAATCTGAGTGCATTACATTTTATCAAAATCAGAAACTAAAAACTAAAACCAGGCTGGTCTCATATCTCTTATATGAATTAGTTTCAGAATTTTGAAGGATTGCTGGAATGGAAGTAATGCTTTTTAAAGAATTCCCACATTGATAAAAGCCTAGCAATACAGAAATTGCTCACAAAGATTTTTACTCTCGCATTTACATTTTGCAAGTTATACCTAAATCAAATACAAGCATCTATGCTTTTACATTAATTTTTATTATTTAATTAATTTACTCAACATTTCTATCATAGTTTTCCCTCTCAGTCTTTCCATCTCACCTCACCTCCTGGCAGTCATTTCTTCCTCACTATCTCCTCAGAAAAGTCTCAGAGAAAGGGAGATCTCCCATCGCTATTAACCTGCCTTGGCATACCAAGTTGCAGAAGAACTAGGCTTATCTTCTATTGAGGCAAGGCAGCCCAGGGACCCAAAGAAGGGGAAAGGAATCCAAAAAAGACTTAACAGCTATATTTGGTGAAAGATACTCAACTGATTTTAAATTTTCAAAAGTTAGAAGTTGTAGGAGCGTTAGAAGATATTTTAACAGTAAAGTATACAGTTCTTTAGAACTCAAGATAAAGTTGTGAGAAAAACTGAATAAATTGTCCACTTTGGCATCATTTTTATGTCACTGTCTAGAAGTAGGATGTTCTTTTGTTTCCCCAATGGTATGAATAAGAACTAATGGATAACTTTTAAAACTGTCTTTTATGTAAACACCAATTAGAAACAGGACACCTGCCTTCATGTTCCTCTCTAATCTTCCAAATCAATTAATCTATGCCCGTCAGTTGATAATAATAACCCATTTTCTTTATCACTGTAAACTATATTCTAAAATTAAGGCTGGTCCATGATAAATAATTATTCTATCTTATTTTTATAAGTAGCTTTTGAGGTTTTAAAACATGGTTCCTCTTTTAGATTAAAAAAAAAAAAACCCAATACCAAGACACTTGAACTTATTATTAGCATAAAGGAAACATGCATCTTCAGGGATAGTAATGCTTTTTACAATGAGAGGGACTTCCCTGACACTGTTTAAACAATGACCTCCTCTGGAATATATATATATATGAGAGAGAGACACAGAGAGAGAGAGAGATTATAAGTTAATCACATTCTCCCTTCCCACTCCTTGCTCCAAATTGTCTTACATTCCTATTATTAGCTTTAAAATTCATGACCTTTTTTCATTAATTGATATTATATAAATACATGCATTTTTTTTCTTTTTCAAAAATTTTCTTTTAATTTATTTATGTGTGTGTATACATGGACCCGTGACTATGAATACAGGTATTCGTGGATGTCAGACATTTGACCACTTCATGTGGGTCCTGGGAAATGAACTCAGGTCCTCTGCAAGAGCAGGAAGCACTCTTATCTGCTGAATCATCTCTAGAGATCTTGTTGACCTGTTTCTGCATTGACTCTTTTTCCCTGAAGTTGCATTTAGAACATATATATGTTAGATTGTTAAACTGGAAAAACACATTGAAGCCTTTGATCATACCCCTTTTTTAATTCTGTCACCAATGTTTTAATGATTGGTTTTAGAATTTAAAAAAATGTGTTAGCACAAATCACATTTGGAAAAGGGTTTATGATTTCTTAGGCTGACTTTATTTCAAAAATGTATTAATATACAGACTTTTGAACTTTTTAATAAAATACTTTAAAGGTGTGATCTGAAAGCCTGTCATTTATACATATATGCAAAGAAAGATCCTTATGTTAAAAATGATCTCACTCACATGTAGAAGCTAAAATTATTGATTATATAAGCTAAGGGTAGACCTGCAGTTTTCAGAAGTTGGGCTGTAAAGGCTAGGGAAAGGGAGAGATGATTGAACAGTGGCTGTCAAGTTATGCTTAAATAACTATAAGGAGTTCTGGTGACTTCCAATTTTTATGTATGATTGTTTATTTTGTTTAAAGGTTAAATGCTTTAAAGTTTAAAAGATCATAATTAATAAGACTCTTACTTAATAAGAGTCTTATTTAATAAGATCATACTGAATAACCTTTTTCATTTAGCTGTAATATGAAAGTCATTTGTATTTTAATATCATTGTTAACAATGATGAAGTTTGCACATCTTATCTACTTCAGCTTAGTAACAGAAGCTTCCTGAGCCTGCCTCCTGGTTGTATGAATGGAACTATTAGCAGGAATGTAATAATTGACACTTTTCTTCTTAAAAAGCATCCATTGCTGTATGGACTAAAAATCTTCTGTAGCTTCTTGCCTTTATTTATTGGTTGTACAAGTTTAAGTAAAGAAAATGTAACAATATGGAATAGTGGTGTACTTTTATCAGTCTGATTATATTTGAAAACTATATCAATGGGTAAATTTTGTTTGAAGTAAAAAATTCTGAAAATACTTTATTTACTGTATTTATCAATATGCTTATTATGATAGAACAACTCAGGCTGAGTGTAGTATGCTATACTGTTTAATGTTCTGACCATAACTTTTCATTTTTGTATATTTTTTGTCTGATTTATAACTACAGTGTGCAAGAATTAACGATTACTAAGAAGAGAATCTAGGTAAATGTTCATTTGGCCATGAACTTATGAAGAAGGAGGCTACTTGTATATTTCAGGATTTGCAGATCTCTGATACTTTTGATGTATCAACCTGAGATCTACAACTTGAGTTTTCAAGGCTTAGTTTAATTTTTCTCTAAAATTACAGCAGTTATGGAACAATATCTCTCAAAAACCCATGTGTAAATTTCCCTCTGACAAAGCTTTTATAAATATTAGAACACTTTCAAAATTTGGCAATAGCACAAATATTAAGATCAAAGTTTATATAATGTTTGAACATCAGTGTTTTAGCTTGTAATTTATACTCTTAGTGGCTTCTCTCTTATGTTATACCTTAGGTCAATCACTTGTGGTATATAAGATATTAGGTGTTTGATATATCTTTAAGGGCTGCCAATATAGTCAGATAAAATAGGGGAAATTTTTGACTTGGTTGGATTAAATGACATTTATTTTTCTTATAATACCAAAATTTCTAAAAAATGTTATATAACATTTACATATTTTATTACACTTTATCTGTCTTTATTCAGTTAGTACTTAATGCAATATAATTTCCTGTGACTGATCTCAATCACCATTTTGACTGTATATGACTCACCATTCTTGAGTAAATGCTTAATAAAGCCAGAAAATAACTGGAAAATATCAATGGATAAGTTGTCTATCTATAATTTGCCATTAAATAGTTTAAGCTGCAAAATAAAAGAAAATATTTTGATTGATCTTCAGTGTCTCATAGATGCTCATCAATTTTCCTATGGCTGTTCAATCCCTTTAAGCAAAAAGACTGTAAATACTTTTCAATGAAAAGTAGAATAATGTTCAGTTAAATTATTACTTTTAAGGAATAGGACAGCAGGCCACATAAAATATAGTTTGTTAGTAAAATATATCATATGATTATCTTGCTCAGAGGGAAATACATTTATTTAATGAGGATTAATAAACTTTAATTTGAAACCTAAAAAACTAATTCTTTTTTTATCAGTTTCTGGTTTTGACATAGAGTAAACTTCAAATATGTCAATGTTCTATATGGAGCATAATTACAGGTAGATCCAAGCCTTCTTCTTTTCCAGGGGTGTGTAAATAACAGGGTGCTTCATTCAATCTAATGAATTTTATGAAGAATTTTACTTATTTTAATGCAATTATACATGCTAACAGCTCAAAGATTTAAATTTTCATTTTCAGGAATCTTCTATTTGGTTAGTGCCACCATACCATCCAGACACTGTTTAGTAAACTTTTGAAACTTTCTAAAAGAGGTTTTTAATGATGGTTAGTATCTTTGTGCCTTTCTTTTCCTTTTTGTAGTCTGTTACCTTAATGTGGAGAAACATTTTACTGTTGTTTTCACTCTAAGGACCATCCCACACTGGAGAACACACCACATGGGCTCATCCCCAACAAAAGGGTTCAAAGGCAAGGTACTCTTTTGTCCCTATGCCTTACTCCTTTTCTCCCGCTCTCCCTCCACTCCTCCTTCTCTTTCCTGTCATTCTTTCTCTTGTTTTTTAGTGACAGTCTAGGAACGTCAGATTAAGTGCGCATGAGTATTTTAGAAACATTTCAAATCAGAATAAGAAAAAAAATCCCAATCCATATTTAGAACTATCTGTCTCTCTTGAATGGTATGAAATTAAGCTATATTTAAACATCCTCGTATTTTTTTTTTCAGCACAGACTAAAAGAATAAGGGCTCATAAAAACTGTATTTTTTTTTTTAACTCAAGACACAGAGATCTATTTGGAGAATTTGTAATTCAGAACTGAGGTAGATAAGGGAGAACCAAAATGTCAAGAAATGAACAAAAATTAATCAGAAATATAGTTCCAAATTTATGGTTAGCAGACATTGAAATGAAAAAAAAAGATAAGAAAACCTTTTGTCTCTCAGTGAATTTATTCATAAATAAAGCTGTATTTCTTGTAATGGCACACTGATAGGTAAAGAAATTACTGGCAAATTTCAACTCATTCAGAGAGAAAATTAACAAAATTAGTATTTTGAAATTACATAATTAAAACCACAGATTGATTAAAAGTTATTTGATAAAAATTTTGTCTATTTCATACGTGACTTGCATTGGAAATGAGGGTTACAGTTTAATTAAGATTAATTAATTAAGATTATTCAATATTATAAGATATAAAAAATAAAGATTGGATATTTAATGGAAGCAGATTTTATTTATACTTTATATTAATATCATAAATTTGATACTATATGACATTACTTCAAAATTTTTCATATGTGTTAATATATATTCTGAAGCAAGCACTAAATACCAAGGATTAAATATCTTATTATAAATGAGATAGAATCTTTTCTAGTAGAAGTTATATGCACATTTATATTTTTCCCATGTAAACAAGCTACTTACCTATTGTTTTAATAAAAACATTAATGTTTCCACTTTGTTTTGTTATAAAACTTATACGATCAAATAGACTGAGGATAAGATTGCAAACGGTGTTCAACATTAATTGATATTTAGAAATTCTGTATTAAATAAAGCCATCTTTCAAACAATTTAAATTCATTCACATTTTAAACCATTTTTAAATGTCAATGGGATCAACTTCTAACCTTGTTATAATAACTGTATTATATTAATTGATTCTTCTATTAAATGTTTCAACAGAGAGTCAAGACTATCTTACCTCAAGACAATGTATTCCTTCCCCTTTTGGAATCAGATTTTTCCATTTCTACCGTGTTGTCATCATCACCATCTTCATCATCATTATCATCATGTTGTTAATAAATACATCTAATAGAAGGTATTAAGCGATAAGCAACACCATTCCAATGTACCAGCTGGCAGTGGCATATAGAGTTTTTAATCAAAATATATCATGACTTTTAAAAGCTATTATTTAACACATAATAAATTATGCCAAGCAATGGAGAAACCATTACTAGCATTTAATCTTCACCTATTACAAGTGCTAATAGATTAATTATTTTACTTATTCAAAGTTATTAAAGTCTTGAAGTTTTCCATTGTATTTATAAAACTTCTAAAGTGCAAGCAAACCTTATGCAATGCCTTTAGAAGCACTGTTAAATAAAAAGACATTGGAGTCATATGTAGCTGTGGTTAACTATGTTGCTATTTGAAGAGCATACATGTGCGCAAGCAACAACAGCTCAGCACTTTTTCATTTCAGTGAGAGTGGAACACTGAAAACACAGAGGCTAGAGAGAAGAATAAAAATGACAGCAACTCACTGAAGGAATAAAACAAAATTGGATAAAGATAATATAGGCCATGGAAGGAGTTTTCTGAGCGAAACTTGAATTTTGTGATGAGGCAAGAAATAAGTTAGATCCACATTAAGGTTAAAGTCCCCAGCACAGCATATCCAAGAACACGGAAAAGTCAGGGAGGATGGGGATGCACACCCAAGCAGAGAATGTGTGAAGAGAAGAAAAAGAGTGCAGAAAAACAGCAGGAACATAGGTCATAACAAGGAGACTGATTCAGAGAATTCTTCCTGAGAGAAACAGGATTTGAACTGTTTCTTATGTAATGAAAAGCATTGATATCAGACAATTCTTCGTGATAGAAACAGGAGAAGAAGATTTGAAATGTTTTTTATGTGATGAAAAAATTGATATTAAAGACCTCAGTTCTTCTAGTAACTTTACCTGTAAAGTTTCAACAGACGAGAACCAGGCTAAAAACCTACTATAAAGTGAATATGAACATGAAGTAATAAAATAGGTTTTAGAACTATGTCTAAATCATAAAACTATTAGACAAGTTATTTTACTGTGTGTGAACAGTTGCAATTTGCATTCTCTTTGAGTTATTTTATACCAACACACTGAGGCCTAAATAATTTATAATAACAGTTTGAGTGTCATAAACAATTATAACTCAAAATGTTTTTAAAACATTAGAAACATACACATATTCTTTTTTATCCTGTATCCTAAGATGATAAGCCACAAAGTAATAATGGCTAACTCAATAGTATGTCTCAAAATACCTATTTTTTTTTATCTCATCATGTTTCATATCATTTCTTTAGAGTAATAAATATTCATAAATGTCTAACTGTATATTGTGTACATTTTTGGGTTTTGTATAGAAGATTCTAATTATAGTGTCATCCCGTCTGAACTTTCATCTATAGTATGTAGTTGGGTCAGGGATCTACTCTCTGTCTCTTAAACAATTGAGGAAAGAGATTAACAAAAATTATTTTGCATAAATGAGTCTAATATGAATAGCAAAATGCTGAACTAATGAGCCTGCTATGTATGCTAAATTGGTGGAAAATCTTTTACCAATATGATGAAAATCACAGAGTTATCCTATCCACATGGGATAAACTATTTTTGTCTTTCTGTTACAAAGACATTGATGATGAGTTACAAATAATGTTTGATTAGGTGTTTAAAATGTGACACAGTTCCCATTTCATGATTGTATTATATATGTTTCTAGTCACTGTCATTGTTGTATAGGCATAATAATAATAACAAAACTTGTAAATAAATTCCACATTTTATGTTTATATTTTGTTTGTCTAAGTGCCATTTTTGTTGTTTTGAGATATACATTAGAGAAACAATGTTTAGGGAAAATTTGTGTATCTCATCTTCTGACCTAGAAAGTACATCTTTTATATTATGACTACTTAGAGATTTGTTTGTGTTTAAATTTTAAAGTAGACATCTATATAATGCTAATAAACTTTACATATCATCATAAGAAAATCCAATTCAATCTATATGAAGAATAAAAATTATTAATGGAGAGTTTATTTCATTATCAGGTGGCAGATTTTTTTAAACTAGCCCATATGTTGTAATATTCTCATTATTGTATGTCATGTATTAAAATATAATACTTTGTTATAATCATCATGAATTACTTTAGGCTGACATGCTGGCCAGTGTGTGAGAATGATTGCTACATTATGTCCTTCTATAACTTTTGTAATGTCAATCTCTCTGTGTTCTTCTGTAGAGGTCCTTCTGTAGCGCTATGGTGGAAGAACTGAGAATGTCCCTGAAGTGCCAGCGTCGGCTCAAACACAAGCCACAGGCCCCAGTTATTGTGAAAACAGAAGAAGTTATCAACATGCACACATTTAACGACAGAAGGTTGCCAGGTAAAGAAACCATGGCATGAAGCTGGGAGGCCAATCACCCAAGCACAAACTGTCGTCTTTTTTTTTTTTTTTTCCAAACAATTTAGCGAGAATGTTTCCTGTGGAAATATGCAACCTGTGCAAAATAAAATGAGTTACCTCATGCCGCTGTGTCTATGAACTAGAGACTCTGTGATCTAAGCAGTTTCAGTGATCAGACTTGATTTACAAGCACCATGGATCAACCAAGTTACACGGGGTTACACTGTTTATCATGGGTTCCTCCCTTCCTTCAAGTGAATGTTACATGCAAATGTTGTGGCTGGTTTCAAATGCAGTCCAGGGAGAAACTGCCAGTTCCTTCTGAAGCTCAACTGTTGTCAGGAGATGGAATGTTGGTGCCCAAAAGGGTAACCAATAAAAATGCCATAAAAATTTTTAAAAATGTGTGAAATCAGCAAAAATTGTAGTATTACAAGAAACAGTACAGTCCCATGGTCACCACCAAAATAGAGGTGATAATGTTACTAGCCCCAATACTCAGTAAAATCATCATCTGAATAGATAATATGTGTTCATAGAATGTGAAAAATGTAATGCAAAACACATCAGTATTCAATAGAAGTGGAACAGAAAGCAGACCACCATCAGTTTCTTTTCTTTCTCAATAGTCTGTGTCATGGATTGTGATATAGATGGCAATTATCAAGCTACTAATTTTTTTTCTTAAAATACCCACGGCAAATATTTTAATATGCAACTTGCTTCCAGAAACCCCTACCCTAACCTACACCAGAAATAAAAAAGCAACCACTGGTATAGAGATTCTGATGTAAAAGATGATGTTTTGCAATCCTTGTCATGAATTGTAAAACAGGGCTCAGTGTTACTGGTTATGTGGAAAACTGAAGCTTTCACTCTGACATGACATTCTGATATGTCAACTGAAGCTCTCCTTCCTCCTGGAAAGGACCTTGTTGGAGCCTGGGCAGATTCCATTGATAAGAGAATGGGACTTGTCACCTATACAAAAGTACATGACAGAACTTTGAGGTGGACTGCATTTAACAATAGTCACAATGTTAAAAGAACAAAATTCTTGAGCAGTTTTTTGTTTGTTTTGTTTTGTTTTGTTTTCAAAAAATGTTCAGGTTTATTTGTGGAAATGCAAGATTTCTATGAAAATAGTTTTTGTATGGAAATTTTTGTAATACTTTTTATCAACAAACTAAGAACATGTGTTCCTGTCAGGGGTGTGATGTCAAGCATGAGCGGTAGTGCGTGTGCACCACCAACGTTTGGTGAAAACTATTTTTATCAAGAAAAAGGAATCATAGAAGAGAAATATTTTCAAGTTAGATACTATAAAAGCTAGGTGCACTACCACCACAGCTTGTAACGCCACACCCCTGAGACCCATAAGGCGGATAACATTGTAATGAACAGTTGTGTGTAAAATGGTAAAAGACACAGACCTCTTGACAACATTGTGAAAACAGTTGAGTGCACACAGTTTGCTGTTTGAATCCAATGCACAAAAATTTTTCAAAAATCCATTAAAATTATGTCCATTTTACTTTCAGCTTTTGGCTTTGATTTTTCTCTTGCATGTGTAAATGAATATAACATGTGCTTTTGTATAGAAAATATACATCAGGAGGTCTTAGGATCTCAAAGTTAGTATCTTGCCAACTTCCAGCAAAAAGGAAATGGATAGCCTGGGGGTGCTTCTCTCTCTCTCTCTCTCTCTCTCTCTCTCTCTCTCTCTCTCACTCTCTCTCTCTCTCCCTGTCTCTCTGCTCTGTCTCTTTCTGTCTCTCTGTCTCTGTTTTTCTGTCTCTCTATATATATTGGTTTCTCTCTGTCTCTTTCTGTCTGTGTCTTTCTCTCTACCTCTGTCTCATTTACACACATGCACACGAGGAAACATATACACATTGTTTTTAGAATTAGCGTAGCTGGAATGAGAAAATTTATGATTGTAGAGATGACAAACTTTATCTTATCTCATTTATAAGTGGAAATTGACTAAGTTCACTCTACTGCATTATGCTAGGGAATGGTCACTTATCTATTTGAAATTCAACTCATATACAATTTCAGAATTTTCTGTGCATTGATAATTCAATAAACATCAGCAGATGGACAAAAAGAAAAGTTCAGAATTAATAATTAATTTTAGATCCTAACACATTAATAGAAACTGTAAAACACAAACTATAATAGTTTTTATGTTTTGAAAATCAAATCTATAAGATTCAATTGATTTTCCTGATTAATTAATTAACTCTAAGCAGGAATTATAATTGAAACCTCTGGCAGAAAAACCAGTGGAAAAATTTCCATAAATTATTTCTTAAAATAGTAAAAATTACATAATGAAATTATCTCAATTTAATTAAGATTTATATATGTGAGTGCTTTAATATTTTTGTGGTATGATTATTATCAGATTTCAATGATTATTTTGTTCAAGCTACAAATGTAGTTATACAAATCACTGCTAAGGTAGCAGTACTGGTGTATTTAGTGGGAAGCAAATTTAAATAACATAAATTATATAAAGTGTTCATATTACTAATGTTTTTAATAAATAAATTTTAAATTTTCTGAAAATATGAATTTGTAACCTAAAAAATTTCAGTATTAATATTATAGGGAAATTCCATGAATATATAGAATCTGACACATGTAGGATTTGCATATTCAATGAGAAAGTGTCAAAAATGATCACTTGAAGCTACTCATTTAATAAATAAGAACTCTCACTAAGCAATTTTTAAATAAGTTTAAGGATATAATTTTAAACATTTGAAAATCTCATATATGTGGATATGCAAACCCTTTAATTAGTCATATTTTAATTTAATTAAAAAAGTTTTAACTTCAATTTATTACTGAATTTAATAATCTTAAACTTTGGGCATAAAATTACAATTTTATTGTTAAGAAGCCAGAAGATAATGACTTTGAATTCCAGTAAAATTTGATAATGATTTTATTGAAAAATTGAATAGAGTTCTTAAATCTGTAACAATCTTACTAGATTTTAACTTTATAAATAATATTAGATATTTATAATGTATATTCTTCTATATTCTAATTCTACTTAATATTTCTTATATGTATAAGTTCTTAATTTTTCCAAAATATCTGGCCATAATGAAGACATTAATAAAATGCTAATTACTTTCACACATAAAATCAAACAGTGAAAAAAACTCTAGGTTGGGAGCATATGCGAGTCAGCACTGTTTTCTAGGGGAACCATCAAAAGCAAAGAGAAGCTAACACCTGTTCTAGGCAACATCAGAACCTATGACTTGAGAGGATGAATGGAAGCTCACGGACTTCATTTATAGAAACCAAAAAGAATGGAGACACCAAGGGGTGTCGTTCACATTTACAACAGAATAATTTAAATCTCCCTGGGAACACCAAAGAAACACACATAATTACCACTGAACAACCCTAACCATTATGGGAGCACTCAAGAAACATAGTCTAGTTTCCAAATGTGTAAAATGAAGAATAGTTTATTGGTGAAAATGTTTCGATATTTTGTTGCTCACTTATATGTATATATAAGTACATACATAATCAAAATATAAATCCCATATAAATCCCATGACACCATTCTTGAATATATATATATATATATATATATATAATATATATATATAATACATATATATACATATATATACATATATAATACATATATACATGTATGAAACATAGCTTGTTTCAAAATGTTTAAGGATCATCACAACTTTTAATGTCTGTTTACTTTGAAATATATTGTAATTGCAGAAAAATGCATACATATACATAGAATTGTTGCTAGTTATTTTAGTTTTAGCCACAGTTATTGTGTCATTTAACCTAGGCTCATTAAAAGTCTTCTGACTTGGTGATAAAATTTGCAGGGAAGAAGTTACAGTGATCTTTGATCATGAAATATATGATAAACCCATCTGTGTTTGACTATGCTAATCGAGTGTGTGCAGCATTGTAGAGAAAGAGTCTTGGGACTTTGTGGCAGCTTTTAAAGAAGAACCAATGAGAACTTTGGTTATGTCTATCCTACCTAATTGTATACAAAATGTGAATCACTCTTTTCCACCATGAGCTGAAAGGTGACCAGATCCGCAAGCATGTACAATTGTGAAGACTTCCCCTTGTCTTCAGGTAATGGTTTTTGTCTCAGTGCAAATTCAAATGTAATGATTCTTCTATTGCTCTTAAAATATGTCCTTTGCTTATTTGATTTTTTTTCTCAAGTTTTTGTGGTTTATATAGAAATACTGAATAGGCTCAATGGGTTTTACATATTTTATGTCTATTATTCTACTCTAATTATTTGGCTATGCATTGAATCTTAGCTGAACAGTAGTTCCTTGTAAATTTTGTCTATTTCCCCCTCATTTATTTCTCTTTATCACCCCCCATTTCCATCTATTTCCTCCCATTCCTCATCCGTGTGTGTGTGTGTGTGTGTGTGTGTGTGTGTGTGTGAGAGAGAGAGAGAGAGAGAGAGAGAGAGAGAGAGAGAGAGAGCGCTTTTTCTTTCTTATCTCCTCTAATGTTCAGACTGCTGTGGAAAAACTAAAGTCATGGACAATCTGTCAGTCACAGTTCTTTGAAATTCGTCTTCGTTTTCTTCTTCTTCTTCTTCTTCTTCTTCTTCTTCTTCTTCTTCTTCTTCTTCTTCTCCTTCTCCTCCTTCTTCTCTTCTTCTCCTTCTTCCTCTTCTTCATCCTCTGCTCCTCCTTCTTTTCCTCCTCTTCCCTTGCTTCTTTTCCTTCTTCCTCCTTCTCCTGCTCATCCTCTTTTTTCCTCTTCTTTCTCTCTTTCTGTTTCTCTGTTTCTGTTCCTTGGTCTCTGTCTCTCTGTGTCTCTGTGTTTCTGTCTCTGCCTCTCTCTGTCTGTCTTAGATGTAGATCTATCTGTATCAATTGTACTAACCCTTTTTAGACTTCTTAATGAAACTATTTTTCAATTTTAGGATAAAACCTTGAACTAATACTCCATTGTCTTTCTTCATGCTTCCCTTGTTCTCTCTACATATGTTCTTATGACTTGTAATTACTTAACTTTGAATCTTCAGTCTATTTACTTTCCTATTTCGCTATACTCTTATTTTACATCTATAATCTAAAATATTTTTTTAGTTTCTCTCATCTTTGATACTGTTTTAATTTCTGTGAGTTACTGTTTAGTGCATATGACATCTCTTGAATCATAATAGTTGGTCATAATTGCTCTATAGTTCCATCATTAGGAAAAGACATTTTCTACCTGTTTTCTTTTGTTTTTTACCTGGTTTGCCGGTATTATTGAGATAACAGTTACCACTTTTCCCCTCCCATTACTCCTTCCATTTCTTCCCCAATTTCTCCCCAACATGTATCTACTCCCTCTTTATATCTCATTCAAAAAGAACAAGCCTCTAAGAGATAACATCAAAATCTAACAACATAAAATATAATAACATCAAACAAACAAAATCTATCACATCAAAGGTGGTAAAAAGAAACTAACAGGAAAAAGAGCCTCAAGAGAAGGCAGAAGTATCCTTTTCTTTACATCATCAGTTGAATTAACATTGGTTCTTATCCTGTGGGTAGTGACCCATTTGGAGGTAGGATGACCCTTTCTTAAAGGTTTCCTAAGACAATCAGACAATATAGATGTTTACATTATGATTTATAACTAGCAAAATTACAGTTATGAAGTAGTGGCAAAAATAATTTTATGGTTGGGGTTCATTACAACATGAAGAACAGTATTTAAGGGTTCTAGCCTTAGGAAGGTTGAAGACATCTGAATTATAAAGGGTCTTGTTCTCCTGGTGTCCCTAACCCCTTTGGCTCTTTCACTCTTCTCCCCTCATCTTCTTTGGGTGGGACTTGATGGAAACATCCCACTGAGAGCTGTGCTCCAAATACCTGTTTGTCAAATGTCATCAGTCAACTCTTACTGTTCTCTTTATGATGATGTAAAGTGGAATAAACATCACACTTTATTTTATCCTGTAGGTAGTGACCCATTTGGAGTCACTGGCAAATGTTTGTTCATGGTATGTTGTGACAGAATGCTCATCTAACTTGAGTGATACTGTAGGTGAATGCATGTGGGCTACTTGTTGAATAATCCATCCAAATACCTATGTTTGGTTTTTCCTTTTGGGTATATTAGATTAGCTGAGAGGTGTCATTTAACCTCATTCCTAATGCCTTGAAATCCTGACCACTATATTTCAGCAACCAGAGAATCAAGAACTTGTGACCCCAAATTCTTCATTGTACATGAGTGAATAAAGCCATTTTTATCCCATTTATTCTGAAAATTTGCTTTGAATCATATTTCATATGTTCCACACTGGAATATATATATTTTTCTCTTTTTAAAAATACTCATACCTGTCAAACTGTGTTTGAAATAGTGGGAACATCATGCCCCATGGTTCCAGCAGCTCTTTTCACCATCAAATTCCTATTTTATCTCCTAATGGCCAACTCTACCAAGTAGAATATGCATCTAAGACTATTAACTAGGGTAGACTTACATCTGTAGCTGTCAGAGGAAAAGATTGCTCAGTTATTGTCACATAGAAGCAAGTACACGACAAATTACTGGATGCCAACCCAGTTACATATTTGTTCAAGATAACTGAAACATTGATTGTGTAATGATGGGAGTAACAGCTGACAGAAGATTCCAGGTACAGAGGGCATGCTATGAGGCAGCTAATTGGAAAGACAACTGTGGCTATGAGTTTTCTGTGGACAAGCTATGAAAGAGAATTGCTAATATTTCTCAAGTCTACACACAGAATAATGAAATGAGGCTGCTTCATTGTTGTTTGATTTTAACTGGTATAAGTGAAAAACAAGGCCCTCAAGTGTACAAGTGGAATTTTATAGGTTTTCAGCCATGGCAACAGAAATTAAACAAATATAACCAACCACCTTCCTTGAAAAAAATAAGTTAAGAAGAAATATGATTGGACATTTGAATAAACATTTAGATGATGCAATTACACATCCGTCTACTGTTGATTGATTTCAAACCTTCAGAAATAGAAATGAGAAGAGTTGGATTTGAAAATACTAGATTCAGGATTCTTACCGCAACAGAGATTGGCACTCACATTGTTGTTCTAGCAGAGAAAGACTGAACACGCACATCAGTTTACCAAATCCATGATGCCACTTGCCTGTGTGCTTGATACAAACCAACATCATAGAGGTTCCTGGGTTGAAAATGAAACCTCTCCCACTCCTCCTGTCACTGAACTGCTTAGGACTCTGTAAAAATAAAAATAATGCTTTTGGAAAAATACATATGTACACTGTACTTAAAAATAAACACATGAAATTTTTATGTGCTAAGTTAAAACCTAACTAAAAAAAAACAAGAAAAACTACAATTGTCCACCTCCATTAAAAGACTACTTGTTATTTTATGTTCTCTTTTGTACCACTATTAAATTGATTCTCTATCGCTATTTCCTGTTTCCTTGGTGGTTTTTCTGACATAACTGTGTGATTCCAGATTTTGACTCAGCTCTCTTTGCAGAGTTCTGCATCTGTGTATGTGTGTATCATTTGCTGGCATGATCTTCGGCTTCAAACATTTTGTTGCATTTTCTCCTAATTGTTCTTGATATTTTTAAACTTCCTCACTATTATAATTTGATATGTAGAACAAAATCTGACATGCATAATGTGCTCTTGTCTGCAATGAGAAATTTTTCTTTAAAAACCATTATTCAGATATCTAGTTTTGAAGCAAATAAAATGTGGACGTACTGTGTTCAAGTTACATTTATACAGGATAGGATTAGTTCTTTTTTTTTTGCCTTTTTTTTGTTTTGTTTTTTTTGTTTTGTTTTTCAAGACAGGGTTTCTCTGTGTAGCCCTGGCTATCCTGGAGCTCACTCTGTAGACCAGGCTGGCCTCAAACTCAGAAATCTGCCTGCCTCTGCCTCCCATGTGCTGGAATTAAAGGCATGTGCCACCACCGCCCGGCAGGATTAGTTCTTACAATGAAAAAAAAAAAAAAAAAAAAAAACAGTACATACCTGTTACTATTTAGTTCTTACCAAACATATTTAACTCTATGTGTAAAAAAAAATAATTTTACAATTCAAATGAAAATTACTTTAATACTGAACAAAATGGAATGTCAGAATATTTTTGTAAAAGAAATGTTTCTATTTTAGTATCTTTCATATAATGATGCTTAAAATCCGGTATATCTATAATTCAAAATACTAAGATCACTACAAATTTCATCTAATAAAGCTTAAGAAATGTGTTATAATGTAGATTCGTAAGCTTTCTTTGGGAACTATCCCAAACTGTAAGGTTTTAAGGATCAGAGTTAATTTATTTCCTCAAACTATCTTCCATTCATATCTATTATAAGCCTAATTTAAAAGAGACTTTAAGCATACATCTCCAGCTCATTTCAAAACTAATCACTGCTTTCGTACATTTTAATGGAGATTTCACATTATACTAAAATTGTAACATTGTCAGTTGCTAATATTTATACTTAAGATTAATTTATCATTTAATATATAATTAAACATGATTATGTCACTGAAAAAATTAAATCATTTTATCTTAGATATAATTTATAAATTAAATTATTATATATAATATCGATCTTGCTCATAATTTATCTATATATTTTAAAACTATTTTTATTGTTTACCATGTGTTTCAGCATTTAAGTTTTTATACAGTTTACGATAGATGTGACTCAAGACAGGATGTGGTGTGTGTGTGTGTGTGTGTGTGTGTATAAGGAAGTACTAAAGGAAAAATATGTCTTTTTCCCATGAGACAGCACATTATACATTATACCATACAGAAATATAGTTATATGCCACCTTCTTATATGGGAAGCTGAGAAATGTAGACATTAATTCAAGCAGAAATATGCTATTAAAAATCAGAAGCTCTGTTATTGAGAAATGTTTGAAAAAGAGGAAAGTGGTCATGATTTTGGTTGCCCTGGTATTTCTAAGATCTCATTTCTGTTTGTATACTCTGCATTGTTCTGCTAGTGACTTTCTTTGCTTACTTACTCTAGCTTCTCTGATGATTCTTCTTTAATTAATCAGTTCCTTCTAATTTTAATGGTCTTATTTATAATATATCTCTTTCTATAACAGACAGTTGTTTTTACTAATATGACTCTTTTGAAATCTAGCAAGAGAGGAAACATTTGGTAGTTTCTCCACCCTGCTGAGTATCTCTTGTTTAGTTATACATGTCTCCTTTATAAAGGCATCACTCACTTCTGCTTCTAAGAAATCCTTTGTTTAGTTATATACGTCTACTTTATGAAGGTATCACTCACTTCTGCTTCTAAGAAATCCTTTCTGATCTTTTACCTAGTCATTATAATGGAAGTTGACATTTACCCAAACTATGAACAAATAATAAACTTGTTAGTTTATATTAATAATCGCTGCATGGAGGGAGAAGTGTCTCTCAAGGCCCCGCTACAAGCTGAAGAGCTATTGACAGTTGATGGTTACTGAGAAAGGAAGAGTTACTTTTCTATAGTTATGTAGTCACTTGTAACTTGTCAATGTACCAATGGATGGCTCCACACTGAGAGGAGTTGGAGAGAGGGAAGAAGGGGATAGATGTGTTCAAAATACATTGTATGTATTTGTAAATTTCTCAAAGGATTAAAATACATAAATCAGTTAATATACTTTAAAAACCAGTCATGATTCTGGTACCAGTCATGATTAAAATGAATCTTTGTGCTGCCTATCACATTTTCAGAGGAGACAGACTTTAATATAATATGACATTAAATGTATAAATACAAACTGGAAAGTGCTTTTACAAGAGGAGTCCCTTAAGTCAAACCCTATTGTTGGGTCATATGCCTCTCACTAAGCAATTAAAGTGGTCAATTGAATAATTTAAAAATAAAAATAACAGACTGACAGGAATACCTTATTTCTGATGTCTTTATTGCTAATCATATGTTCTTGGGTATACAGATATAGATTATACTGTTAGTTAATGATATTTCATTATCCGTTTTGGGAATTTCTCACTATGTTTAAAATAGGACTTCCCAATTTACTGCTTTTTCTATGATGTCGAGTATTTACACTCTGGTACATTTTTCTTTTGACCTCACATAGGTAAAGAAAAGTATTCACCATGCTCCTTCTCATATAAAAAAGTCTCACCTGTTGTGAGGAGTAGAATTATACAGTGTTCTAAAACCTGGCTTCGGACACTGAAAAGATTTAATGAAAGAGAGTAAAACACATTCAGGTCAAAATCAGCTCTTATCCATCCAGTCACAAGAAAATGCACTTGATATATCACACCGTGACTGAGAAGAAACTTAGGGCTGTGTAAGTGTCCCTACAAAGCTCATCATACATGCATGTGGATGCTCCCTGTAAGTCAGATTGTGCAGGTCAGAAGCAGTGAGAAGTATGTATGAAGCAAAACAGAAAGCGTTCCAGTCCCCTGAAAGTCACATCTAAGTCATGTAATCTGACAGAGCTCAGTATGTGCTTGAGGAAATGAGAGCAGTGGAAGGGCACTGGGATATTTTAAAAGATAGTTGAAAGCCAGGGATCACTGCATTCCTGAAGTGAATTCTGGAACTTGAACATTGGTTACAGAGCAGTGGGAAACTTGAAATTTCTTGAAAAAAAAAAAACCCATTTGCATAAAGTTTTCATTTCATACGGAACATTGTGTCTTCAATTTTGACAAAAGGCTAAAATAGGTATCATAGTGGATATGAGATTTATTATGATGCTGTATTAGTCACTAGGGTGACTAGATTATGACAGGATAGCTCTGAAAATTACTAGTAAGAGGTAAATTTAAATATGTACCAGGAAGAAATATATGGGAAATTATTAAATAAATATAGAGATTGTTAAAAATTGTTATGTCATAACTTTTTATGAATACTTCATAGAAGAGCTAGGTAACATCAATAGGCATGACATATACTTGAACTGAAAGCCAGTGCGTCTTGATAACTATAATACTGTAATTTTTATGACTGAATTCCTCCAATTCTCTGATTGACCCTAAAAAAGCAAGATGATCATCATTTTTAAAGTTAGGAAAACTGCTAGTGGGACAATACATATACATTTTTTTATTCTTAAAGCTGTCTAAAGTTAGTGTGTTAAACTTGTATTTGATCAAAAAATGAATAATGTACTCAGAAAGTCAATATTTATTTATTTTTCTTTGTTTAGGAATTGTGCTTTATGATTTTGAATGTATTTTCTACAACTATTGCTTTCTCTCTAATATTGTATCATCGAAGTTACTTCAAATCTTCAGTCTTTGGCTCACCATATGGCAATTTTCTTGATCACCTGGTGACTTGATCCTGAGCAATTTACCTGGCTCATTAAGTAATAACACTCTTTTTACTTTAAAATGTTGAGATTATGATATTATTATATTTATTCCCTTCCTTCCTTCCTTCCTTCCTTCCTTCCTTCCTTCCTTCCTTCCTTCCTTCCTTCCTTCCTTCCTTTCTTTCTTTCTCTCTCCTTTCTTTTTTTCTTTCTTCTCAACTCTTCTACATACACCTTCTCATCCTCTTTCAAATTCATGACCTCTTTGTTTGTTAACTGTTTTGTATGCATATATAACATGCTTAGCATATATAATGTCATTTGTGTATGTTTTCAGAGCTGAACTTTTGGTTTTAGATAAATTTAGTTGTCTGGATTTTTTTTTTTTTTTTTTTTTTTTTTGGTTTTTCAGACAGGGTTTCTCTGTGTAGCCCGGGCTGTCCTGGAACTCACTCTGTAGACCAGGCTGGCCTCAAACTCAGAAATCTGCCTGCCTCTGCCTCCCAAGTGCTGGGATTAAAGGGGTGCGCCACCACCACCCGGCCGTAGTCTGGATTTCTTGTGTAAGGTTATGACTTTTGAAGGAGATGAAAGCTCAGGAGAACTAACAATGCCAGCTGAGCTTTGAAAACTTCTTCCAGTTTCAATGTTTTCCTGGTTGATTTTCTCATCTGTTAAAAAGTTAATGGAGTCAGGAAAAATTTTATATTTATAAGAATGAGATGTATATATATATTTTGAAGCAGCTGAAAATGCAGCAGAATTGTTTTATAGTTTATTGATTACAAGTTAGCATCATAGATACTATTAGTGACTGGATCCATAAATATAGATAGATTGGTTCAGTAAAGACTACCAATGAGAAGAGATAGGGATTCTGAAACCAAACCAAACGAAGAAACAAACAAAAACTTAGGTATTCCATACTTTGATATGAGCAGAAAAGATGATCTTATAAGGCAGATAAAGGGAATATGTACATAGTAAATGGAATGATGATACTTCAGAATTAATATTTTCTACACTATACAAAGATGAATCCATAAACAACTCATAATGTTGAACATACTAGAAGTTGAGGACCATAAGTTATTTACTACAAAACTTAAATAGTCCCCACTTCTTACTACCAGAAGAATGTCCGTGTCTTTTAATTCCTTTTATGGTATAAACGTGAAGAGAAAGAAGAAATGATGGTAGATTGGACCATGGCAGGCATAAAAATCAGTGTTTTATCTTTTTGGGTAGTCCACATGACACCCATATTAAAGTTGGTTGATGGTTTTACTCTTCAAACTTTAACCTAATATAGGAAAACACAGTTATGAGCCTATCTTTTCCATCACTGTTTTAAGGAGCACAGAACTAAAAGATACTTGGATCTGTCTGCAGTCACAAACCGGATAATGCACTTCTGGGTCTCCCAGACTTGGTGCTGGCCTCAAAAATATTGGCAATGTGCAGTGTCATTTCCAAAGACTTTAATAGAAGTCATATTGATCTTATGCATATGGAAATTATTTAGAGTTTATTAAGATTTAAAAGTAACACAAAGCCTCTGCTGAAAAGGCTGTATCTAAAACTTGATTTCATTAGCATATCCCTCCAATCCCTGCATACCAGGGTGAAAAGATAAAAATTTTTATATCTCTTTTTAAAATTAATTTATTCTTTCATATGTTACACCCTGACTGCAGCGTTCACTTTACTCTTTAGCCCCCCACATCTTCCATGCCTTCTACCTCCTTCCTTCCAATTCATTTGTCCTATTTTTCCCTTCAGAAAAGTGAAGTCCATCAAGGAATATCAACCAAATATAAGGTATCAGGTTGCAATAAAATGTGGCATTCCTTCCTTGAAGCATCCTTGTACTTAGCCTCTCTGGGTCTGTGGAAAATAGCATGAGTATCTTTTACTTTTGCAGTTAATATCACTTACAAATGAATGCACATCAGGTTTGCTCTTTTGGGCCTGAGCTAATTCACTAAGTATTATTTTTTTCCACTTCCACTCATGTGCTGGCAAATCTTAAGATGTCTTTGGTTTTAACAGCTGAGTAATACTCCATTGTATAAATATATCACATTTCAGTTGAGGGACGTCTACATTGTTTCTAGTTTCTGAGTATCATTAATAAAGCTGTTATGAACATTGTTGAGCAAATGTCTTTGTGGTAAATTAGAATCCCAAGATAGCTAGAGTAATCGTTTACAATAAAAGAATTTCCGCAAGTTTCACTATTTAAAGCTCTACCACAGAACTATAATAATAAAAATCACATGGTTTGACATAACCAATTTTATCAATAGTATCGAATAGGAGATCCATATATGGAATCCTGGTTTTTTATAAAGAAGCTAAAATTATACTATGAACAAAAGAATGTTTCAACAAATAGTGCTGGTCCAATTGGATGCCTACATATAGAAGAATGTAAACAGGTCCATATCTATCACCCTGTTCAGAACTAAAGTCAAAGTGAATCAGTGACCTCAACATAAAACCACATATACTGAACCTGATAGAAGAAAAAATAGGTAATAATCTTGAACTCATTGGCACTGGAGACAACTTTTTGAACAGAACAACAATAGTTCAGTCAGTAAAGATCAACAATTAATAAATGAATCTTATGAAAGTGAAAACTTCTGCAAAGCAAAGGACAAAACAGCAGCCTATAAAATGGGAAAATATCTTCACCAATTCCATATCTGACAGAGGGTTCCAAAAATATATAAAGAACGCAAGAAACTAGACAATAAAACAAATAATACAATTTACAGATTAGATACATAACTAATACAATTCTCAATCTCAAATGGCCAAGAAAAACATGAAGAAATATTTAGCATCCTTAGCCATCAGGGAAATGCTAATCAAAATGAATCTGAGATTCTATCTTACCTATCAGAATGGCTACTATCAAAATCGTAAGTGATGGCTCATGCTCTTGAAGATGTGGAGCAACAGGAATACTCCTCCATTGCTGGGGGGGTGGGGGGGTCTAACTTGTACAGTCACATCAGAAATCAATGTAATGGTTTCTCTCAAAATTAGAAATCAATCAATGTCAAGACCCAGTTATACCATTCCTGGGAATAAATCCAAAAGATGTTGCATCCTACCACAAAGATATTTATATTTCTGAGTGAACTTCCTATTGCAGGCTAGTTCTTTGCTGTGTGAGAGAATGCACTAAGTAAATTCCCACTGCTCAGGGTATTATATTGTTTGACACAGTTACAGAATACTCTACACATTTTCAGTGCAGCTGCTAGGTATAAATTATAAATCACAGAAAATAAAACAAATATAGTAAGTAAACTATTGCCATCGTCATCATGAACTATTTTGATTCACAATGTGAATTGAGTAATTATCCTAAGGTGCTCTACACACAAAGTTGCTTTATTATCCTCAGATCTACCTATATCATTCTTTCTATACCAAGAGGACAAACCGTAACTTGAGTTCTCAATGTTGAAAATTAATATGACAAATAAAATCTCCTGATATCTTCTGATCAGCCTGCTCATTTCCTTGGAACCTTTAAGCTCTTATTTTCAATTAACATCCCCAGTGTCTGGTAATTTCATTATGGGCACCTCGCCCCCAACTTCCTTTAATGTATCACACAGTAGAAAGATTTTGAAGAATAGCAAACAGCAAAATGAAGAGAAAGAAATGAGTTGAAAAAGTTTGAGAGGCAGGAGAGAACAAATAAACTAGAATGAATGGGAAACAGAGACCATGACACTGACTACAGGCTATCCTTGAAACATCCTTTTGTTTTCAACTTAAATTTAGAATCCTCAAAATTTCTAAAGTTTTTTTTTCTAATAGCATTTATCCATATTTTTCCCTAGTAGATACAATCTGTTGACTGACACAACTATAATTCATAACCTGTTTTTTGGGTCAGTAGCTATTATGAGTGTTGCACTTATAAATCATATTCAAATATACTTTTACATATATCTTCTGATATTTCTGACTTACCATTTTTCTTGGGAAAACATTTCCTGGCCATGGCATTGCTCTGTTTTATAGAAATTGTAAACCATTCCACCCATCAGCACCTTAACCTTTAGATATCCCAGATATGGATGAATTGAGGATACACTGTTTTAAGAAGAAGAGATTGCTAGGTTCTTACCCAACATGTGAGTATTTCTTACTGTTCACTAATTTTTCTGGTATTCTTAACATAATTCCCAATACTAGCACTCTAAATACTGCTTAGAATAAACTATGCGGTCTGTCATCTTCATACTAATAAAACTCACTTAAAATTTATATGATATACTAGTTCTAAGCAGTCAAAAACAAACATATACCCTGCATGAAAGTGGAGTGACTCCATTTCTGTAAAGTTATATAAATGAATAATAGATCTTAATAATAAGAAAAATGAGTATGTCATTGTGTTCCTTCATCTCTTGATTTTCCCACATTTAATTTTTAATTTTAATTTGAAAAATATATGCAAATGTATGGCCTTTCTTTCCTTTCTTCTGTAGTCCAGATTGTGTCGTAGGGTATCTAGTACTAATGTTTATTTCAATTCTAGGAAATGTCTGCTCAATATTTCATTCTTTTAAATTTCTATTTAATGTTTTAAGGGTCCCAAAGAGCCTAAATATGATTAATATTGTAAGACCTGTGACTTTATTATATTTTATGCAAATACCTTTTAACCTTGTGTAATTTACATTTTACTTTCTTTACAGTGCATTCTGATGAACAAAAGTTTGCTAATTTTAATGTGCAAATTATCATTCTGTTGATTTGCTATTCACATCTTTATGCTATTTTAAAGTTTTTTTCATCTAGTTTCTCTTTATTAAATTAAATTATGTAGACAATACAATCTATCTACTATCCTTTTCCCACTTTCTGTCATCTCCCCTGCCACTTCCTCACTCTAAAAGTCTCCTCCACACATTCATATCTTTGTTTTATAACTTGAATTTAATCAGGGCTGTGTATGTGTGACCATGGGATCAGAAATACCTTTTAGCCTACTGAGCACATCATTGTGTTTGCCACTGTAGACAATGATTCCTCTTCTCCTAGAAATTTTCAGAACCCAGTTGATCAGCCAGAATTTTAAGGACACATATGTTCGCTCCCTTCCATGATCCATGACTCACAGTTGACAGCGATAGTTTTGTGGAGGTCTAATGCACAAACTTGTACTTCTGTGAGTTCATGATGGGGATAGCTCTCTCATGCCTTGAATATGGCATTATATAGCTCTTCTTCCCTCATTTAGGCTTCTAAATTGCTTTTGCCACCTTGATAATGTTTCTTGAGTCTTGGCATACAACATTTAAATTTATTTTTAGCAATTTTGTTTCCTTGAGAACTTTATGCCTATGAAATATATCACCGCTAACCCTCCCTCCATCTTCAACTTCTCCCATATTTCCCCTCAAATTCATATTCCGTAATTATTGCTGCTATATGTATTACATATATATGTTTTATAGCCCATTGTTAAGATTCATATTAAATGCCATATATTTTCTGAGCTTGCCTCCAGAAGACTTTTATATCTTCTTCTAGTAATTCCCATAGTTAGCTGCAGAGACTACTATATTATATTTTATTATGTACTTATGTACTTGGCAAATGTTTACTGGATTCATCTATATTTCAATGAGTTTATATATATAAAGTCTTTTTCCCAAAGACCAACATTATAACAGAGCAAAGAGGAAAATAAGTAAAGACCTTGAACTATCACTTGTGTTATAATCCTCATTAAATACAGGTTACTTTAATTTTAACTCCTCTTTTAGGTTTTTACTTCTTATCACTTGTCTTTAATTGACTCTTCATGCTTACAACAGACTTGTTTACAAAATATAATAATAATTTTAAAAATGCAAATAGGTTTTATTTTAATGCTATGAATGAATAAAAATTTGTGATTAATTCATTATAAGAAAACTGTAATTGAACTTATACAGGGTTTCTTAAAAACTTTTGATCTATCCACAAACTATTATACATCTTAAACTATATATTTTTTTTTCTCATAACAAATTACATAGGGGTTGATGTCAAAAGTATCCCCTCTCCAGGAAAAAGACATCGGGATGGGTATGGCCCTCATGCCTCACTGGACAACAACAGGAGGACTGGAGCCATTACAAGGTCCCCTTGAAATTACTGGAGGTCAGGCCTCTATCCCCACCTTTGCAAGATTAGAATCGCCAAGACCCTTCTAACTTAGAGAAGGGAGGAGATGTCAGGGGCAGCCCTGCTTATACATTTAAGGCCTATAATCAGCCATAGGCCTAAAATCAGCAATAGGCCTGACATACATACATGCTAACACAAAGTCTTGGGTCTCTGTGGAAAAACGCTGAAACAGCAGGCTATAAATTATTGTAAACAGGCAGCTTCTGTGGAAACTTACCAGCCTGAGTAGTCATAGATCTTAAAAATAGGCAGCCTTGGTGGACAGTACCAACTTAGATAAGGACAAGTGAATCATAGGCAGAGTCATAGTGACCTGTCCCCTGAACATTCACCCAGCTGATACCCTGTTCTGAATGGTATCGGTACTCCCCTGAACACCTATGCTCCGGTGTCATTCCCTTTCCCACATCCTGTCCTCTTGTGTTTATAACCCCTGTGTGAATAAGTAAATTACGGTGTGATTTAGGTTCAGGCCTATTTCTGATTTTAGGCCTATGGCTGATTTTAGGCCTTAAATGTATAAGCAGTGCCATCTTCTCCCTTCTCTAAGTATAGAAGGGCCGTGGCAATTCTAATCTTGCAAAGGAGGGGATAGAGGTCTGACCTCCAATAATTGAAGGGGACCTTGTAATGGCTCCAGTCCTCCTGTCATTGTCCAGTGAGGCATGAGGGCCATACCTATCCCGATGTCTTTTTCCTGGAGAGGGGATACTTTTGACATCAACCCCTATTCAGTCAGGCTTGTCCCTGAGGGAACCCAGAGAGATGTTTTTTAGCATTTATTTATATTCCATTGTAGTGCTTAGCCTCACAGCCTAAGCAAGAATTCAGACTGCCAGTCAGAGGGTGTTCTGGGTGGCCCCTCTCTGCTTGGTCTAGGGGCAGAAGTCCCCTCTCTTAGGTTGGGTGGAGATGGTTTTTGGGAACATCCTGGATAGAATAACAACCTCATCTTGAGTCTCATAGTATTCCATAGCTAACTTATGATAATGTATCTGAATAGATTTTGCTACCAAATTATCTATCTCTTGTTTCACAAAGCTAGTCAGCCTATTTAAGGCCCAGGGACCAAAAGAAATCAGCAAAAAACCCAACTAATGGTTCCAAGATGGGAGGAGGTAGGGTTGACAACCATAGAGAGGTTTAAAACCAATTCTTGTACCAGCTCTCATCTTTCTCTTTCTCTCTCTATCTTTTCTCAGGGTCTTCTTTGGCCTTTTTCATGGTCTCTTTAACCATCCCTGTCTCATCTATGTAAAAGCAACATTCTTCTTTAAGGGCTGTACACAGTCTTTTCTATTGTAAAAGAGTAAATCAAGTCCAATAAAGTTCTTTGCAATTTTTGGAGATCATTTCAGAGAGCAAAATGAGGGATTTCTTCAGATTAGTGATGTCAATCTCTAGCTGTTTGATGTCCTTGTCAATGGCCCATCAAAGGTCTGAGTAGTATATGTCTGGAGACCAGCATCAGGATTAGAACTTCTACCAGCAGACATCACGGGTGTTTCATTCTTACCTAAGATACTGCCTGGGTTAGAGCTCCTGGGAGCCCCACTTCCGCAAGATTTTGTGAGTTGGTTGCAAAGCTGTCGCTTGGGATCTCAAGATGTCTTATGAGTGATTGTATTAATATATCAAATATGATGCTTGATCCAAAGGCAAGTAAATGCCTTACAACACGTTAGGTCTTAGGAAAGTGTTATATTTATGCAGTCTATAGTTTGACAAATTTTTTTATATATTAAATTCATTAGACTCAGTTACTCATACTTTCTCCTTCAAAGACAAAAAATTTTCACTTCTTTATAGTGCTAAACATTCTTTTTTCCTGATATAAATTGTCTTTGCTGATAGGACTGAGTTCTTATACTTTCCAATGTGCTGTCCTAAACCTAAACTTAAACAATATTCCTAGTATTTTTAATTAATTCAGTAGTCAAATAAGAAAAATCATTACTTTCAGTTTAAAACCTGTTGGGTAATCTTGAGAGATTTAAATAATGATTTAGAAGAAATATAATAAACTGAGTGCCATCTTCCAGAAGCTCTAGACTTCTATATACAGGATCACATGAATATGTTTGTGTGTGTGCATATGTGTAAGCACATGTTTATGAGTGTGGTGCATACATTCCATAGCATATTAGTGGAGATCAGAAGATAACCTTGGATATTGGCTTCTGCCTTCCATCTTGTTTGAACAGGATCACTTTGTTGCTCATAATTGCAAAATATCAAGAGAGCTAGCCTATGATTTCCTGTATTCACTTGTCTCCACCTCGTATTTTGCTGTAGGAGCACAGGGATTACAGACGTTAGCCAACATGCCTAACTTCACATGACTGTTGGAGACAGGAACTCGAGTCTTCACACCTGCACAGCAGATGCTTTACACATTTAATCATCATGTCAATCCTTGAATTATAATCATCTAAAAAACTATATAAGGAATGCATCCTATAAACAACAAAAAATTCCTCAAAAATTAATAAGAATCCTCAGATATTTAATTAAAAACAAATTTCTATTCCTCTCTTCAGTAATTCATAAAATTGATGGACTTTCCAGAGGTTATGCTATCCAGCACAACATCTTCAATTCTTTTTATGGTAGAAAAGGTATACTGTGTCTTCATCTTCAAGATTTTATTTAATTATATAAAAACTTTTAAAAATCTTAAAAGAAAGACTTTATATTTTTTTTAAATGTAAAACCTGCATGTCTGTGATAGAACTATGATGGAAGGAAGATGATGAGTATCAAGGATAGTTGAAAGTAAAAGGTTAACATACAATATAAGGTATGTGTGATTACATATAGATTATTTATACACATACACACATAGTTATACATTTGTATATCCACACATGCATATTTTGTATCTAAAATCCTAATAATGGATGTAAGTTGTCAAATTTAATAGAATTTCAAAATGGGAAATACCATTAGAGGCAAAGAGGTAGGTATGCTAATATTAAAAGATAAATCAGGAAATAGAAATAAAATAAAATGTGTATGAAATATAAAATGTAGAACAAAATTCCCCAAGTAAGTGAAAACAAAGGAAAATTCAAGCCCATATTCATAAATATAATCCTAGATACATAATTTATTAATCATAAATCATAATTAAGATATTTGCTTTGATATGATCTGGTAAATAAAGAAAAAATAGACAACTCAACAAGGAGAGAAATATTTGTAAGTGTGTGTGTATGTGCATGTGTGTGTTCATGTGATTTGTAATATATATATATATTATTCATGTATGTGAGCTAGTGGACATGTGAGTGCTCATAAATGTGTGTGGATGCCAAAGGCTTATATTAGATGTTTTCTTTATTAGTTTTCTTCAGCATATATTTTGGGACAAGTTCTTGCTATGAATTTGTGCTATCCAGTCCATGAGCAAGGTTAGTCACCAGGTGCAAAGGATCCTCCTGCCTTTGCCCTGCCCATTAGTCTACAGATTTTGCCACTCTGCCTAGCAGTTATGTAAGCAGCTGGGATTTGATCTGTAGTTATCATGCTTGCACAGCAAATACTTTACCAAGTAGGTTATCTACACAGCCAGTGAAAGAGAAAATGTGAACAAGACATTTACTCTGTTTGGTCTGACTAAGGTTAAAGACACCCTATATGTGAGAGTGGTATAATTCACTTTGTTTTCAATGTGTATAAATAAGTTTTACTAAATAAGGTTCCTTACCTGGTTCTAAAAAATAAGAGTATGAACATAAAGAAAATAGAGATATAATCGGACCATAACGATATAAATTTAAAATAATGAGGGTCAATTTGAAAGTAAATATTACATGTATACAGCCAAAGGCATCTTCAAATGTGTATAAAATGTGTGGTGCTTGAAGAGCAAACTTGATGCAAAAAGAAGACTAGATGTTTCAAACAAATCCCATTCAAGCATTGAATTGAGGTCTCATGACATCCATGTCTGAGGAGACTAAGGACAAAGAAACACAGAGATGAATTATAGGAGTTGGATGTGTTCACTCTGGGCAGAGAAAGAAAAACCTGTTTCTGACATCTGAGCTGGAACCCATGAAATTCAGGTGAATGTTTGGATCTGACTTTGTCAATTTTTGCCTGTGGCATATTTTAGTGTAAACTTTGAGGTAAAAAAAATCATGGGCATATATTAAAGGATTATAAAAATAATCATAATAAAATGCATAGTAACAAAGATAAATATATGTCAGCAATCATAAATATTTAATTAGTACAAGGCTATTGGTGATGTACAAATGATGGGTTTGATTTTTACCAGAAATTAATGAAAAACTGGATGGAGATAATGATGGTTGTTCTCTATTGCCTTATAAAAATACAAACAGCAAAGATTTAAAATACAAATCAAAGAAAAACAAGTCAGACATCATGGCTCACACTTGTAATTTCAAAATTATAGTACATTCATCATGAGTTTGAAGCCATCATGTATTACATAGTGAGTCAAACATCAGCTGGTATCTATTCAACTATAATATCTCAAAATATCAAATGAAAACAAAAACAGAAAATAAATACTAAAACATGAACACAATATTTTCTGGGTTTGTTTTTTTGTTTTTCGAGACAGGATTTCTCTGTGTAGCCCTGGCTGTCTCAGAACTAACTCTGTAGACCAGGCTGGCCTCAAACTCAGAAATCTGCCTGCCTCTGCCTCCCAAGTGCTGGGATTAAAGGTGTGAACCACCACTGCCTGGCATCACAATATTTTCAAATACCTTAAGTATATCTTGTACAAGTATCAACAGAAACTCGTTAGCTAACACAGTATGAACAATAAAGGAAGTTCTGGATGTTCAGATCACTGTTCTTGATCTGAAACTCTCCTATAGAGCAATCATAATAAAAACTATAAGGTATTGGTATAGGAACATATGGGTTGAAAAGTGGAATCAAATGAAAACTGTGAAATACATCAATATACCAATGAACAGTTAATTTTAATAAAGAAGGCAAAATAATACAATGGAAAAAAGAAAACATCTTCAACAAATTTTGCTGGTCTAACTGGATGTCTACATTTAGAAGGATGAAAATTGACCCATATCTATTACCCTGCACAAAACTCAAGTCCAAGTGGATCAAAGACCTCAATGTAAAGCTGGATACACTAAATCTAATAGAACAGAATGTGGAAAATAGCCTTGAACTCATTTGTACAGGAGAAATCTTTCTGAACAGAACACCAATGGATCAGGCTCTAAGACCAGCAATTGATAAATGGAACCTCACAAAACTAAAAAAGTTTCTGTAAAGCAAAAGACACCATCATAGAACAAAATGGCAGCCTACAGATTGGTAAAGGATCTTCACTGACTCTACAATGGACAGACAGCTAACGTCAAAAATTTATAAAGAATTAAAAAATTAGACACCAATAATTCAAATAACCCAATTTAAAAACTGGGGTACAGAGCTAAATAGAGCATTCTCAACAGAGGAATTTCGAATGGTGGTCAAGAAGCACTTGAAATGTTCAACTTCATTAGTCGTCAGGGAAAAACAAATCAAAGTGACCCTGAGATTCCATCTTAAACCTATCAGAATAATTAAGATAACAAAATTCAAGTGATAGCACATAGTGGCAGGCATGCAAAACAAGAAGAACTCTCCTCCATTGCTGGTGGGAGTGCAAACTTGTACAACCACTTTAGAAATCAATTTGACATTTTCTGGGAATAATTCTACCTCAAAATCCTACCTGACCTCTCTGGGTATATACCTAAAAGATGTTCCACCATACCACAAAAATATGTACTTCACTATGTTCATAGAAGGCATATTGATAATAGTCAGAAATTTGAAACAACCCAAATGCCACTTAACCAAAGACTGGATAGAATGTGGTTCATTTGCACAATGAAATACTACCCAGCTATTAAAAGGAAGGACACTATGCATTTTGTAGAAAAATGAATGAAACTAGAAAATATCATCCTGAGTGAGGTAACCCAGACCCAAATGACATGCATGGTATGTACTCACTTATAAATGGACATTAGCCATAAAGTTCAGGATAAACACAATATACTCCACAGAGCCAAAAAGAAAGACCCAAACAAGTATGATTGAATCTCACTTAGTAGGGGGAATACAATAGTTGTAAGGAGGCCAATGGAGAAAGGGAACTGGATGGGAGAGGAGATGGGAAAAGAAATGATGGGGCAGGAGGAAGGAGTCAGGATCAGGTGTGGGGAAAGACAACAGAGAGGGCCAGAGGACCAGGGGAATGAATAGAAATTGGTTGCTGGTGGGGGTGGGATTTTGGGGAGCATCCATAGGACATGCCAGAAACCTGAGATGGGGGAGGCTCCCAGGAGTCTATGGTGTTGACTTTAGTTGAGAATCCTGGAAGAAGAAATATAGAACCTGAAGTGGCCACCTCCTGAGCCAGGTACAACCTTCTGTGGAGGATAAGGACACCAACCCATTCACAAAACTTTTGATCCAAAATTTATTTTGTCTAAAAAAAAAATGTAGGGACAAAAATGGAGCAAAGACTCAGGGAATTGTCCACCATAACTGTCCACCTTGAGGTCCATCCCATGGCAAGCACTAATCCTTTACACTATTAATGATACTGTTATGCTTACAGACAGGAGCCTAGCATAACTGTCCATGGACAAACTCCACCCAGCAGCTGACTGAAACAGATGCAGAGACCCACAGCCAAACACTGGAAAAAGCTCAGGGAGACTTATGAAAGAGTTAGAGGAAGGACTGAGGTCCCTGGAGGGAATAGGAACTCCACAGGAACACAAACAGAGTCAATTAATCTAGACACTTGGGGACTCTCAGAGACTGAGCGACCAACCAAAGATAATACATTGGCTGAACCTAGGATCCCTGCACATATGTAGCAGATGTTCAACTCAGTATTCACATGGGTCCCTCAAAAGCTGGAGTGGTGGCTGTTCCTAAAGCTGTTGCCTATATGTATACAGGGCTGTCTTGCCTGTCCTTAGTGGGGAGAGGATGTGCCTAGTCCTGAAGAGACTTGATGTTCAGGGACTGTGAGAGGGGGTGAGAGGGGTGGGAGGGATATCCAGTAGGGCCTTCTACCTCTCAAAGGTGAAGGGGAGGAGGGATGGAGGGAGGGATTTGTGTGAGGGAAAACTGAAGGAGGATTGGGGAAGAGATCAGGATGTAAAGTGAATAAGTAAACTAATGAAAAAAATCAAAGAACTCAACAAACAACAGACTTCATATATAGTATATGTATACATACATACATATATATATATATATATATATATATATATATATATATATATATATGTTCATTTGGTTGTTGTTGCTATTACAAAACGCCAGATAAAAAGCAATCCAGAGAGGATAGAGTTTATTTCACTTTGTAATTTATGGTCAATCATGAAGGGAAACCAGAAAAGGAGCTCAAGGTAAGAATTGAAGCAGACACCACAGGAATGATGCATAAAGGCTTGCTTTTCCAGGGTTCCTCAAGCTTCTTTTCTTTTACAACTTAAGTCCAGCTGCCCAGAGATGCTACCTCGAACAGTAGCCTGTGCTTTCTTTTGTCAATCACAATCAACTAAAAGCTCCATGGATGTGGCATAGGCACAATTTCTAAATTGAGATCCTCTTTTCAAAGTTTGTGTATCAGTCATACTCTATGTATAACTAAGGCCAGAATATATAGCTAAATGACATTTACATATGATAATATAGACTTCCTTAAAATAATTAAATGAAACATTCCCTTCAACTCATAAAAATCATTTTTATACAATATAACTATTCATTGATAGTACTCAATATAACTGTACTTCATGTGATAAAAATGATTGTTTCAAATTGTCACTTACCAAGTTTTACATACTATAGTAATATTCTTGTTGAACCTGAAGATATGAAATTTTATTTGAAGAGAAGCCATGACAGCCAGAAACATAAAACAACCTAGGTGTCCCTCAACAGAATTCTTGTATGATTTCTGCTTCAGTTCTTGATTTGAGTTCTTGTCTTGACTGGCTTGCTGATGGACTGTATTTGGAAGCCAAATAACTTCCTCCTCCCCAAAAAGCTAAGAAAAGTAATTTTAGACATAAAATTTTAAATATTGGAGAATCTAATTACAACATACATTGTTGGGTTACAGTGGGGTCCTGCATCTGCCCTACCACAGGGCTAGGGCTTCTCAGAGAGGCAGGATGTAGGAAGTTTGACTATGCTTACCCCATGCCAGTGCTGGGCAGGAGTTGAGCTATGTGAAGCTGCTGCAACACTGCTCCAGAGATGGGGGAGAGCAGTCTGAGGTCCCAGGGACAGCCTGAGCTGACTCAGGGGTCTCTGGGCCTGTAGGATGGCCGAGTATCATCTGGTTCTCAGGCTCTTGGGCACCCAGGTGCAGCTAGAAGTTGCAGAAGAGCTGACAACGAAGTGGGGACCCATGGCCTGGACTGGTCCATGGCAGAAGAGGAGAGGAGGAGAGCATTCCCACTGAGATGAGCTTGTTACAGCTGGCTTGGCTTGGTGGTTGCCATGGCTGAGAGTGCTGAGAAACCTTAGGCAGGAGATTAGACAGTGACTCTGTAGGCAAAAGGCCTTATCCATTTGTCCCCACCAGAGATCCCAATGAAGAGAGACAGTCCATTGTTTTAAGAAGTTTATTGTCATGGTGGAAAGTAGATGAGAAAACTTTACCCTGTTTTCTCAGGGTGGGCCAGAGGTTAAATACCTTTTGCAGGGACTACTCCTGCAAAATCAGAAAATGTTTGTGTGTGTGTGTGTTGAGCGGGGGATGGTGTGTGTGTGATGTATGGCTGCGAGCTTTAAAAAGGAAAAAAGAATTAACGAAGGGCACAGAGACAGTCCAAATTAATGAAATCAGGGATGAAATGGGAGACATAACAACAGAAACTGAGGAAATCCAATTAATCAGATCCTACTACAAAAGTCTATATTTAACAAAATTGAAAATCTAGATGAAATGGATGATTTTCTAAACAGATACCTGGTACCATAGTTAAATCAGGATCAGAAAAGCCATCTAAACAGTCCCATAACCCCTAAGGAAATAGAAGCAGTCATTAAAAGCAGTCATTAGAAGTCCTGGGAATACTTTTATTCTTGCACATCATGTGAATGCTTGTCTTTAACATCAACATGTTGGCAGCCAAAGTACATGACTTGAAACTGAAAATGGACCCCCCAGATAGTTATTAATTTAACAGGCTGGCAAACCAAGAATGGGTAAGATTCTGTACAGAGCCTTACCAACCTAAGAGAGAAGTGCATTGCTTTTGAAAATGCATATCCACAATGGGTAAGGAAGACATTCTTGTCAGCGCGACCTAAGACAGGCTCAGTCTTGTTTATGAAATAAAAATGGGGAAGATGTGGAGAGCTTTTGGGGCTACTTGGCAGGAATTTGACATTGGCCAAAGACGAGGAAATGGACTTTCATGCAGGAATCTGACATTAGGCTAGAACAAAGAAGTAATTTCAGGCAGGAATATAAATCCTAGACTAGAACAAAGAAGTAATTTCAGGCAGGAATATAAATCTTAGGCTAAAACAAAGAAGTAGTTTTCAGGCATGAAAATAACTTTGGGCTAGGACAGGGAAATAGGCTCAGATATTTTGGTCAATCTTATAAGCCCTTAGAAATAGTGATCACGGAAGTGATCACAGGACTTTGTTTATTGCCTTGCTTGTTTTTTGACTATTTGTGTTTATTTTGCTTGTTCCTTGACTATTTGCATCTATTGTATTGCTAGTTTCTCAACCTAGAACTGACCTTTATACTTGGATGTAATTAAAATGATATAAAAGCAAAAAGGAGGAGGGGGGATGGGAAAAA
Organism: Mastomys natalensis; assembly: GCA_021653895.1. Classification (NCBI taxonomy): domain Eukaryota; kingdom Metazoa; phylum Chordata; class Mammalia; order Rodentia; family Muridae; genus Mastomys; species Mastomys natalensis. The sequence continues at coordinate 640,823 of JAJTUV010001194.1, read as the reverse complement.
AGGTTAACATCTGAAATGTAAATAAATAAAATATGTAAAATATATAAAAAAAAAAAGAAGTCTCCCAACTAAACAAACAAACAAACAACAAACAAACAAACAGGTTTTAGTGTGGAATTCTATCAGAAAGTCATCAATGGGTTCCTTGGGTTCAGCTATGATGGTGGCAGTCCCCTAGGAATTCTCCATACAGGTTAAGTGAGGATGTTTTTGTAGACAGACAAATGGGGTTCTGGATGTTTGACCTGGATTAGATAACTTGTGGGATTAGGGAATGGGCCCCAGTGCTAGAAAGGGATATTGGTGAAGGAACATGCTCTTTGCTATATTTTTAAGACCACCTTGGAGCACATTGCCATGAGACTATATTCCCAAAGAAAAGAGAATAAACAAAGATTGCAGGGTTATGACCTCATGTTTGCCCTTTTATGAAACCATATTGTTTGCACATGTCTAAAAAATATTGACTTTTTAACCACAATACTGCTTCCCTAGACCACATTGGAGACTAGTGGTCAAGATAATAAAAATTGTGCTTGCTATACAACTTTTATGTTTGCGATTTTGTAGTTCACTTTTTTCTGTTCAAAATCTGTACTACTCCAAATCTTAAGAAAATGTTGGCACACACAAATAGAGAAGTATGTACTCCCACCCCCACCCCCCACCCCCGCATAAATCTGTTACCCAACTTATTTGTAGGATTTCAAAAAAGGCGGGCTGATTCAAATCTGAGTTCAGGAGCTCTCACTGCTAGAACAACTTGTCAGCATTGTATTTCAATTGTTTGTTTTCTTATTTGCCTATCAGGTATCCCTAGTCCTTGAGAATCCCTGACATGTATCAAGTCTGGTCCCTAGCAGGTAGCTTTGGTTGTGTGTGTATATATACATCCACACACACTATGTTTGTGTGTGTGTCTGTGTGTATGTGCGTGTGTGTAATTTAGTTTCATGAATTTATTATCTTTTTTTTCTTATATAACTATTGTCTTTTCCGTCCAGAACTCCAAGGAAACCTCCAATTAAAAGTTTAAGCATGTACTTTGATGTTAAACTAGTACTTCTGTTCTACACATCTGGAAGTGGACGTTTCCACTGTTGTTTTTTTCTCCCATAGAGCCACTTGTATTCATTAATTCTTCATCATTTTAATCTAAACATTTCTAAAATCAACCTTGTGCTCTCCACAACTAATTGAAGACTTTTGTTTTGGACCATCTGTGTCCTAAAATACAGTATCCAAAGACTTCAAACTTATGTTTCCTTCAGGGAAACTCATTGTTTCTTTCTTTATAATTTTCGTTTTCTTTTTTTCATTTTTTTATTCTCTCTATTCAGCCCAGGTCCTCCCTAGCCCTCCCTTGAGGATCTACTCCCTTTCTCTCCTTTCTCTCTGTCTGTATCTCTGTCTCTCTTTCTCTCTCTTTCTCTCTCTCTCTCTCTCTCTCTCTCTCTCTCTCTATATATTATATATATATATATATATATATATATATATATATATGCGTGTGTGTGTGTCTGTGTGATATGTGTGTGTGTATGTGTATATGTATGCATATGTATATATAACCACCACAATCTAGTAATAACGCAAATGTCTATTACTTGCGCAACTTTTGATTTAACTATAAATTGAAAGAAATGCTTATAAAAGGATATTACTTAACAATATAAAAATGAAGTACTGAAATACAGTTTAATATATTGGAGGTCAACATAATCATGCTTACTGAAAATATCACACGCAAAAATACAGATTGTATGTTTTGTGCATACAAATTTAAAAATATAAATGGCAATGGAAGGATAAGGCTGTTCTTGAATCCAGAGGAGAGTATCGGAAGGAAATTCAAAGGAAGATGGGAAAGAAAATATTTTAGAAGATAAATTTACTCATTTTCTTGATTGTACTGAGATTCTTATCACATAGATTTCTTTTCAAAAAGAACTTAAATAATATATTCTAAATAATCTAAATTAAATGTTCATTACCATGCACACATACACAAGCATACATTCAACTTATCCAATTTAATTCTCTAGGATTCAATGTTATGATTATCTGTAACCTCAAAACTTATACAAAATGGCCTTCATTTTTCTTTGTAAAAAGAATGTTTTAGACCAAATGTCAAATGGTTTGAACTATGCATTATATTTTATAAGTCATTTTCAATTTAAACTGAGATTGTTGTGTTTGAGATGGGTTAGGTGACTATTTTATTGATTGCTTATTTAATAGAAAGGATAAGCTCAATGTTTAACCATTTCATTTTATATGGAATCACATTTTATTATGAAAGTATCTATAATTTTTCATTGGATATTATGCAGATAAGAATGTTCATTTCACATGACTTAGGAACATGACTAAAAATACTACCCTGATGAACAAAAATTGCATACACTTCATCACTTGGGGTAATTTGTTTTATCATATGACTAATTCAAATTTCCTGAGTAGATCTTTTGATTAAAGATGGATTATGCCCAGGATTAATTATATTCCCTTTTTCTTTGTAGTTTGCAGATACTGACTTTACCTTTGTTCATACAGAGACTTACATTTCGAGGATATAATTTATGAAATTTGTTATAGTGCTTTTTGCATTTCCTGTCTGAGGAAGTTTATTAAATAAAACAAACCAACCAGAAAATAACATACAGCGTCTTTTGTTATTTTGCAAAAAGAGTTTTAATGCTCAGCTCCAAGCAGAGATCATATCTACATTTAAATTTAATAACAGCTACTTCAAAGATATACAAAAATTCATTTGCATATGTTATAACTAGGAGAATTTATGTGTTTAGTTCATAGATTTTGAAATTAATTTTAAAATGCCCCTAAGGGAATTTATCTTTTGATGTTTTCTGTAGGGACAATTTATGTTTTGAGGATAAACATTAGAAAATAGAGAGAAAACTTAAAAGAATGTATGTTTCAACCCTCTGATGTGTCGGTAGGGCAAAAATACATCTCAACATAGTAACAGAGTGTTTTCTTTATTCTTCTCCAATTTAAAAGCTTTATATATTCATGCTTGCATAAACTTTTTCCATATTTTTAAAATTAAATAGATATAACTGCATTGATTTCACTTAACAATGTGTGGCATTTTATTATCCATAAGCTTCTCTGTTGAACAATTTAGTAATATATATATATACCCTTTATCAGCAAAGCATAACAAAATAGAATATAAGAAGATAAGACAAAAACTATCACATTAAAGTCAGACAAGAAAAACCAAATGAAGAAAAGACTATTACACACACACACACACACACACACACACACACACACGCATGCAGAGACCTGGTACAGATCTGTTTTGACCCTGTACTTGCTGCTTCAGTCTCTATGAGCTCACATAATCTTTTCTCAGTTGACTTAGAAGGCCTTGTTTTCCTGATGTCTTCCAACACTCTCTCTCTTACACTCCACCTCCATTTCCAATGGGTTTTGTGAGCTCTGAAGGGAGAGATTTGATAGAAACATCCCATTTAGAGCTGTGTGTTCTCTCTCTGTGTCTCTCTCTGTCTCTCTCTGTCTCTCTCTCTGTGTCTCTGTCTCTCTGTCTCTCTGTCTCTCTCTCTCTCTCTCTTTGTCTCTCTCTTCCTTTGTTTCTGTCCATAATGCATGGCTGTGAATCTCTGTTTCCCTCTGCTGCAGGAGTGTTTCCAGTATCAACTTTTAGAATACACTTGAGGAATATATGTCTGGTATTTTATGAAGAGATGAATTTCTCTTGATAATAAATAATGGTGTCCTGGCCAACCATTGGCTTTAAAACAAATTATGGTGAGATGTAAATATCTTTGAAGTATTTATTGACAGTTTATCATAGAATATTTAAAAGGCTTTTAATTAGTAGATATTTATTATAGAACTTAGTGTAATACCTACTGAATTTTATTTTACAGAAATGGTCTTCCTTATATCAGAAAACATAAATAGCTTTGGCCTCTTTTCCTAGAGTCATCTATTCTTTTTCATAATTAAGTTTTTTAAGGAAATCTATGACATTAGCATTATTCTGAGTCCTAAAATTCCTATCTTAATTCATTAGTAAAATTATGTATATACAATTTGGAAGGGTTTTTTAGTCTCAGTGGACATAGCTTCATAATTTCCACCAATGCATGACTGGTCATAAGGCTCTCATCTTATGTTGTTTCTAAAGTGAACATACAGAAGTATTCTGAGACCACAGAGAATAATTTTATTGCTGAGAAGTTTCCTTAACAAACACAAAATGGAGATCTGAGATTATTTTCTATAAGATGCAAAATTCACTAGTTTAGAAAAGAAAAATATAGACAACATGAGGGCCAAATGAAGGAGCAAAGCTGCTTAATACTTAAAACCTGGTCTTCAATTGAGAGAATAATATTGGGCTTCTTTCTTCACTTGGGAGGTTGGAGTCTGAGAAAATGTGATGCCCATCAAGGCTATTCTAAGACAATAGCTTTTGTATTCTTTTCCTGAGGAATCAAATCATAAAATCTATTGATCACAGAAGTTGAGTTTTTAAAATAATCTCAGCATACATGTATAGGAGGGAGTTTAAGATAGCAATATGGAGCCATTCTATTTGAGTTACCATGGAGATCAAACATATGGTGGACAAGCAAATACATGACTGAAAATGGGCTTTCGGGTAACTTGTAGAAAGTCTAAGAAGGCTTCGAATAGGAAAAACGTGTACTTAAACTCTGGCAAGCATCCAAAAGGAAGGGAAAGAAGGGGGAACCTAGTTGAGACTCAGAAAGGTGAGCAGGTGGGAAACTAGGAAGGGCTTAACATTTGAACTGTAAAAATTAATAATATTTTTTTTAAAAAAGAAAGGGGGTCAGACCCAACAGAACCCCCACAAAGCTTGTAGCAACTGTACAAAGTGTTTATATGTGTGTGCTGGTAGTAGGAGACAGTTATGGTAGAAGAAAAGCATATTATCTCATTAAAAAAAATAAGTATTTTCTCAATTCTTTAGCATCTGGGGTGGGCCAACATTTTTGAAGAGTGATTGCTTGGTTAGCTGGGTTAATGACCAGCCCAGCTGGGCCTAAAAAAACCTAATTCTTTTTATGTTTTTGGTAGCTTTGGACTGTTAGTTCTTCATTCAGGCTAGGGAAATAGCTTTTCCTAATGAGCCTTCTCAGAATCCTGATCAAGGTTAATGCAATACTACATAGTAGGGATTGCATAAATATGTAAAATGCATTAAATGTAAAGTAAAATATTACTCTACAAAGTGTAGCTAGCACCAATGACACCACATCCTCAGGCAGGCAGTTGCCGTGGTTCCTTCTATGATCATACATTGATTTTAAGAAAATAACATAGATTTATTTTGAAATGTGAGTATAATATTTTTTCTCTCTTCTTCAAATAAGATAGGGAGACACTAGACTGAGGTTACTTATTTATATATTAATACATAAAATAAAGGTTTACTAAGCTAATCAAAATGAAAACTAGCTATTTAGCTCTATTGCCTTGTTACTGGAAGTTAATAGGTGAGGTAAATGTCATAAAATTACCATATAGAGTGCCTAGGAGAATACCATACAGGGATCAGAGGTGTCATCTGAACTAGGTTACATAATCAGATGGATATTGCCCAAATATTGGCTATAGGAAATTGACTTGTAACATTATCCACTTGTTGAGTAATTCATCTAATAAATATTTAACAAAACAACACATTTAATAGTGCCAGGTGCAGAGTGAAAAAGGTTTGTATTCCTGGTTTTGCAATCCATCAGTATTGAAGACACATGTTCATGTAATAGTGTTTTATCATTTTAAGAAACTATAGGCCAAGTAAGCAACTGCTGATAAGGATGTTAGAAAATACTATAGTTTCTTTTCAATTCCAGCATATCCTTTTTAATTCAAACATGATAAACCAATGACAGACTTCTAGGAAGTCCTTATCATCACAATTTTACCTTGTTTTTATTTCTTTCCCTGTTCCCTCTAGGTACCATGGTATTTCCAGCATTTTCTTGGGTTTTATTCTGACCCTCAAAGGACAATTATCTTAGAAATAGATACCAGTAAATCCTGATTTCTGATTGTAATGCCTCACCTTGTCATGTTAAATGATCAGCATGGATTTATTGTTTTAAGAGGAACCTATGAACCTTTAATTTGGTTTACTGTAAAATACATACAATATGTAGATATTTCTTGCTACTATTAAATGTATTTATAGCAAAGTGCAATACATGTTTAATTAATTAATCTTGTCTCCTTTAATCTATCATGCAAATGTTAAAAATAAAGGGAGTCAGGAATATATCTTTTAAAAAATCCAATGTAAACAACTTTTAACAGAAAATTTAAGAACAATTCCAACAATGATGAAGCAAGTGCAGTATATATTTACTATGAACAATGTGAAATGAGAAAGAGATACTTAGTGCTTAGTATAGTTCATCTTCAGATTTCTTGTAACAGTATGGAAGTTACCAGTCTAGTGTTTGCTAGTGAAAGGTAAACAGGGCAAGTTTCCAGGTAACCTGCTGTGATAGACTGTTTATTATGTTCAAAGTTTACACTACATCATATTTAATCAAAGATGACAAATTGAGGGAAAGGAAGGGAACCAGAGGAAGTCAAAGATGGAACAAAATAATGGAAGTGACTACATTGTATACATGATTATATCAGAATGAAAGCCAAGTAGTTTTAATATATCCTAATTAAAATACATCGAAAAACAGTACTTTATTATTATGAAGAAATTAATCAGACACATAAACCAAGACTTTAAATGACTTTAAGTAAGAGATCATACCTTGAGTAATACCTGTGGTCTGCTGTTGGTTGCATAGCCTTACTCTGGAGATGAAGCGTCCTGGTCTGAGTAGTATGATAAAGACAGAAATAAAATTAGAAATGGAGAAGAAGGAACACAAAACTTTTCTGAGATATCCACAAAGTGCCTTCCTGTATGTGATCTCTTCCCCATCTGGGCTATTGAATCTTATATTCTTACCACATATTCATTTGCCAAAACAACATAGACTTACATATATGATAGTCACAAGTTTGGTTTTTTTTTTTTTTTGTATGTTATACATAGCATTCTAATAAGTGAATATTTATGTACATTAAATGTTTTTATGTTCATCCCATAAGCTATCTTTTTCTGACTGAATCCTGAATCCATTTGATTATACCTGGTACAAGTAATCTCAGTGCTTCCTTGATCACTCTGCCTCATTAGCTGCTTAGAGAAGATAGAAACAAAAAACACAGAGGGATGATTAAGATGCACTAAAGGAGAAATAAACTGTACTTATAAACTATCTACAGACCTATACTTTCATTTTCCCTCCTTGAACTGCCCACTTAACTGTAGACTTTATAGAAGAAATAGTCTGTTTTACTAGTCACTGGAATATTTTCTATAAGATAAAAGCTTGTTTTTATCAATGCTACAGGACTATGCTTCTAATGAATAAAAACATCATTTTAGAAAGGATTTGAACACTCATACATTTAGTCAAACAGACCATAACGACTTGAAACAAGGTGACATTATCTGAGATGTCAAGTGTCTGACATGTGAATATGCTCAAGTTTATACATTCACAACTATCTGTCAAATGGTCTTTAATAAGGAGGCTGCATTATTGCCAATATTAAAAGCAAAGGATCCATGGAGAATCATATCCAGAAGAAGCTGCATAATATTACATATCAACTGTTTTAAAAATCTGGTATTCATTCTGGGCAGGTTCAAATTCTGACCCTGTCATTGTATGACACATGAGTGAGATAAAAGTCATTTAGAACTTTAGCACTTTCATTTTAGAAGGAAGTATTAACTTCTATTTATAAAAGTATGATGTTACACATTGTTTTGCCTTTTAGAGATTTAAGAAATAAGAATGTGTTCAGTTTATCATAGTTATGATTATTGCTAATGAAGACATTTCATTCTCAATGCCAAATTCAAAATGTATGTGTAAAAATTACTTTCTCTAAGAACTGGCACATAAAGCCCATTTAATATAAGTTACTAGTACCAAGAATTGCCTGATGAATTCATAGTAGGTTTTCTGTTGTTATTGTTTAGATTAGTTTAGTTTTGTTATTCTGGATGAAAAGTAGGAAGTATGAACCATAATTTTGAAAGTCTCACAGCCTAATAACTATTCAACCTTACTAGTGCTTTACCTTTGAAACTGTTTTAGAAACTCAATTATCTTAATTAATTTTGCTCTTTAAGATTGTAATGTAAATACATCTTTAAATTTACCTACTGTAAATGTCTTTTATTCACCTGATGTAACTGTCGTCTAAGATGCTGAATAAGATTACACATTCTAGTTTTTTCTGAACTCTGGATGTTTTGACTCAAGTTCCTCTCCAAGCTGATTGATTCAAATTCCCTCAAATTCTCACTGAATTCTTCTGCTTGGCCTCAATTTGATGCCGGCAATTTATTAATCTTCTGGTTTCTTCTTACTCTCTGGCTTAAACTCCATGAACTGCACAAACTGAACAGAACTCAGAACTGAACTCAACTACACAGCACAAACTGCACTGACTCCCAACTCACTTCATCTCCATGTGGTGCTGTTAACTTGCTTCTCTTTCCTATCTGTTTTCCTGAGAGGCATATCCTCTCTCTGACTCATTCTGTCAAATTTTTCTTTGATTTGTCACTTTGTCTGCCCCTTCATTAGGTGTCACTTTCAAACATGGCTGTTTCCTTCTACAAACTAATTTGCCTTAATGTTTTGTACTATGGGCATACCTGTATGTCAGCCAGAGGGATTGATGATGTGTAGCATGTCTGCATTCCAGCTGGGTCACACAGACCTGGGTCTTTGGATATAATCCCTTACCAATCTTCTACAATCTATCTTTGAAGAGATATTAATGCAGGGCATACTACATTAGACAGAATTTCTTAATTTCCCCACAATTTTCATTGCTCTGTATTACATTTTCTGTAATCTTGATCAATATTTAATTTGATGTGACATAGATAAAGAAACACTTTCTGTTACATCATGTGGCATTTATATGATAATAACACTTCTACTAGAGTATTGTCTCTGGCTTTATTCACTGTTGAGTGAGGTATATACTCTATTAGAATTCTATTTTGTATTGCCCATGTGTATTTGAAGCACTCAGACATGCTCAGGTGAAGCCTCAATTACATAGTCACAGTTACATGATGTGAAATGCCTAGGTTTTCCATAGATGGATCCTTGGATGTGGAAGTGGTATTTTCAATGTGAATACTTGCTGTTATATTTCTTAGTCTTCTCACACTGAGGCCAGATCAGGCAGTCCTCTGCTGTATATGTGTCAGGACCTTGGACACAAGGTCATGTATGCTGCCTGGCTGGTGGGATCAGTGTCTGAGTGATCATAGGAGTCCAAATTAGTTGAGACTGCTGGTCTTCCTATGAGGTTGCCCTCCTCCTCAGTTTCTTTGAACCTTTTCCTAATTCAACCCTTTGAGTCCCTGACTGATGATAATTATACCGTTGGTTGGGTATAAGTATCTGCATCTGTCTCCGTCAGCTGCTTGTTGGGCCTCTTGGAGGACATCCATGTTAGGCTCCTGTCTGTAAGAACACCGTAGCATCAGTAATAGTGTCCGGCCTTGGAGCCTCCCCTTGAGCTAGATCCCAATTTTGGCCTGTCTGTACCTCCTTTCCCTCAGTCGCTTCTCTGTTTTTCTTCTTGTAGTTCTTTTAGACAGGAACAATTCTGAGTCAGTGTTTTTGACTGTGGGATGGGAACCCTGTCCATCAACTTGATGTCATGTCTTTCTACTAGAGGTGAACTCTACAAGTTCCTTCTCTCCACTGTTGGGTATTTCATCTAAGGTTCTTTCCTTTGAGTTCTGAGAGTCTCTCACCTCACAGGTCTCTGATACATTCTAGAGTATCCTCCCACCTCCCACCCCCAGAGGTTGCATATTTTCTTTGATTCTGCTGGCCCTCAGGGCTCCTCTTCTGTCTCTTCCCCTCCACATACCGTATCATATTCCCCATGTCCCCTATAACTCCACTCAAGTTCCTCCCTCCTCCTACCTCCTATGATTGCTTTTTTTCTCTTTTCCAAGTGAGATTGAAGCATGTGAGGCATTTTCTTACACATGCTGTTCAGATGTACATTTGTATATTTTTAAATTTGTTCACAATAAACTATACAACAAAATAAAATGAATTGCTAATAAAAGCACTTCTTGTTATTACATCATGATTATCTGTGTGGATTGTCCTGGTCATGGTGCTAAAGAACTCTGTTGGTACAAGAGCAAGGCATCTGGCTTGAATATATTACAGTTCTTCTATGAGCACCTGGCAAATAGTCTGTACATTAAATGCTTATTAAGTACTAACTACAGAAATTCTGAGTTATGTGTATAGAGACCCTTCTTTTGCCAATTAGCTTATGAATGTATGATGTCCTACTGTCATAAAATTCCATATTTCAAAAGAATGATTCATATGAAATCCTAATACACTCTTTTAGCTTTTTTGTTTATCTCATGTAACACAGGACTCCAAGTTGTTTTAAAAAGGAGCACTAGAGTCTTTTTTTTTTTCAGGTTATTAACTTTCTTCATTTCTCAATTAGCTTCATAAACTCAAGTTATTATCCATCTTTAACCTATTGACCAAGCTGTCAGGCTTTATATCATCTATCATTGATGCAGATGTTTTCCTGTATACTGTATAACGCAAACCAATTATATTAATGACTTCCTGGCAAAAGTGTTAATAAGAATCAAAGTAAGATTCTTCTAGGGAGTCTTAAAGGTTTTACAGTATGACTCATTAGCACTTCTTTCTGTTACTTTTGTCTTTCAAGAGAAGAAATAATAAACTATTCATTAGAAGTAATTTTAGTTAAAATATTTTAAATTTTCAGCCATACTTACTCCTGTCTCATATTTTTAAAAATATTTTTGAGATTATTATATAATTGTATATTTTCCCTTTGCTTTCCTTCCTCCAAACACTTAGGGGCATATTTTCTTTAATTGTTGTTGTTTTATTGTTGTTGTGGTTGGTATATGTGTGTCTATTTCTAAATACAAAAGTTTAAATTCTTCAGTACACATAATGATAAATTTCTATTAAAGACTTTTCAGAAATATAATAAAACTTTAAATTCTGATGGGCCTGTAATGTGATAATAAACAGCTGTATAAATATAAACATGATTAATATACAACAATGTAAATGGGGCTACCTGTTTTCTAAAAGCTAATAGAAAGTGATTGGTGATTTTGTACATGTTTGCCTTGAGTCAGATATAAATAAAAATAGATATGAACACAAATGTTACATAATGTGCCTATGATATATATCATATATGGTACCTTTTATCCCACTAACATCATTTTCTTCATTGGTATATTTATATAATAACTGAGAAATAACAAATTACAAAATATGAGAAGACAGTATATGAATGAAGGTGAGATGAGTGGCATAGTAAGAAGGCAAATTGTATTTTTACAGTGATAGTATCAGCTATTATTTCAATATAGGTTTTGCAGAAATCAGGGAAATCTAAACAATGATGTGTCATATGTTTATTGTTTTTACTCCTATAGTTAGACTATTAAAATTGTGGAACTGGGGTGATATTATTGAGGGAAAGAAGGATAAAGTAATTTCTAATGATTTTGTAAAACTTTCTATTTGCTATATGCTTCCAAACATTTGATGTCACTAAGTTTTTGCTGACAACTGTCAGTGAAGGATTGGTTTCTCTTCTTCTTTTCAAATAGATGATTGACTCATGAAAGTACCATCTTCAAGATTGAATTGTTTAGTGCATAGCACAATTTTGACAAAAATCACACTGTGCAACAGGTCTCACATGGGTAGTTTATTAAGAGGGTGGGGTAAGGAGAACACAGAGCCTGCCTCTGGAAGGAGGAAGAGAAGAGAAGAAGGTGTCAAAGAAGGAAAAATGCTACCTTTGACTAGGGTGGTGGCCCATGCTCAGGAGGACATGCTGCAGGGGCAACAAGGAGACTGTGTCACCTCTAGGCAGATAGTGACAATATGACTTATTGGTGCACTGAGTCACTTGGGACTGGCCAGGATGGTGCCTGATTGCTAACAGTCTTCTCTTTTTCTTGTTATAAAGTAGAAAACATAAAGGGGGTGATGGTGAGGCAGAGATAAGGGTGTCTGATATCTTAAACTGCTCCTGCTGTTTAGGAATGTCATCCACATTGGGGCACAGTTGATTCTTACCACCAGATTATTATTATTTATGAGCAAGGATGTCAAAGACAGAATGACCTTGGAGGAGAGTTTTATTCTTCTATTTCTCTGAACTCCAGAGGTTGGGTAATTGAGACATATTTTCTATGGATATAAATCATGCTTATCAGTAGCCCAGATTTGTTGGTGCAGTAGAGTTTCGCAACAATGCCCATTTCCTACTTGGGATTCTATGGTTCCTGGATATAGAAGAGTGTCTAACATCATAGAAGAGGCAATTGGTCTGTGATGTCAACATGTGTAATTATTAAGATCAATATAGGCAGCCCCCATATCTGTATGGCCATTCCTTTCAAGTAATCATGTGTCTGGTTAAAAATGAAGCAAACCAAAAGGTCATAATATTTAGAAGGAATGATGAATATAGGGGTGATGTGAATTCTGATCAATCATCTCCTGTCATCCAGCTATAGAGCAACTCTCCAATCCTATTTAAAGAGACTGTCAAACATGAGTTTCTAGAACTTTGAATCTCCACATGTAAGGGTTACGCTGGATAAAAACTAACAGGAGGAGGAGGAGGAGGAGGAGGAGGAGGAGGAAAAACCCACACCTAATCCAGTAGGGTCAAGTGCAACTGCCAGAGTCGAACCTCATTCTTCTGGAATTGGGGACAAGGCAGTTGGTCCTGATGTCCTCTAAAACTTAAGGAAGCAGAGTCCTGTTGGGGTCTATGTGTAAGAAGAGTTATTTTGAGGTGGAGAGGTAAAGTGCCTGAGGTAAGACAGGTGAATCTAATGAGAGAATTGCTCAAGCTTATCATCTGAGGGGGTTTACAAGAATTAGCTTGAAGGGTCTCTGCCATTTAGGGGTATAGAGTAAAGGGTGATGGTCTGGAGAGGAGAGAAGGACTTGATTTCCAATGTTGATAAGGAGTAGACAGGAAATAGTGTGTGGCTATGGTAGATGGGGTGGTCAATAAAATTCCATAACAGGGAGCAGAGATGACAAAGTAAGGGGATAGTGGTTTGGATATGTTTGGCCCTGCAAGTGGCACTACTTGGAGTAGGTGTGTCACTGTGGGCTTAAAGACTCTCCTCTTAGCTGCCTGAAAGTCAGTATTCTCCTAACAACATTCAAATGAAGATTAGAACTCTCAGCATTTCCTGAACCATGCCTGCCTGGATACTGCCATGCTCTCACCTTGATGGTAATGGATTGAACCTCTCAACCTGTAAGCCAGCCCCAATTAAATGTTATACTTATAAGAATTGCCCTGGTCATGGTTTTTGTTCACAACAGTAAAATCCTAACTAAGACAAGGCTAATTAGATGATCAGGGAGAGGAGAAGGTTTGGTTGAAAGACCAGAAGTCAGAAATGGTCATCCATACTTCAGCTCAAAAGGTGAAACTAAGGAGGACAGCTGGGGAAAGTTCCTAGCCTGAAAAGAGCCAGCAGTAAGAGTTTTACCATTGAGATATCCTGAGACAAGGTTTGACAAGGGTTTTAAAGGAGTGGTTAGTTCATTCTATCTTTCCTGAGGACTGCAAGTGGTGTGGAATATAACAATACCAAGGGATGTTGAGGGCTTTCCTGCAATTATGAAATTAATATAATAATCCCTGGGTATTGGATAGATTTCTGCAGATCAATGAAAATGTACTGTATTAAAGTGATGCTATATAAAGAGATGATTTCTTAATTTTTAATGATGATACTATAAGAAGTTCTAAAATTATACTAGTAATTATTAGGCCCTTTATAATAGGACTGCTATTAAAGCCCTCTCTGACTTGAATACTACAAGTAGAACTCTGCCAGTTTCCATGTGTCATGAGTTAATTGCTTCTGAGTTAGAAAGAAGGCATTCACAACTTAGAACACATTCTAAGAGGTTGTAAAACAATTAGCCAAAGGACATAAATGGGAACTAATGATTTATGCTAGGTTCAAGGACAGAAGATATACTATTGATTGTGTTGATCTATTAAAAAGCTTCAGTGATAACTTAGTCACAAAACATGATGTTTTAACTCTCATTGAAACTGTAGAATTAGTGACAGATAAGGAGTGTCTAGCTAGAAAATTAGTCAAAATAAAAACGTGCATAAACATCTCTGTTGCAAACTTCTTATTCAATTTTTATTTGAATATTTGTTTGAATTTTTTGAGAATTTTTTGTAAAAAAAAAAAAAAAAAGATGGTTAGAAAGAACCATGTGATATATTCCCTTAGGAAAGGTACAAAAAATAGGAATGATTACATTGCATTGGCACTGCATTACAGAAAAAGAAAACAGCAAGATAGGAGAAGAAAGAGAGCAAGATTAAGAGAAAGAAGGACAGCAGATATGTATCTTAGAAATTAAGAGAACTTACAAATAAAAAAGCATACATTCTGATAGGTTTTTTCTTCCTTTACTTTCCCTTATAAATAAAAGGGACAATAAATGAATGGATAAAGAAAGAAAGAAATAGGACATTAAAGCAGGAGCAGAAGATAGCAATACACAGAGTACAGACAGAAAAATGAACAAAGAAAAATTGGAAGCGAGAGAAGAAAGAATAGGTAAGTTGCTCCTTACCAATGGACAGAATAGGCCCTTTGTTAAGAACAAGTCAGGCAACAGGATCCTTCCTGTTTCCATCTCCACCTGGAGCTGACCCTGTGCCACAGTTCTCCTTACTCAAATCCCACCAGCAGATAGCTGGTCTCCCCTGAGTGCTAACACACCTGAGAGCACAAGTGAGACCACCATTTGTACTCAAATTCCTGAACCAAGATGGACCTACCCAGAACCATCAGGACACAGGAAGTGAGAAATAGCTGGGGACAGAATCCTTCCAGTTTCTGTCTGCTCTCCAGAGATGACCCTGTGCCACAGCTCTCCATTCCTCCCAGAGAGAACTGATCTCCTAGGAGTGCTGACACACAGGCTTGCAGGAGATAGAAACCACAGTCAGAGACAGCAAGATTAGCTAAGACCAGAGATAGCCAGATGGCAGAATGCAAGGGCAAGAACATAAACAACTGAAACCAAGGCTACTTGGCATCATCAGAACCACAGCAAGCCCTGGATACCCCAACACACCAGAAAAGCAGGATTCAAAATTAAAATCACTTCTCATAACGAAGATAGAGGACATTAAGAAGGACATAAATAGCTCCCTTAAAGAAATACAGGAGAATACAAGTAAACAGGTAGACACTCTTAAAGAAGAAACACAAAAATCCCTTAAATAATTACAGTAAAACACAAACAAATAGGTGAAATAATTGGACAAAACCATCCAGGATGTAAAAATGGAAATAGAATCAATAAGAAATCATAAAGGGAGACAACCCTGGAGATAGAAAACCTAGGAAAGAGATCAGGAATCAGATACACAAGCATCATCAACAGAATAAAAGAGATAGAAGAGAAAATCTCAGGCACAGAAGATACCATAGAAAACATTGAAACAAGAGTCAAAGAAAATGCAAAATGCAAAAGGCTCCTAACCTAAAACATCCAGGAAATCCAGGACATAATGAGAAGAACAAACCTAAGGATAATAGGTATAGAAGACAGCAAAGATTCCTAACTTAAAGGGCCAGTAAATATCTTCAACAAAATTATAGAAGAAAACTTCCCTAAGCTAAAGAAATAGATGCCCATAAACATACAAGAATCCCAGAGAACTCCAAATAGATTAGAACAGAAAATATATTCCTCCTGTCACAAAATATTCAAAATACCAAATGCATAAAACAAAGAAAGAATATGGAAAGCAGTAAAAGAAAATGTCAAGTAACATATAAAGACAGACCTATCAAAATTACCCAGATTCTCAACAGAGACTATGGAAGCTAGAAGATCCTTGATAGATGTCATATAGATCCTAAGAGAACACAAATGCCAGCCTGTGGGGAGGTGGGCTGTGAGAGGCAGCTGGGTCCCTGGTTGAGCTCAGGCCTCGAACACTAATGGGATGGTAGGTGTTCAGCCTTACTCCTGGGTCCTGGTTCCTTTCACATAGGACAGCCCTCTACAGCCCCTCCCAAAGAGAGGTTGCATCACATAGCACAGGTAGAGGGCATGACTACAAGCCACAGAGCCTCAAGAGATATCCATATTAATGTGATACTAAAGGTTAGAGGGCGTAGCCAATTAAGCATTCCTTCCCAGACCCTCTTCCTACTTGCAAAAGATATTTAACCTCAGGATTGCCCTGAGAACACAGGGTACAGCTTCATCCACTTTCTGCCATAACAATAAATGTTTTAATACTATAGACTACCTCTTGTCTTTGGGGCCCACAGTAGAGAACCGTAGAGATGGCCCTAAAATAATGAGCCACAGTCTAATCTCTCACCAAGGACTTCTTTACATTACAAACATGAAGAGGCCATCAACCCAAGCAAGCTAGCAGAGCTAGCTGAGGCCCAGCCAAGTGAGTAGCCATGACCAAGAATCTCATCTACCCCTCGGGGCACCTCCAGAGCTCATCTTTTCCCCCTTGTCACATCTTAGTCTGTCTGCAGCCTCTCAGTGGTGTTTGGGAGCCCAAGGACTTGAGACCAGCCAATCCCTGCCAGCCTTCTAGTCCAGGAATCTTCAAGTCTAGAGTTATAGCCCATGCAAGACCTCAGACTGGGATCTCCCCATGCCTGGAGTAAAGCTTTGTGGCTTCCCATAGCTCAGTGCCCCCGTGGAGTGAATTCAGTCAAATTTCTCTGCTTCTGCTCCCTGAGCCAAGGCTCTAGCTGCCTAGGGTGGCAGACACACAGGACCCACAACTCAGCCCAACAATACCCACGCCCCTGCACCAGCTATAGCCCCACAACTGGAGAATGTGGGCATTCATTCCTCCAATGTTCTGCCTCTCCACATTTGAAGCAGAGTCCTTCTGTTTTCAATGCTGCTACAAACACCTGAACCATGAATGCAATCTGATATGATGGAGTTCCTATATCTCAGGTTGTCACAATCCACCTATCGTGATGCTCTTCCTGGAGACCCTGGCACACTAGTCTGGACTCATAAGTCATGCCTTCCCAAAAAATGGTTTTTAGAAGGAGTTCCCTGGCTGTGGGGTTGGGAATTTTTATTTCTAAGCTCATTTTAGTTCTGAGAATAAAACCAGATAGGGTTCTCCAAACTGCTGATGGAGAGAGAGTAGGGAGGAAGCAGGGTCTTGTGACCCTGAGTGTGGAGTGAGCCTATCCCATGCTTGTGTTGCACAGAGGGAGACCTGCTCATAGTGCCCTGCTGGCTGGGTTGCCTGCTGTGCTCCAGTAGAAAAGTCTTCCTGGCCAAAGAGTTCATTAAAACCACATGGGGTGTCATCACCTCTGTCCTAGTTTTGCCTGACTTGTTGATGGCATTTGTCACAAAATAAGGCTTCCCACTCTAGAAACATTGGGCCAGGAATAGCAAAACCGTAAATATCTCTCCAATCTTGGGGGTTGTTTAAGTTGGCAATATGGCTCTGGAGGAGAGATTTTGTCCATGGTGCATGAATGTCATCTTCCTTCACTGCTTGCCTGAGTACTTTTAGATCTGAGGCTTGGAGCAGGTACCAGTTAAGTGATTTAGTTCGAGTGGGGTTGATATTAACTGGGAATGTTTGAGCATTTTGAGTTTCAAGTTCTGTGTCAGACTTCTGAGTAGTATAGGAGATGAGATTAGTTTTTGGAAGAGAGTCACAAAAAATTGCAGAGTTGTTTGGTGGTAGATGGTTGGGTGTAAGGGACTATGGAATTTGGCAGGGTTTTATGTATGAGTTTTGAAGGTCTCTCACTTTTGCAGCTTGGAGAAGGGGGAGGGGATATATCTCTCTTTGGTTGGATGGGAGTTGGTGGAGTAAGGGGAAAGGCAGGTGAGAGCTCCTTTGGTATTTTAATGGAGCCTTGCCTTTTTGTGGGAGAGGGAGGGGCAGGAGGAGCAGATGGTTTGTTTAATATTTCCTCAGAGGTATAAGAAGGGAGGAGTGGATAGATGGATTTTATTTCCCTTATTAGTTGGGTGAGGGCTGTGAGGTCTGAAATGGGGTGATTTTTTTGAACCTTGGTTTGTGGGTTCATTTGACTGAGGGGGGTCAGGAGGTGTGTTATTCTCAGTCTTTCCTATTTTAGATGACTCTATACATTGCCAAATTGCGGCTAAGATCAGCAAAAATTCATGAGGGTGTTTTTCTTTCTTGGGTATCTCTGTTTTTAATGAGAGAAACTACTTGGCTCCATGAGTCTGGGCTGTAAATATTGTCATTGGCCATGCATCTTAAGGACTTCCTCCCAAAACAAGGAGGCCTGGTTTTTTGGCTATTTTTATTCCATGAGATTTTAGTAGGGCACATATTTCCCTAGCCTGGGGTGATTTTTTTATGTGATGTTGTGTTGTTCATGACAGAAAAGAAAAGAAATGCTTTGTCCAATGGGAAAGTTCTCTTGGCTTATTGGCTTTGGGGGATTCCACAGAGGCCCAAAATGCTAAGCCTTCCCACAGATTTAAGAACTGGAAGCACCCTGTGGCTTTTAAGTGGCTGCTGCATTACCAGGTTTTCTTTTTTGTTTTAAAGAAAGTCTAGATAGAGTCTTTGGCAATGTCTGTTGCGGGCGGGATTTAAACAGAGACTAGAGGGACATTCAGCCAGCAGCAGAGAGTAGCTCTGGCCAGGAGGCTTCCGTTGCCCCTATCTAAATACACTACGGCTCTAACTAAAAGCACAGCAGGAAAGGACAGGTTGTTTATCTCCAGAGTTGGGGGACTCACCTTCTAGTTCCTGCAAGCTGTGTTGCTGTTTGAGCCCAAGTGGTCACCAGCTGTGAGTCCCAGTCCTGGAAGGCTTTCCACAAAGATCTCCAGCCTGGCTGGGTGTGGGGGTTCACGCCAAGTAGATAGAGTGCGAGCAAGGAGGGGGAACCGCCTCCACTGCCTCCACAGTTGCCTCTATTCGCATCATCCGCTGTCACTACCCAGTTGCTCTCATGTGCTGCATCTGTCTCTCTGCACTGAGCCAGTCTGGGCTGAGCTGATGAGAAGCCAGCTAGCTAGGAAGGAGTACAGGAAGGGTCCTGAAGGTGCTTCAGGAGAGTAGAAGTGGTAGTGTTACAGTTCTTGCAAGAAAAACTCTTGGACAACAGGATGCTTTTTGCACACCTTTACTTCTCCCAAATAGGATTCTTATAAAGTTTTGGGGTGGGTTAGGGTCTGGCAGCAGGTAACTCCTATTGGCTTTGTCTGAGAACTCAGAGATACCTCATCTACATGTAGGAGAGCCTGAGGGACTGTTCCTACATGACTGATGGCTATAGTCCTCTCTGTAGGGGGGCTGTGGAGGCCTGAAGATAAGTGAGAGGAACCAGGAGGCCCAGGAGAACCACCAAACTCCTACTATCTCTTTAGGGTTTCTGGAGTTCAAAGCAGAATCAACTGGGTACCCCACTACCTCTCACAGCCCACTGCCCCACAGATAACCTCTTTAGCAGGAGTTGCTCTCCAAAACCGGAGGGTCCTGGACTTATTGACTGCTGAACAAGGGGAAACTTGTGTCTTGCTGGGGAGGAATGTTGCTTCTATGTCAATGAATCTAGGCTGGTAGAACAAAATGTACAAATGCTCAAAGAACTCTGGGGGAACCTCCAGGCATACTCCCAACACCCCTACCCCTTGGTACTCTAACCCCTTGGTAGCCTGGATTCTTCCCCTTCTTGGCCCCATACTAGCCATTGGAGCCTTGCTTCTCTTGGCACAATGTCTCATTCAGTTTCTAAAGCAGCAGATGAGTAGCATTGAAAAACAGCTACCAATCAGTAGTTCAGTATCAAACTGTTCCCAACATAGGATACAGTTATTCTGATGACACCTCTCCTTTATAAAAGAAAAGGGAGAGTTGTGGGGTGGTGGGTTCCTGCATGTTGGCAGGCATGAATCCTGTGGGGTTGTTGTGGTTCCCGCAGATCTGCCACCCCAGTTAGCTAGAACTGTGGCTCTGGGCAGCAGAAGCACAGAATTTTGACTGAATTCACTCCACACAGTGCCGGGTGGACACTGCAGGGTTCTGCCAGGGTGTAGAAAGATCTCAGTCAGAATTCCCATGGGGGCATGGCTTTTGAGTGGTTGTCTCCGGGCTGAGGTGGCCTGACTCGGTAGACCAGTGGTCTGTCCTTGGGCTCCCAGATGCTGCTGGGGACTAGGTAAGAACAGAGACATGGGGGCATATGGGACTGGCCCGTAGCCAAGAGAAACGAGGGGAGGGAATCCCCAACAGTACCCTGCGGGTTGAGACTCTTGGTTCAGCATTTGCTTGGCTGATTTGCAGCTGGCTTGGTTGAGTTGGCAGGGCTCTGTGGCTGGAAGGAAGAGAGGTCTTCTGGAAGGAGATTAGGCAGCAGCAGCTGTGGTGGTGGCTCAGCTCATTAGTTAAAGGCCTTTTCCATGGTTCCCCACAGTGGGGCTCCAAAGACATGAGGAAGCCCATGGTTTTACAAGCTTTATTGTCATGGTAGATGGTAGATGGTTCTGGCTGCACACCCTAAAAACTCAGGGCAGATCTGAGTTAAATAGGGAGGGAGGAGGGAAGAGGATCTAAGAAGGAATGGTTAATTGGCTATGCCCTCTGGCCTACAGGTATCTCATTAGTATGTAGATCTTTCAAGGCTCTGAGGCCTGTAGTCACGCCCTCTACCTGTGGAGGGGCTGGTAGTGGCATTGCCCTACATGATTGAAAGGCCCTGATCAATGGAGGTCTTAGACCATGTATCAGGAGCCTGGGAATTGGAAGCATGACAAAATGTATTCTATCCCTTGTAGGGTCTCCAGCCATCTCTAGCCACTGCTCTACCAGAAACTGAGCTATCCTTTTCATGGTCCAACAACTCTTCCTTTTTCTTTTTTTTTAAAGGAGGGGCATCACTGGAGTGACTGTGTCATTTGTAGTGAAAATTATGGATGAGGAAGTCAAAAGAAAACAATACATAGACTATAACGGGTAGCACAATTAAGTTACAGGGTAAAGAAAGTTGAGAGTGAAGGTTGGGAAGACAAGGGTTATTGGACCAATTAATTACAATTGTGCAGTTTGAGAGTAATAACATCTGATTAATCTAGATAAACATTATGTTTTCCTTACTAACATGTAAGTTTCCCTAAGTTTAGTAGCTATTTGACTTTGGCAAGAGAGTTCATCTGTAGCTAGAAGGTCTAGGTTTGTCTTCTGCAGGACTCAGCATGCGTCTCTGGATCTCGGCATGTGTCTTGGAGTTTTCAGTCAGATGAGGTGTCTGGAGGAAGGCAGCTTGGTGTCCCAGGCTGGTTCCAGGAGATGGCATTGTCTCTGATGGATTTGTGGGAGCACCTGTAGATTGATCACAACAGGGGAGCAGTATTCTGGCAGGGGATGTCTGTGAAGGGCGGGTAGCAAGTATTAGGCTACTTGGGAAAACACACAGTCTGTCATTATGATCTTAGAATGGCAAGAGTGTTTGAGGAAATTTAGTCTTGGAAGGCATCTTTGAGTCTGTTTTGGATGGCTGAGGAAGAAAAACATCATGTTAATTATGTATCTGGGATAAGCAGCAACAGTTTGTCTGTAAAAGGAAATCAGTTGTTAACTAAAGGCTGAAAAATGGTGATCAGCATAGTTCATTTGACACGTTGAAGTAGATTAGATGAGTTTTGAACTTTAAAGAAATCTCAAAAAGGTTAAAAAATTTTTGGACATATATCATGAATGTTAGGGAGAAAAGGAAACGTTTAAATAAAAGGCAAGAAAATTTTGGGTTGCAAAGCACAAACATTGTTTCAGATATTCCTATTAAAACTTTGGTTAAGGGTCTCAAGTGTACTTCTTTGTTGTGTTTGGTGGGTTTAGAAGCAGTGGAGGAGGAGGGGCCTGCTCTGCCATGTGGTGTTTGCTCTGCCATGTGGTGGCTGGGTGCTCTAGCAGAGAGGTTTCCTGTATTCCCCATTTGCTTTTCTCAGAAATCTTAAATGTAGAGAAGGAGAAGAAAGGCCAACCTTGAAGAAAAACTCAAAGAAATGTAGAGGTTTGATAGGAGAGTCAGAGCAAGGAGGAGTGAAAGACTGTGTAAAAGACTAAGCCATGGTGGAGAGACGTGGAAGCTGGGTTGGAGCTGGCAGCTCTTGGGAACAGTTCCACCAGGCCCAGCTTGGAGTTCTCAGCCACGAGAAAGAAAACCGTCTCAAAACCAAAAAGAAAATTTTCACCCAAGGGGAGAAGTCCTAGAATGAGAGGCTAAGGAACCCAGGGACAACAGTAGCAAGCAGGGTCCTGGACCTGCTACTTCAGGCAAGCCTGCTGAGCTAAGTGGCTGCAGCTGGCTGCAAATGATGGAGGAGCAGGGGAGAAGCCTATGCTGGCAGGTGGCATATGATAGACTGACCCCTGGGGGAGACTCACTGGGGACTAGAGTTTGGAGCTGGTGCTCCTGAGAGAGAGAGGACAGTCTGTTTAGGCCTGGCCTAGAGTTCTCAGCCTTAAGAAGGAAACAGTCTCAAAACAAAAGGGGAGTCCCTCACCTAAGGGAAAGAGTATTAGAATGAGGGTCACGGCAGGCACTGTGGCCTGAAAGACAGCTGCTAGCTGTGAAGAAGCTCACTCTGTGGGGCTGGGGGATGGGAAGAATGGAGGCTAGGGAGTCAGTGCCATATTGCCTTTGAGCTGGAGATTGTAGTTAAAGGTCAAAGAGAGAGAGAGAAAGAGAGAGAGAGAGAGAGAGAGAGAGAGAGAGAGAGAGAGAGAGAGATTGAGACCTAGTCTTTTGAACTAGGTAGGAGCTAGACTGTAGCTATGAGTCAAAGGGGAGAAGCTCACCATGACCACGTGGAGAGAGAAAAGGAGAGAGAGACAGGGAGAAGCCTAGGTCTTTTGAACTAGGCCAGGTGTTACTCACTGTCCTTGAGTTCTGTGGAGTGGTTCTTTGTGGGTGCCAGTGGGGAATACTCTTGGAGTTGGCTTTTTCTGCATCCTCCACCACCTGCAGGGCTGTTGGCTCATGTGTGTGTGCATGCATCCTGTTGTGCAGAGTTTTGATTCCCACATGTCTGCTGCCCCAGGCCACTGGACAAGGCTCCAGGAAGCAGAAGCATGGAAATTTTACTGAGTTCCCTCTACAAAGTGCAGCTGAGAAATCGATTGGGGCTCCGCCCAGATGTGGAGCATCTCAGCCTGAATTTCCCATGGGGGCAGGGCTCCTGAGTGGACCTTGAGGCCTGTGATCTCTGTTCTTGGTCTCCCAGATGCCGCTGGGGGATGCAGAAGAATAGAGACTCGAGAGGAATGAGGGAGAGAAAGAAGCCCTGACAGCACCCCACAGGAAAGAGACTTGTTGTTACTGTACTCACTTGGCTGATTTGACAACTCGGGTAGCTTGCTTGAATCAGTGGCCTCCATGGCTGGAATGTAGAGAAGTCCTCCAAAGGAGATTAGGCTGTGGCTCAGTAATCAAAGACCCCCTCCATGGTTCTTCACAGTAGGCCCCAAAGACACTAGGAAGTCCATGATTTTACAAGGTTTATTGTTATGAGAGATGGTAGATGAATCTGGCTGCACACCCTCAAAACTCAGGACAGACCTGAATTAAATAGGGAGGGAGGAGATTGGAGGGTCTAAGAAGGAATATTTAATCGGCTACGCCCTCTGGCCTACAGGTATCTCATCAGTATATAGATCTATTGTGGCCCTTAAGCCTGTAGTCATGCCTTCTACCTGTGGAGGGGCTGGTAGTGGCATTGCCCTACATGACTGAAAGGCCCTGATCAATGGAGGTCTTAGACCACATGTCAGGAAACTGGGATTGGGAGCATGGCGAAATGTATTTTGTCCCTTGTAGGGTCTCTGGCCATCTCAAGCCAGTGCTCTACCAGAAACCAAGCTATTCCTTTTCACGGTCCCTCAGGGAAACCAATCCTTTGTTATAGCCAGAGATGTCTCAAGGCAAGCTCAGAGGACAGTCTATTCTTCTAAGTTCCTGTAGCAGGTTGTACACGCAGCCAAGGTGGGTAATTCCACCTAGGTCCTATTATTTAGTCTGTTGTGGTAAACAAGGTCTTTCTGGCCTGCTCAAGGTTGGGTGGAGGACACATAATTGGTTACAAAACAGGCCTCAACAGATACAAGAACACTGAAATAATCCCCTGTATCTTATCAGGTCACCACAGACTAAGGATGGTCTTCAATAACAACAAAAAACATCAGAAAGCCAACTTATACATGGAAGCTGAACAACGCTCTACTCAATGATAACTTGGTTAAGGAAGAACTAAAGAAAGAAATCAGTAGAATTCAACTTTTATCCAGAATGAGTGAGTTCTTTCTTCACTGGTACTTGAGCCTTTGCTACACATTGCATATGTAAATATTGATGTTTGTGTCTAAGTATATAATTATGAAATAAGTAAGTAGTTGAGCCCAACTGGAATTCATGAAGATATATGAGTATGTGTGCATGAATTTTTATATGAATATATGAGTTTATGCATATTTGCATGTTTTTCCTTATGCTAGTGATGCTTGTCCTGGTTCAATAAAAGTTTATTGTTCTAAACCTCCCTCTCACCTTACAAATGAGAGGTGAGATTTCTGGGCAAGAGAGGAAAAAAGCCCTAGTAACTAATCCCTTACTTAATCCCATGCTATTAGGCTACAGGTATTAATCATCCAACCAGCACACTTTTAACCTCAGAGTAAGCAGGAAAGTTATTAGGATATTTTTAGAAGCCAGCAGCTTCAGCATTCATCTTAGTTAGAGAGTTTAATGGCCAGAGATCATCAGTCTTTATAGTAACCTTTACATTCAATGCTGTGTTCCACTACAAGAAGATATGAGAGGAACACCCCTAAATCCACAACTGAGTGGTGGGGTCTAGTTAGGTTTGAAGGGCTGTCCTCCTACCCTAACAATAGGGAAACAAGAAGGAGAGATGGATCCCCAAAACTCTGTCAGGATTGAGTAAGTGGCCTCAGTGTCCCAAAGGAAGGATATGGGTTTCCCTGATTCCTTAATGACTACTCAGGGCTCCCTGTCAGTGACGGTAGTGGTCTGCACAAGGGATCCTGGTCCCCTTCAGTCATTCATGGCCAAGCTTGGCAGATTGGCAGGTGGATTATCTGGTAGTGATGTCTTTGTGCCATGAATGACATGAGGGCAATCAGTAGCCCAGTGTCCCTCTTGATGACAGTTTGGATATAACTGCCAGTGGTTTGCAGGTATTAGAGCAAGCTCAACCAAATGACTCTGCTGATCACATTTTTAGCATGAACTTGGAAGTTTCTTGGTTTTAGGAGGCCAGGGAGGCTTGGCATTCTCCAACCTGATTAGACATCCTTGGGTAGCATATGATATTTGTTGGCCTTTTCATCTCTTCCATGGTACACCTTAAAGGCCAGAGCTATGACTTTTGCCTGTAGAGTTAGGAGTCCTCAACAAGCATTTAAAGCCCTAATATCACAATAGTTAGGGGGAAAAAATAGATCTCCAAAACTTGTTTGCCTTCTTGGTTTTCAGGGTCTAGATTGATAAATTTTAACAGAGCCTTTGTAAGGTATCTAAAAATTGAGACAGGTTTTCCTGTTTGTGCTGGATGATCTTTGGAGTTTTCATAGTTTACTGGTTTAAGGGCAGCCTTAGAGAGACCAACCAGGAGGAAAGTTTTATATTGGTCTCTAGCTAAAATTTTACCTGTGATATTGTAATTCCATTGAGGATCCTGGTTAGGCACTGCCTCAGACCCAATCAGGTGTGCTGTGTTGGTGTGGTGCATTTCATCATGCTCTAGCCTGCTCCCATATTCACCTACATTTTTCAGGTGTGCCCTTCCCCTGGTCTTGGGCAGGCCTGGGAGACCTTCTTTACAACAGACCAAGTGATAAGGATCTAGATGGAGTTACCCACCTTGGCTGCACGGAACTTAAAAGAACTGCCCCAGGGCTTGCCTTGAGATATCTCTGGTCTTGACCTGTGACCAAGAACATTTTATCCCACCATCTCTCCAGCTGAAACTAGAAAGGGTTCTTATGGAGTCTTTCCCTTTAAATTGAAAGCTGAACATTAAAGCATTCAGCCTTGATTAGAGAACTTTGTCTTGGCTTCTTCTCTTTTCGCCTTCCATCCCCTTTTATTCTCAGCCCCCTTTCAGGTGAATCTGCTTGATTCATGGCTGCAGGCAGCTACACTCAGGGGTAAGTTGTTAGTGAGAAATATATATTATAGTTTCACTATAAGATGCATAATGGAATGTGAGACTATAAGTGTGGGACTGTGTAAGGGTATCCTGATTCTTGGCTGGGCATAGGCCTGGAACCCCGAGACTCCAAGGGAGAAACGGCAGGAGTTCGGCCACATGTCCCCAGAACCCAGGGTCCTGACAAGTAGTCTAATCTCCATGGACCTACATTATTCAGTCACGTAGGCCATTACAGCCCCTCCCAAAGTGCACAGGTAGAGGGTGTGACTACAGGCCTCAGGCCCTAGAGATTTACATACTAATGAAGGTCAGAGGGAGGAGCCAATTAAGCATTCCTCCTCAGAAGCTCCCCATTTCTCCTCCCTACTTAACTCAGGTCTGTCCTGAGTTTGGGGGGGGTACATCCAGATCCATCCACCATCCGCCATGACAACAAACCCTTTTGGAACCAGGAACTTCCTTGTGTCATTGGGGCCTGCCCGACCTGCTGCCACCAAAGCCTCCAGCCACTGGAACCTGGGACCTTCCTTTGGTAGGAGAGACAGGATGCCTGGAGGCCTCCAGGCAGCCTCCACCTCACAGGTCCCGGGCACTGCCGCATTGGCCTGGGACCTGCTGCTGCGGCCCCCAGTTTTTTCCCACATATAGATTGAGAGATATACTGAAATTCTTTAATAAAAGTGGAGAAATTAGAAGTATAGGGTAACAGTCTTTTTCTTTTTCAGGAAGTTCACTTAATGAAAAGGGGACATGTACGGTTATTAGACCATCCACTGCAGTGACTTCCTACAAGGAAGGATCCAGAGCCTGGGTTATGCTGAGTAGGAAAGAAGGAGGGTTTGGTTGCAGAGTGTGAAAAGGTAGTAGGAGGGCTAAAAGCTGTAGGTGGGGTGAAAGTAGGTGCTAGTATGAAATACTTAGAATGGCCTATAGCTGTTGAGGGAGGGGTGAAGTCTGGAGAAGCCAGGCAAGGAAAGGAAGCTGAAAAGCCAGTTGGGATGGTAAGGACATGATGAGGGTCATGAGCTGTATTAAGGATAGTAGAAGGTTCATCTCTGTGGCAGAAATTTCCTGTCCAATCTGTCTGCAGTGGGAAGCCGTGTGATTGGACAGAGAAAGGGAGGCAGAGTTAAGGATGGCAGAGAGGGAGATTCAGGAGGAGAAGGGAATGCAAAATGGAGGCAGAAGTGAACCTGCCTGTTTAGTATCTCAGGTAGTTATGTATAACAAAAGGTTAGGATAATTGGCATAAATTGTCTAAATTGTGTGGGTATCTTGTGTATTGAGATTTTATGATATATAAATCTGTTTGGTTAACTATAAGAATTAAGAGTTTTGAGCAAATCGAATCCAAACATCATCAAACAATCATCAATCATGATCAAGTGGGCTTTAATCCCAGGAATGCAGGGATGGTTCAATATTCAGAAATCCATCAATGTAATCACAAACTCAAAGAAAAAAACACATGACAGCTCACTAGATGCTGAGAAAGCATTTGACAAAATTCAACATCCCTTCATGTAAAAGTCTTAGAAAGATCAGGAATTCAAGGCCCTAACCTAAACATAGTAAAAGCAATATACAGCAAACAGTAGAGAAACTGAAACAATCCACTAAGATCAGGGACTAGACAAGGCTGCTGACTCTCTCCCTACCTATTCAATATAGTATTGGAAGCCCTAGCCAGAGCAATTAGATAACAACAAGAAGTCAAAGGAATACAAATAGGAAAGGAAGAAGTCAAAATATCACTATTTGCAGATGATATGATAGTATACTTAAGTGACCCCAGAACTTCCACCAAAGAACTCCTAAACTTGATAAACAACTTCAGCAAAGTGGCAGGTTATAAAATCAACTCAAACAAATCAGTAACCTTCCTCTACATGAAAGATAAGCAGGCTGAAAAAGAAATTAGGGAAATGACACCCTTCACAATAGTCACAAATAATATAAAATACCTCCGTGTGAATCTAACCAAGTGAGTGAAAGATCTGTATGACAAGAACTTCAAGTCTCTGAAGAAAGAAATTGAAGAAGATCTCAGGAAATGGAAAGATCTCCCATGCTCATGGATTGGCAGGATTAATATAGTAAAAATGGCCATCTTGTCAAAAGCAATCTACAGATTCAATGCAATCCCCATTAAAATACCAACTCAATTCTTTACAGAGTTAGAAAGAGAAATTCTCAAATTTATTTGGAATAACAAAAAACCCAGGATAGTGAAAACTATTCTCAACAATAAAAGAACTTCTGGAGGAATCACCATCCCTGACCTCAAGCTGTGCTAGAGCAATAGTGATAAAACTGCCATGGTATTGGTATACAGACAGGCAGGAAGATCAGTGGAATAGAGTTGAAGACCCAGAAATGAACCCACACACCTATGATCATTTGATCTTTGACAAAGGAGCTAAAACCATCCAGTGGAACAAGGACAGCATTTTCAACAAATGGTGCTGGTTCAACTGGAGGACAACATGCAGAAGAATGCAAATCAATCCATTCTTATCACCTTGTACAAAGCTCAAGTCCAAGTGGATAAAGGACCTTCACATAAAACCAGACACACTGAAACTAATAGAAGAGAAAGTGGGGAAGACCCTCAAATACCTAGGCACAGGGGAAAAGTTCCTGAACAGAACAACAATGGATTATGCTCTAGGATCAAGAATTGACAAATGGGACTTCATAAAATTGCAAAGTTTTATAAGACAAAGGACACTGTCAATAGGACAAAACGACAACCAACAGATTGGGAAAAGATCTTTACCAATCCCACATCCGATAGAGGACTAATATCCAATATATACAAAGAACTCAAGAAATTAGACTCTAGGCAACCAAATAACCCTATTAAAAAATGGAGTAAGGATCTAAACAAAGAATTCTCAACTGAGGAAATGGGAATGGCCAAGAAGCACCTAAAGAAATGTTCAGCATCCTTAATCATCAGGGAAATGCAAATCAAAACAACCCTGAGATTCCACCTCACACCAGTCAGAATGGTTAAGATCAAAAACTCAGGTGATAGTAGATGCTGGCAAGGATGTGGAGAAAGAGGAACACTCCTCCATTGTTGGTGGGATTGCAAGATGGTGCAACCACTGTGGAAAACAGTCTGGCAGTTCCTCAGAAAATTGGACATATCACTACCCAGTTATACCACTCCTGGGCATATACCCAGAAGATGCTCTAACATATAACAAGGACATATGCTCCACTATGTTCATAGCAGCTTTATTTATAATAGCCAGAAACTGGAAAGAACCCAGATGTCCTTCAACAGAGGAATAGATACAAAAATGTGGTACATTTACACAATGAAATATTACTCAGCTATTAAAAACAATGAATTCGTTAAATTCTTATGTAAATAGATGGACATGGTATTCACTCACTGATTACTGGATTTTAGCCCAGAAGCTTGAAATACCCAAATTTCAACTCACAGACCACATAAAGCTCATGAAGAATGAAGACCAAGTGGTGGGGGCTTCAGTCCTTCTCAGAAGGAGTAACATAATACTCAAGGGAGCAAATATGGATACAAAATGCAGGACAGAAACTGAAGGAGGGGCCATCTGCAGACCATTCCACCTGGGTATCCATCCCATGTGCAGTCACCAAAGGCAGATGCTTATGTGGATGTCAGGAAGTACATGATGACAGGAGCCTGATATAGCTGTCTCCTTAGTGGTCTGCAAGAGTCTGACATATTCAGAGGCTCATAGGTAACCATTAAACTGATCATGGGGTTCCCAATAGAGGAGTTAGAGTGAAGACTGAAGGAGTTGAAAGGATTCAAGACCCCATGAGAAGAACAACAATACCAACCAACAAGAGCCCCTAGGGTCTAAACCACCAGCCTGGGAGCGCTTAGGGAGGGACCCATGGCTCCAGCTATATATGCAAGGGTGTTATATGTGGGAGAAGAGATCCTTGGTCCCATGAAGGCTGGACGTCGTTTGGGGGGGACTCGAGGGTGGGGGGTGAGGTAAAGGTGGGTGGTGTAGGTGGGGGGACACCCCCATAGAAGCAGGAGGAGGGGGATGGTACAGGGAGTTCCTGGGAGGGATGGGGGGGGGAATGGGGTAAGGGGAGAACATCTGAAATGTAAATAAAATTTCCAATAAAAAAAAAGAGTTAAGAGTTTTGATTTACCGAGTGATGGGTGGGATGGCTGATTGAGGGGTGAACAATCGAGGCGTGGGACTCTAGAAGGTCCAGCCCTACCAGAGAACCTGCCGAGATGAGGACATCTGGCTGGGGCCAGGCAGCCTGCCGGTGTTGCCATTAGTGTAGAAACTTAGAGCTGACTGCCAGCTGGTGTTGAGTTTAGGGCTTGAGCATGGCAGCTGTTCAAGGAGCCAGCCAGATGCATCATTTCTAATACCTCTTGCTACACATCTTGTTGAGATATTACAGTTAGAAGGAGTTGTGTTGGGTAACAGGAATAACAAGGAAAAGGTTTGGAGTAAAGGTAACAAAAAGGCTGAACATAGGAAATCTTCTATTTTCCAGATAACTGGCAAAAGTTGTAAAGATTCCTCTAATAGGATCAAGTGTGCCATTAGATGGCCATTTCCAATCATTATCTAGTACGCATTTGGACCAAGTTTGATTGCAGAGGCATGTCAGCCTAGAAGCCATTAAATCAGAGACTATGTTTACAGGTTTGAGCTTTTGTAGGAGGCATCTTCAATGGGGATCCTGAAGGTATGCATGAAGATATGATTCCCATGGGCAAGGAAAAAGGTTATCATTTTCTACCACTGGAAGCATCCTGAGAATAGGGAAAATAATAACAAGACAAAATGGCTGAACAGTCCTCATGGAAGGTGACAAATTCGTAACATTGTTACTGGGTTCTTTTGGGCTGGCTGGGGCAGTGACTGATTTCTAACATATGAATATCAAGTAAATGTAGTGATATGAATAAACAATATTTAAAACCAAACTTTACAGGTAAATAGTCTTAGAAATTTCAGCTGTAATTTTATTTACTTCCATGGTACTTGCTTGCGTAGGAGCTATTAGACACCATAGTAAAATAAGTTCTTCAAGCCTACTGAAAAATAATCAAGTTATTTATAGGAGAGCTGCACATGTTGAGGATGAAGGCACATGATCTGTGAACTATACATGTTCCAGTAAGTTTACTATAGAAGCCAGCACTAGATACATGATTATATAAAATAGCAGTGAAGCGAATAGTGTCAAAATATAATGAACAATGGGAATTACTGTAGGTCACATTCATAAAAACCAACACTGACTAAAACATGCTCTAAGATACTTTTCAATGTAGAAAACTAAAGCTGCCTAAATAATAAAAAAAAAAAACATAAATATAAATATCCTGAACAGAAGGATGTATTTCTCTATGCAGTGAAAATCATTATAAACATTTTCAATACATACTTATATTTTTCATTACTTGTTTAAAACATTATATAAACATGTCATTGAAAATATTTAAACTACTTTGTTTGTTTATAAAATTATTTTTTTGTTGTTTTTGATTTTTTGAGACAGGCTTTCTATGTATATCTCTAGTTGTCCTGGAACTTGCTCTGTAGACTAGGGTTCCCTTGTACTCAGAGATCTACCTGCCTCTGCCTCCCAAGAGTTTGGATTAACAGTGTGCACTACCACTGCCTGGCTATAGAATTTATTTATTTATTTAATTTTTACACTCCAGATTTTATTTCCCTCCTGGTCCACCCTCTGATCTGATGGTGATCTCATAACTCCTCCCTGCCCACCTGTCTCGCTCGATAAGGTTGTCCTTACTTTCCCACTCCCCCAGCTCACCAGATTTTTAAACTCTTTGGGACCTCCAATCTCTTGAGAGTTAGCCGCATCTTCTCAGACTGTACTAAGTCCAGGCATTCCTGGCTGTATTGTAGCTACCCAGTGGCCATTGACAAACTGGGTTCACCTGAAAAAAGAGGCTGGAAATAAAAAAGAGATAGAGGGGTGAAAGAAGCATGGAGCCAAGACAAAGTTTCTTATTAAGGCTCAAAGTTTAATATTCAGCACTGTGTATATATAGGGGAATCCCACAGAATCCATCCTTTGTTTCAGCTGGATTTTGTCCCAAAGCAAGCTCAGCGGGCAGTCTATTCTTTTAAGTTCCTGTAAGAAGTTGCATGTGCAGCCAGGGTGGGTGACTCTGTCTAGGTCATTAAGGTCCCGCGGCAAACAAGGTCTTTTCAGCCTGCTCAAGGCTGGGAGAGGGCCCAATTTCCTGTTTTTAGCTTTTTTAAAGATGAGCAGTACCAGTAGCTTGCCAGGGGCATAAAAATTACTTGTTTTCCATAATCCCATCTAGAGTGGCCAGGCTACTTGCTCTCCAGTAAGAGTAGAGACTACACTACAACTTGAAGGTGAGATCTTAACCAATTAATATCTCCTAAAAACTTTTGAAAATCATTAAAAGGAAACTATTTTTTTTTTTTTTGCATGTACACCTGCAAGCCAGAAGAAGGCACAAGATATCATTACAGATGGTTGTGAGCCACAATGTGGTTTCTGGGAATTTAACTCAGAACCTACTGAAGAATATCCAGTGCTCTTATCCTTTGAGCCATCTCCCCATCCCCAACTATCATTTTTCATTGGAATTTTCTGTGCTATCATCTGTTTAGGATATAACTGAGGTCCCAAATATTGAAAAAAAAAATATTGCCTTTGAGTGTTTTCTGGAGCAACAAGCACTCCACAAAATTTTAAAGCACATTGTATGAGAGCAAATGCTTGCAGTAAAACTCCTTCAGAGGGAACAGCTAATAAAATATCCATATATTTAATAACATACACTGAAAAATTTAAAGTCCTAACCTCTTGTATAAAAGCAGCAACAGACGTTTTATATAATGAAGGGCTATGAATTTTCCTCTTAGCACTGCTTTCATTGTGTTACATAACTTTGGGTATGATGTGTGAACATTTATGTTAAATTCTAAGAAGTCTTTAATTTCTTTATTCCTTTTCTGGCCAAGTTATCATTGAATAGAGAGTTGTTCAGTTTCCATGTGTATGTTAGCTTTCTGTTGTTTTTGCTACTATTGAAGACCAGCCTTAGGCCATGGTAATCTGATGGGAAGCATGGGATTATATCAATCTTCTTGTACCAGTTGAGTTTTTTTGTTTTTTTGGGGGGTTTTTTTTTGTGATCAATTATATGGTCAGTTTTGGAGATGGTATCATGAGGTCCTAAGAAGAAGGTGTATTCTTTTGTTTTAGGGTGAAATAGTTGATAGATATCTGTTAAATTCATTCAGTTTATAACTTCTATTAGTTTCAGTTTGTCTCTGTTTAGTTTCTTTTTCAATGAACTGTCTATTGGTGAGAGTGGGTGTTGAAGACTCCCACTACTATTGTGTGGGGTTCAATGTGTGTTTTGAGCTTTAGTAAAGTTGTTGTTTTTGTTTTTGTTTTTTTTTTTAATGAATGCAGGTACCCTTGAATTTGCGGCATAGATGTTCATAATTGAGAATTTCTCTTGGAGGATTTCCTTTGATGAATATGAAGTGTCCTTCCTCATCACCTTTTATAATGTTTGGTTGAAAGTCTATTTTATTGGATATTAGGATGGTATCTCAAGCTTGTTGCATGGGACCATTTGCTTAGAAGACCTTTATCCATCCTTTTACTCTGTGATAGTGTTTGTCTTTGTTATTGAGGTATGTTTTTTCTTTCTTTCTTTCTTTCTTTCTTTCTTGTTTTTTTTTTTTTTTTTTTTTTTTTTTTGAGACAGGGTTTCTCTGTATAGCCCTGGCTGTCCTGGAACTCACTCTGTAGACCAGGCTGGCCTTGAACTCAGAAATCTGCCTGCCTCTGATCCCAAATGCTGGGATTAAAGGCATGCGCCACCACCGCCCTGCTTGAGGTGTGTTTTTTGTGTACAGCAAAATGCTGGATCTTTGCTGCATATCCAGTCTGTTAGCTTATGTTTTTATAGGTGAGTGGAGTCCATTAATATTGAAAGATATTAAAGATAGATGGCTGTTGGGTCCTGTTATGTTTGCTTTTATAAATGGCTTTGTGTGCCTGTAGTTCTCTCCTTTTGACTTTGTTTTGAGATGTTTAAGCAATTAATATCTCCTAACAACTTTTGAAAATCATTAAAAGGGAACTTTTTAATTTTTTTTCATGTACACCTGCAAGCCAGAAGAAGGCATATAGATATCATTACAGATGGTTGTGAGCCACAATGTGGTTTCTGGGAATTTAACTCAGAACCTATTGAAGTTCTTGTCTTTTCTTTGGTGTAGATACCTTCCTTGTGTTGGAATTTTCCTTTTATGATTGTCTTTAGGGCTAGATTGGTAGAGAAATAATTTTTGAAATTTTTTCCCTGAAATATTTTGGTTCTCTCTATATGTTCATTGAGAGTTTTGCCAGGTATAGTAGCCTGGGCTGGCATTTGTGTTCTCTTAGGGTCTGTATGACCTCTGACTAGGCTTTTCTGGCTTTTAGTGTCTCTGTTAAGAAGTCTGTTGCAATTCTGGTAGTTCTACATTTTTATGCTACTTGGCCCTTTTCCCCTGCAGCTTTTAATATTCTTTCTTCTGTGCATTTGGTATTTTGATTATTATGTGATGAAAGGATTTTCTTTTCTCATCCTGTTTATTTGGTGCTCTATAGGTTTCTTGTACCTTAACGGCCATCTTTCTTTAGGTTAGAGAAGTTTTATTCTATGATTTTGTTGAAGACATTTTCAGGTCCTTTGAGCTGGGAATCTTCGTTTTTGTCTTTTCATTGTGTCCTGAATGTCCTGTGCTTTCCAATGTTTCTGCCTTATAATCATGAATCAAAATGTAAATTCTTAGTAGCTTCTGTCTATACTTTGCTGTTAAGGCCTCTACTTCTGGAACTGTTAGCCCAAATTAAACACTTTCTTTTATAGTTGGCTTGATCATGGTGTATTATCATAGCATATGAAAAATCACTAAGACATAAATTGGTACCTAGTCATGGGCTGTTGCTGTGGCAGGCCTAACATAATGGATTTTTGAAGAATGTGGAAGACTTTGGGACTTTGTACTAGGAAAACAACTGAATGCTCTAAATAGGGATTAACTGGCCTAGGAGGAATTTGAAAGACAATAGTAGTGAGAGCAATATGGACTATAGCAGCCCAGCCCAAGAGACAAAATTTATATTTGGTAAGTAAAACATAGTTTAAATATTTTCAATGAAATGTTTATATAATGTTATGAACACCTAATTAAAAAATAAAAAAGTATGTGTTGGCAAAGAATATGGATGTTTACAGTCCTTGTCCTAAACATCTGCCTGAGGCTAAACTGAAAAGTATTGGATTAATTTCCTGTATTGAATTAATTTCCTGGTGGAGGAGATTACAGGATAGCCCAATATTAACTCTGTCTTGTGGTTATTTGTAATCAGCCTCATGTAGGTCTACAAAAAAAAAAAAAAAAAAAAAGAGCAAATAGAGCAAAAGGAAGTATAGTTAGATCATATTAATAGCACCAGGAAGTATAATGTCAGACCATGGTTTATACTAAAAGGAGATTATGGTCAGAGCCAATATAAAGTAGAATGAAGGGAAGTGTGACCTTAGGGCAAGACCCACCTAGCTAAACTTCCAACCTGTAAAAGAAAAGAGCTAAGAAATTTTTTGTTCTTAAAGACACAACAACAAATAAAATCTGATACAAATGTCCCTCAAAAATGCAGTGTCATCCACATAGTGCTGATTTTAGGATCAAGAAGGAAACAGTAGTAAACGATCATGAATTCTTCCTCCATAGTTATGTAAAATAATTGAGGCTCAACAAGTGGCTGGAAAGTTCCTTCATAGAAGCCTTGAGAGGCCTTATGTAAAGTTATGACTATAAAGCCTGGGTTTAGTTGGGGAACCGAAGTGGTTAGAAATGCTAGAGCATTTGCATAGGAGAGCAGGAGACATGAACTAGCACCAGATCAAGAGAGAAAAATATGTTGAAATCAACAAAGATGGAAGGGCAGATATTAGGTCTCAAAACCAAACCCTCAGCAAATAACTGATTGAGGTGCATATTTAATATATCAATACAGACTTGGTCACCAAGCTCTCTCAGCATCCCTCAGGCCGTGTTATTAGCCTTTTCTGTCCAGCAACCCTGTCTCTCCTACATTAAACTCTTTCATTCTTTCTTTTTGAAATGGTAATGTTTATGCTGTGCCATTGTGTATTGAAAGAATGCCATTTGACTTTTATTTTGCATGGGATTACTATTAAGAGATTACTTTGAATTACTGAAGAGACTGGAATTTTAACCTTTGAAGGACTATGGGCACCTTTGAAGCTGGGTAAACTGTAACTTTCATAATAATATGGCCACAATTCTATAGAGGCCAGAGAATAGAATATGATAGTTTGAATCAGAGTGACTTCCACATGCTCATATGTAAAACTGTTTGGAAATGATTAGGAGGCCTTCTTTTTAAGGAGGTGACTACATGGAATGGTCTTTGACATTTCAATTCATCCATACCATTCCCAATGTCTTTTTCTGTGTCTTGCAGTTGTGGAATCAAGATGTAACCTCTTAGTTGTTGCTGCCATCATTCTTTTATTCCACCATCCTGAGCTGTAACCTCATCTTGAAGCGTAAGCTCAAATTGAAAACTGTCTTTTTTTTTTTTTATAAGTAATCTTTCTAATAGCAATAGAAAAATAACAGACAGTAAGTATATCTTATTTTCCAAAGAAAGACAAAACAAACAACCATACTAACATTTGGCTTCTATCCAAAAGTCTAAGAGTAAACTGCTAGTTATAATTCCCAACAAATTAATATTTAAGTAATTTTTACATTTATTTTAAATATATTGAAAGAGTTTGACAAAATGTTTGTATTAATATGTAGTTAGAAATACAGAAAAATATGTCAATGTAATTATTATATTTTTGTAGTGTTTTTTAAGGAAAGAATTTGGGATTTATGATGAAGGTTAATTTACATGTTTCTTTCATAGTTGGTATAATCAGTTGCTATAATATAGAATATTTGACTTTTTTTCTGCCATAAATATGCCATTTTCCTTTGTCATAAATCACTTAATCAGACAAAAGTATATGTTTCTGACCAGGTATGAAAGAATGGAATGCCCATAATCCCAGAACTCGGGAAGCAGAGACAGACAGATCTCTTTAACTTTGAGGATAGCTTTGTGTATAAGTAAGTTTCAGGTCTGCCAGAAATACATAGTGAAACCTTTTTTTGTCACACACACAAAGTATATACTTCTGTATACTATGCATTCATTAATGATTCTGCAACATTTAACTAAATACTACAACATTTATAAATCTGCTATATAGTTGCTGTCTTGTTGTTATGGAAGAATTTATCACTTAGAACATGGAAGTTTTGAGATTTGTTTATATATTCTATTTCCAGATTAGAAAATACCTTTGGACACAAATGGATTTTGTTCACTCATTATTTAAAAGTACTAAAACATCCATTTTTCATTTAACTTCATATAAGATTGTGAAAAGTATTAGGTTATATAGCCTATGTTAATACCTGTGATATATGTGCTATAAGGCAAAAACAAAATCAAAATATAGACTAGCCAGATGTGATGTCTCATTTTGTTATTCCTAGCACCTTGTTAGAAGAGGCAGGTTAATCTCTGAGCAGGTTAATCTCTGAGTGTAAGACCAGTCTATTTTATAGAGGGAGTTCCAGAACAGCCAGGCTATACAGACAAACTCTATCAGAGGTTAGAAAAAAAAAAAAAGAATATAATCTATATAAAGAAATGTGCTTACTTGTAAATGGAAAATACATAACAATTTGTGTGGCTTTGGGATAGAGTGTAATAATCTGCTCCTTGATTTTCCATGAGCAATATGGTGAACCATTTTTTATAGAAGGATTTGATACTATAGAAAAGACCTCTAATAATTTTTCTCTGTAAATATATTTTATAAATCTTAGTTGCATTTGGTGTTATGTTTTCATGCAAAAAAGAATGATTTTATACTTTTATGAACTAATATAACTATTTGTGACCTAATTTACTTTTAGTTGTTAATAGTAAATTTAATAATTTATTAAAATAATAACTTTATTATCAAATATTTATAGTAATAGTAAGTCTCTCATAAATCTTCTTGCTACTCCAAAGAGAGTTGGGCTACACACATATAATAATTACATTTATTTTAAAATTTAATATAAATATATAAATATATTTTATTTATAGGGAGATAGGAAAACATGTACCTTGTTTCTAATTTGAATATAGTCCTTTGATATGTAGAATATCTAATTAAAATTAAAACTAAAGAGGAGAAAACAATAACAACATGTTAACACATTTATATTTTTGTGTTTCTTTTAAGCTTGCTTTGGAAATTAGGGTCAAATAGTAGAACAGAACCAAAGTTAAGACTTATATTCTTTTACCTGAGATTTAAATTTAAAAATACATAATTTTAAACATACGACAGTTCTTTTTTTACTAAAAAGGTTACTAATCAGAAACAGCGAGAATGTAGAAATTTTATTTTCCAATGAACAATGTGATTTAAGAATCTTATGGCCATGAGATATGATTCTCTTGTGTAAAAATTTCAACTTAGAGAAAGTAACATTAGAAATCCAATGTCCATGATACCCTTGAGAAAACTGCAATTCCTTAAACATACATAAAGTTAAACAGAAATAAAAGTACTTAAGAGTTGCAAAAATTGAGAAGTTCTTAAATAGTCATCAAAAATGTGGCCAAATTCGTTCCAAGCCAACTTGAGTATATTTTCTCATTAACCTAAATTAAAATGCAATTGCATCTCAAATAGCCTTATATGTCTGTGGCTCTTGTCAACATGCAGTTAGATCTTTCTTCTGAAGATGTCTGTAACCTTCACAAAGACAAAGGAATTCTGTTATCAAATTAAAAGTTTAGAAAATAGTATCCTTAAAGCACAGTGACTACATTAAGATGACTCTAGAAGATAATCTTTATACATGAGCACAAACCATAGCTACAGTATGAATGTTCATATTGGCACAAGCACAACCTTGTGATTTTTAAAGACTGAAATTTCAATTTCATAATGCATATTTCTATTTTATTTCTATGTATATGGTAGTTTACCACTGTTGGCAGTTTTATTAAAATCTAAGATTAAAACACATATATAAGTTGTGAAATCTCAAAATTCAGGATTTTTAATTTGGTTCCTTTATTATGGGTATCTAGTATACAAACTCATTGCATTTTTGGTACCTTCTGTATAAATTAAGAGAACAAGCTCTATCTAAACCATTTTACAGCACACTGATTCTTTGATATTAGCTTACTTCTATGGTCTCCATTTTCAAATGATACATTAAAAGTTATTTTAATATTTTGTAAATTAGTTGAGGATCATTGGTATTATTAACAATCTCAGAGTGATGAACATACACAAGAATAATGTTTCAAGGAAACAAATTTGAAAACTGAATGAAGTTAAAGAGTTAAGCATTCAGTTTAAGTACCCGACAGAACCAAAACAGACATTATTTACTTCACTGAAAAACATTAAGCATTTTTGGTGTTGTATATCTGTATCTGTACACAGTAAGTATATCTGAGCTGCATATTTACCTTGGATATTTAAGTTGAGATGTGGAAGCACCTATACTTGTCAATTGCAAGGCTATGGGAAGTGACATGAAGAATTTAGATAGTAGGCATTAGTACAAGAAGCATAGAATTCATACTTAAGATCCAAACCAACATGTGCACTAATTGAGTTTTCAGACAAAGCTGTGAGATTTTATTGCTCTACTGTTTACAACCTGAAGGTTAGGTTCAGAGAAAATGATGGAGAAATAGACTGGAAAGTGTTCTGAGTAAAAGAAGTGTGTTGTTTATTTCTTAGAATGATACATACACAAGTAGCAAAGTTTTAATTTGAGTATATGGTTCAGGTGCTAATTGATTTTTCAAACACAAATGAAACCAAGGTATAAAGTATGAGTTGTAGTTGATCATGGCTTGGATTGAGGAGGCATAAGTAATTCTACCTGCCTAATACAGCAAGAGGAATGGAGAAGCACACAATAAATAATTGTAATTTTTTAGATAAAAATTTTTACATTTCTTTTTTGATTAATATTTTGCCTTGTAAAGATAATTCTCAGTTACAGAGTGTGGATTTATGCGGAAATAAGCTTAAAAACTTACAATAAATTTCAGTATAGCTTGATCCAATGAATTCATCTTCTTCCTACACATATTCTATCTAAATATCTTATAGCAAGCC
Source organism: Mastomys natalensis (assembly GCA_021653895.1). Lineage (NCBI taxonomy): Eukaryota > Metazoa > Chordata > Mammalia > Rodentia > Muridae > Mastomys > Mastomys natalensis. Next base: position 600,110 of record JAJTUV010001194.1, on the reverse strand, counting down.
TAGATTATGACAGACAAATCTTATGCATAGGCAAAGTAATTTTAAGAAATTAACTATGACTTATATTCTTCTAAAAAGTTAAAAAAATAAAGATAACATAAGGTTTTAGGATCTTTTTCCAAACATGGTTCATTTGTAAAATAAATAAATAAACTAAAGATTTTATCTCAACTTTTTGTATAATACAAAGTCAAAAGAGCCTTTCTTTCAACTCTCAAGTTTCAAATAAAACACATTTACAGGGTTCTGTAAGGTTTATATTATAGCTTTTTTTTATGTCTAGATATTCTTCATAACAAGAAATTTTGAGTAATCAAATGCAGGTATTGCTGGAAATATGGGTACATATAATATGACTATTCACATTAGGTAAAGCCAAAGATTAAAGAAGTAAATCTGTGGTATGACTGTATTAGTACAGAATAAATATTATAAACCAATAGCATATGTTTTTTAAACAGAAGAAAGTATATAACAGGCTATATATAAAAATGGAGAATTATTTCTAAAAGTATTGATTATATAAATGTTTCTCTATTTGTACTGTTTCATAACTAGCCCAAAGGCAAGATATGATTAGCATATATAAGGGTTTGTTGAAACATCCTTGAATTTCTAGGTTCTCTTGTACTAGAACAAGGAAATGGGCAGAGCAATGAATAGTAGCAGAAGGTAAGGGAGATCACATAGCAAAAAGTACATGCTCAAGAGAGGAACTGGTATGAGCTTAGCAGAAGATAAGCTCAACAGCCATGTATGTAAAAGTTTGGAACTTTTGTATGGATAATTTTCAGCATGAGGGATTTCTTAGGTTGTTCTCTTATATGTGGACCTTTGGCTAGAGATAAGTAAAGCCCTCATACTTGCCAACTGTTCCCTTTAACTTTCTAACTCTGCTTTCTTTGTGTAAAGCCTTATGGACTGCCCTTTCATCCCTATTTTCCTGATATAATAAGCCCCTTCCTGATATTGAATGGTGATATGTTCCCTTGCCTAAAAGGGACCTTTTTTTTTCCTTTACCTATTAACAGGAGAGGGGTCACAGGATCTCCAGAAGTAGGATTTATTTGGAGCCATTGAATCATATATTTATTTTAAAACTGCCTTATTTTAGAAGAAAAGTTTCTAAGGAGGTTAAAAATGGAAGTTCCCATCAAAAGTAAAACAATTATAAAAGCCATTCAACCCTCAAATGTCCAAAACCATGAAATACAAAAACATGAAATATAATTGAGAGCCATCCTTATATTGTTTACACATGAGATGCTTTTGTTAGTCTTTCAATACTCCTTTGAATTCAGGAGTGAGTTCTTTCAGGCTGGAGAAATTAAACAAAGATGCACAAAAAATATGAAATAAAACATGCTAAAGTCATATTGTCAGAATGTGATAAAACCACAAATTGACAGTTTGAAGAAAAACAGTGATTGAGTAAATTAAAACAGTTGGGAGGTTATACTCCTGTGAATACATTATACCAATACTGCTAATGGGAAAATAATGGAGAATACCAAAACATAAAGATTAGAATGTCTGTAAATGCAATTTTTATTAAACAGCCAGGCGCCAGATGTAAAATTAAATGTCACTTTATTTTCACAGATAATTTGATAAGAGCCATAGCTAAGATGTAAAAATTGACTGCTTGGGCTGAGCTCAGAACATTTCTTTCTTTATTCTAATTATCTCTAGGCCTAGGTCTAGAAGCTTCTAGCTTCTGTACAATCTACTCTTTCAACGTGACTGATTCAAACTGACTATTTCTGGCTTCTGACTGAATTGCTATGTTTGGTCTAAAACTCTGGCAATTTATTGTAATCTTCTGGCTCCTTCTCATTGTCTGACTAATTCTGTCTTCAACTTTTTTTCTGTAAAACAGACTGGTAAAACTGACGCCCCCCCTCTCTGTGTGTGTGTGTTTGTGCTGCTTTATTAAATTATTATCACTTTCCTGAGTGTTATCTTAAGTTGCCAGTCTTTCCTGTCTGTTCTTATGAGAATTTTGGATATCCTATCTCTGACTCTGTCTGTCAAATCCTTCAATCTTTCTCTGATTCCTCACACAGTCTGCTCCCTCAGTTAGACATTATTTTCAAAGATGACAACTTCCTTCTAAAAACTAATGTTTAGTGATTAAGGATGTGTACTAAAGGAATGGCTGTATTCCAGTCAGAGGAATTAAAGATGTGTCATTTCAGTGGGATCACACAAATCTACAATGTAATTTTATGTGATTCCTTACCAAAGCAGCCATATTTCTGGACTAAAATTCCTCTACAAACTGCCAATCTACTTATACCAGGACTTATACTCATATTTAATAAATAAAGGCATTAATTTCTTTCTTTGAAGAAAAAATTTAGATCTGTTAGCCTTTTAGCAGATTTTAATTTTAGGTGATGATGTCTTTAAAACGTTATTGATGTGGTAGAGATGCAAAAATGAGTTTTATTGTATTGAAAATTAATGAAATTTTCCAGTTTATTAGTATTGGATTCCATCTACTTTAGAAGTTATTAAGAAATGTCAGACACATTTTCATTTACATTTTAAGACGCCTCTTCCATCAGCATTTATTAATACCTTTACCTATTACATTAAGAGTGAGACTTTACCAGAGAAACCTTATTGCAACTCTCATTGAAGCAGAAGGTCAATTCACTCTTTAGAGAATAAGATATCAGCTCTTACAATGAATTTCTTGTTTATAGAGATGGCAATGTTCTGTTCCTTAGAACATGCAAAGAACAACTCTTATCTAATGTTCAGTTTCCAACAACTATGAAAACATTACCCCTTTATATTTTTTTCAGCATGGGATTTTTCTGAGATATTAGGTTTTTATCTTCATGGGAATATATTTCTATGGGTAAAGTCATGATCTGCTTTCATCCATAATTATTTTCCATGGTTCCTTAGTACCATGCAAGCTTAGTTTTGTTGTTGAATATACAACAAGCCAAATTGAAAGTTATTTCAAAAGTATCTGGGGTGCTCCTGATGCCTAATATCTAGAGTAGATATAGTGATAAAATAGTTCCTCAGCATTCAGGATACCTGACCTCAGATAATGAAGATATTTAAGGCAATAATGGATTTTTATCCTTCTGGAACTTTATGACCAGATAAACTTTTTTTCACTATGTTTCTATGGTCATGGTATTTTATTACAGCAACAGAAAAGTAATACAGAAGTTAAAACAAGGAGGTAGATAATGCTATGAAGAATCAGATAAGACTGATTTTGAGAAATGTGAAAGACTGAAAGTTTAGAGTAGAAAAGATGTTGACATATATGAACAATATTGTAATGGATTATCCCAGTAGAACCTCAGAAGACAGTGCTGAAAGACATACTTGGAGTACTGGATCAAGAGATTTCAGAAGAAAGCAAGATTTTCTTTTAGTAGGAAATATTTTTGATATATTTATATAAGAATGAGTTTGTACCAAAAATATACAAAAAGCAACTCTCACAATTCATTAATAATAAAAGAGAGCAAGTATATTTTTTATATAGACAAAACCATTGAAAAACATTTCATTAAAGTAGACATGGGAAGCAAGATTTCAACAGTAACTAGACTAGAGAATAAATTCATAACCTCAGAATGGGACTGTCTAATGTGAGGAAAGTGAGGAAAAAAACCTATGGAAGCAGGAAGAATATCACAGAGCAAAAGGAAACACAAAAGGGCAATATGGAAGTGCAGAGCAAAGTAAAGGAAGGATGATAAGAAGGAAGATAAGATGAAGGATGAAATGAGACTGAGACAGCATATCTCTGGCTGTGAGGTAAAGTCTGTGGAAGTGGAAGATGTTAGAGAAAGTGATGCTTAGATATGCTGGGACTTTGGGGTATAGCACCGTAGCCATTGCTTGCATTGTAGAGGTCTGGAGCCAGTCACTTGCCTACATGCCTGGTTCTTCTGAGGCATCAATGTCCCATTGTTACTTACTATTTTGAGTAGGTTCTTTCATTTGCCCTTAGAATGGGTAGAAACAGTGGTAGATTGGAAACTTAAATCTTACCCACTGAGTGGCTAGCTCACCAACTGATGCTGCAGAATGCTGACTTCATATAGAACTGAAGGGTTTCTATGTTCTTATGTTCTAGAATGAAGAATTGTACAGACACATAATAATGGCCAAAGCCTTAACAGATTATTAAGGAATCAAGAGGTAGGTCAGCAGTTCACTAACACATGGACACAAGGGAAAAGTTCTTGAACAGAACATCAGTGGCATATGTTCTAAGATCAAAAATTGACAAATAGGACCTCATAAAATTGCAAAGCATCTGTAAGGCAAAAGAAACTGTCAATAGGACAAAACAAAACCAACAGATTGGGAAAAGATCATTAACAACCCTTAGAGGGCTAATATCTAATATATAAAAAGAACTCAAGATGCTAGACTCCAGAGAACCAAACAACCCTATTGAAAAATTGGTAACAGAGCTAAACAGAATTCTCAACTGAAGAAACTCTACTGGCTGAGAAACACCTAAAGAAATGTTCAACATCCTTAGTCATCAGGGACATGCACATCAAAACAACCCTGAGATTCCACCACCTCACACCAGTCATAAGGGCTGAGATCAAATCTCAGGTGATGCTGGTGAGGATGTGGAGAAAGAGGAACAATCCTCCATTGCTGGTGGGATTGCAAGCTGGTACAACCACTCTGGAAATTAGTCTGGTGATTCCTCAGAAAATTGGACATAGTACTTACTACCTAAGCACCCAGCTATAACACTGTACCGCTATACCACTATACAAACATATCACCAGAAGATGCTCCAACATGTATGTAATAAGGACATACGTTATTACATGTTCATAGCAGCCATATTTATAATAGCCTGAAGCTGGAAACAACCCAGATGTACTTCAACATAGAAATGGATACAGAAAATGTGGTATATTTATACAATGGAATATTACTCAGCTATTAAAAACAATGCCTTCATGAAATTTGCAGGCAAATGGATGGAAATTGAAAATATCATCCTGAGTGAGGTAACTCAGTCACAAAAGAATGCACACACAGTATGCATTCACTGATAAGTGGATTTTAGCCTAAAAGTTCTGAATACCGAAAATTCATTTCACAGACCATATGAAACCCAAGAAGAAGGAAGACAAAAGTGTGGATACATCAGTGCTTCTTAGAAGGGGGGACAAAATATTCACAGGAGGAAATATGGAGACAAAGTGTGGAGCAGAGACTTAAGGAAAGGCCCTCCAGACATTTTCCTACCTGGGCATCCATCCCATACACAGTCACCAATCCTTAACGCTATTGTGGATGCCAGGAAGTGCTTGCTGACAGGAGCTTGATATGGCTGTCTCCTGAGAGCCTCTGCCAAAGTCTGACAACTACAGAGCCAACCTGGACTGAGATCGGGATCCCTGATGGAGGAGTTGGAGAAGGGACTGACGGAGCTAAGGGGGTTTCATCACCATGGTGAGAGGTACAGTGTCAACTGGCCAGAACCCCCAGATATCCCGGGACTGAACCACCAATCTAAGAGTACACATTAAGGCATCCATGGCTCTGGCCACATATGTGGCAAAGATAGCCTTGTTGGATGTCAGTGGGAGGAGCAGCCCTTGGTGTTCATTGAGGGTGTTCAATGCCCCAGTGCAGGGGAATTCCAGGGCAGGAAGATGGGAGTGGGTAAGTGGGTAGGTGGGGGAGCACTCTCATAGAGGCAGTCGGAGGGGAGATGGGGTAGGGGTTTCCAAGGGGAGACTTGGAAAGGGGAAAACAATTGAAATGTAAATAAAGAAAGAATACAATAAAAAAGGGAAAAAAAAAAAAAACAAAAAACAAAACAAACAATCAAACAAAAACAAAAATAAAAAAACAAAGCTGAAGTATCTTCTGACCACAGCAACATCAAGGTGAATTGAACACCATGAGCAAACACGTGAGGATTGCTAACAATCAAAAACTAACCCTGAATCAGAAAGTCAAAAAATGAACACTACAAACAAAAAAAGTAGAAGGAAGAGTTTTATGTGCTGTGGAGAAAGTTAAGTAGAGATTTTTTTAAAAAAAATAGTAATAAAGAAGAAACTAGGGAAAATTTTAAGGGAGAAGATGGAAATTAAATTTTAATTATAAATTTAAGAAAAACAAAAAAATCTATGGTAAACATATGACTCCTGCTTCATAGAACACTCAAGGAAAGGTTTTTGCTGTGAAAGATGCAGCCTCACTTAAAATAGGGTTAGAGGTGGCTTGGGTACCACTTCTGGCTTCACTTGATTATGCAGCTGTCTGCACTGAAACGTTTGCATCAGATTCTTGTTCAACTCTGCACACAGACATGTTAATCCGGAGGGTAGCATCTGTCTAAAAATGAGTGATACAAGTTTTGTCAGTACTAATTACCTAACTGCTTTCATCTGCCTTCGAGGCTGGATACACACAATAAGAGCTGCTACAGTAGATATTGTCAAAATCCAAGGAACAGTGAGCCACCCTGAAATTGTTGCTACCCAATAGGAGCAATGACTCCACAATGGGAATACAGGATGACTTCCTAAATTGGGAGCAGTTCTTTGCTAGTAGAGAGTGAACTGAACTTATTGGAACAACAATTTCCCCAGAGTCAACAACCAAAATACAGCTGAAGTGCTGTTCGGCCAGTTTATAGTTTGAACAAGACAGCTTGATGATGGCATACTTGTCCCTCATCCCCCAAATAGCCATGCTTTTATTCTTTTTATTCTGGAAGATCTTAGAAGTGATTCAAAGACAGGGCTGAGCTTATTGAGTTTCTCAAGATGGGAATACTAAATAAATTCCTTGTATTGTCTCCCCACAGAAAAAAGAAAGAAAGAAAGAAAGAAACCCAATAGTCCCAGTTCGAAAGGCTTAGAAAATTTAATGAGTTATTTGCATATACCAGCTTTGTTACAGGGGATTCTCAACATTCCACAGCAAATAGATTTTCCTATTGTAATTTTTCACCTACTATGTAAGACCTTTCAGACTTTAATCTCTTCTCTATTCATCTGTCTCCTATCCACATGGGTATCACTTTCTATTTCTCTGTTTTGTATCTACATGGGTATCACTTGATAACTAGATAAAAACGAAAATACTTGAGATTGAACAGGTAGACAAGAAACTGCAAGACTGAGTTCAGAAAACTCTGTAGGTGACTCTGTTGAAAAAAAAAAGTCTGAGAATTTAACTGGAGCATTCATTTAGATGTTCTCTATATCATGAAATAGTATGATAGAAAGAGAAATGCATACATGTATAAGTGTGTGTGTGTGTGTGTGGTGTGTGTGTGTGTGTAATTTAAAGAGTAAAAGATAAAAATAAAAAACTGAAATAAAACACAGAGTATGTACCTGTAAATGTTAATTAAGTTTCTGTGTGTTTTGACAAGTTGAGAAGAGGAATATATTATACTAGAAAGTATTTTTAGAGCATGTTGATGAATAGCTGGACTGATATATCATATTTTATGCCAACTAATGATCCAATTTCAGAAAACAAAGAGTTCTTTTGCCTCAAATCATACTCACACATGCATGAACTCCGCTCAGTCTGATCTCCAGACAATCTAGCTAATTTCATCCTTACCAAGGATATTTTGCTCTTTTCCACATTTGGAAGAAGATGGTTTGACTATTTTCTAAATTCTGCTGAGACTGAAAGGAGTGACAAACAGTTGGATGGAACTAAGTAAGTCTATTGTGGAACTAGCACAGATGGGAGAGTATTATAACTGTTAATTTAAATATACAAATGTCAGAGTTCTCAAAAGGGCAGACAGTCCTAAAATTAAAGTGAATCTAAGTGATATAATTGTCACTTGGTAAAATGACAATAAATGAAATAAATGTTCAGTGTCTGTGAAGACGTTAAATATTATGACATAGATAACCATGGACGAATTAGTTTTAAAAAAAAGTGTTATGAAGTCAGAAGTTTTCATGTAGAGTGATTATAGACTTAAGTAGAAGGTATTAGATAAAAGGGAGACAGTAGCAACAGTTGGTTGCTTTAAGAATGAAGCTGACACAAAATTGTACTTTAGGAATAGAGCATTATAAGGGAGGGGATATAGTGATCATGAAGTCAATATCAGGGCTTAAGGTGGGAGAGCATGAAAGTGGTACACAATACGATGGCACACTAAAGGGAAAGAGAGGCTTCCTTCAAAATCTGGACAGAAAACTCATTAAAAAGGACAGTTTAAAGTAAAAGTGAGATTGCTATCAGAGAGAGGATGCCATGAGAAAGAGACAGAGGAGTCTCTTCAGAGAAGTTCCCCAAGCAAAGAAAAGATAACTAACTTGTATGTATTTAAACGGAGTTTCAGAAAGCTGCATACATGGATTTATTATAGGATGACCTAAGAGACAAGAAGTATGCAGGAACACTGATGTCAATTAGTTTGTGGTCATTTGGTGTGGTCATAGGATTGGCAAAACATTAAATAAGCAGATAAATCAAAACAAATAGAAATATATTTAAAAAGTAGGTTGAGATATTCCAAATGTATAATGTTGAATGGTGTCTAGAAATGTGATATGAGCTCTGAAAATTGTTATATGTAAAGAATTGTCTAAAGTGAAGGTTTGGGCCTTCAGGGCCAAGTAAAGGCTACGGATCTAAGCAAGAGATTTTGGTACCACATAGGGATTTTATTTTATTTTATTACAGTAAAGTATCTTAGTCCCATTTCCTTTAAATTTTGAATGTAAATTGTATAGTTTAGGTAATCAATTATTAGCAAAATTAATTCTATTAGTTACATTAATTAAAAACCTCCATTACATTAACATCTGTGCAGTACTTGTCTCTATTTATTTGTTTCTGCTTTTGTATATTGGGTCATGAGCTCCCTCGTTTAGAACTGGTCACTCTATATGGCGAATAGATAAGCTAAAACAATGTGCTTAAAGATTTAGTGGTATGAACCTGTTTCATGATTTATAGATGACATCTCTTTTTACATGATGGAAATGAACAATGAAGTCTAATTTATAGGCTGTATATATATATATATTTAAATATGTGGTACTTACAACAAAACATACATGTTTACCATTTCCTAGTATTTCCAGGCAGATGTCAGTGCCATCTGATTTTGTCTTTCAAATAACATGAAAATTTCCATTTAAAAATTTAATGAGCATAAAATAGTCACAACTTTATGAAGATGGTACCAGAAATTGTAAATACTAAATTCAGGAGAAAAGTATTATTAAATAACTTTAGGCAAAAGCCTCATGGGAGAAGACACTTTTTTATTCTCACTAAGCTGTTTTAAAGGCTTTATGTTTTATGACATATTTGAGTGCTGGAGGGCTAAAGAATTATTAAAGCTCTTTCAGAGATCCTGCGGTTGATTCCCATCACCTATATTCAGAAGTTAATAAGTGCCCTTAGTCCATCTCCGGGAGACTCTCTCCCCTGGCCTCCATAGGCACACACACTCAGACATGTTTATATCTACTCCTTCTGACACACATATTTAAAAATTAATAGAACAATTGGACTGATTTTAAAATTTGAATTAAGTAGCTTTGAATAAAACTGTTAAATTCCTCATCATCCATTAATTAAAAAAAAAAAAAGGACTCATTTTATGTGGATATTTTAATGGAAATGCTTTCTGTAGTCCATTTAAATGAAATCTTCAGGTGTTATTTATTGTGGTAGATCTCCACCCCAAATATGCCTGTGTAATGAAAACACAACTCAATTAATATGAAAACAAGATGCATTAGTAGATTGGGCAGATCTACCACTACACTACTACATCCCTTATAACTTGTACTTTGTCCAGGTCATGTGCTTCTGCTCCATTTTTCTTCCACCTCCTCCTCTTCAGTCTTTTTCTCTCTCCTCACCTTATTCTCCCTAAAACTTTTCAGCTCCACTTTCTCTTCTACTGCCCAATCACTGGCTCTAGCCATTGATTTACAAGTGAAAATGGGGAGAAGGTTCAGGTGAAGTCACCTGAGTGATTCACTCCTCATGGCAGGCAACCCCTCTTGGGAAGGAAGCCTGAATTAGCATCAAAATACAAACAACACCAGGGCAATCTGTAACAGTTATCAATGGTGGTATTTTCTAAAATGGTATAATGCAGAACAGCCCCACAAAATTCTTATTTTAGTTAATATTGCCATACCTGTCCTGTATTTGGCAGTTAATGAACTACAATGAAATGTTCATTTTCCTGTCGTACTTACTCCTTTTCAGTTTTTCTCAAGGACACTTTAAAAGTATGAAGAACTGGTTTTGGAACACTGGTATTAGATCATTTAAATATGGTTCTCTATGAATCTCAACAGGCCCTGAATATTATTATCAAGTGTCCTTGAATCAGTCATCTCACACAAATGAGTTTGAGCATAATGTACCCACTATTCCATCAATTAGTATAGATAATCAAGAATTGATTGCAAATTTATGAGAACAAAAATCTACTTTTTCTGTAGATAACTGTGAGCAGTTTTTATTTTAAAGTTCTGCTCGCTGGAGAACAGGCTCATGGCTTTTCTATCACTTTTTTCTCTCTGTATTGATGTAGTTTATCACCTCCACAGCAAGTTAACCTTTGCACCTTCATGGTTCATTATTATTTGCCCCTAAATAAAGCAAGAAATAAAAGCAAAAGATGCATTATTGAAAAAGCATTGAAGTGTAAATTTTTTCTATCATTGAAAGAAACCTCTTTGGTTGTGAAACTGATCTTTTTCACCCAATAAAATTTCTATTATAATGTTTCTTTAAAAAACTTTCAAAATCATTAGTAGATAGTAAGTTTGAGTTTGCTATAATGTAAAATAGCAAAACTAGTATTTCATTAATTTTTATTATTGCTTTGGTATTCTTAAAATAATAAACACTTGACTTTTCCAAGTTTACAGTGATGATTCCCTAAAAATCTACAAGCTATACTATGTAAGAAAAGAAATGGCTTAACTATGAAATTTTACTTTTTTCTTCTGTCCTATAAATTTAATGTTCCAGTCTCACCCACAACTCTGTAGCAGACCACCTACTGAGACCCCCTCTCCTCTCTCTTTCCACCTCCAGTAGATCTCAAAGAACTTCTCCAACTTGCAGATTAATGTTATTAATCTGCCATACTAGAAGTTATACCCTGGAAACTTTGCAGCCATACTTGACAGGGAAACAAGTTGGCCAGTGGAGCCATGTAGGGAAGCCCTAAATATCTAGTCTTTTTCATATCCAGTTGACTAGACTCAACCCTGGCAGTGTGGGAGAATATCTATTGTAGCTTCTCCTTACTCTCTGGCCCTATACTCAGGACACTAAGCTGATCTTAGTGGAACATCTTACTTTCCTCCATCCTATATAACTAAACACACCCCTTTCTCCATTAGGGCATAACAATTCATAACTCTCAATACATAGAAACAAGTTTTATTTAGATACCACAGTTGCCACACATACCAAAGATCCAACAAAAATTACCTACCATGCAACAAACGGTCACAAACCTTTCTAAGAAGCATAGAGGGCAACAGAAAGCAAGGAGCAAAACACCCACACAATAAAGGACAAGACCGGATATCAGCACCTAGAGTTGCAATCTTCTCAAACCTAGGTACCTAAATAGCACCATAAAAATACACCCATTAAGATCCAGAACAATCTTTTTTCTTTAGAATATTACAACAGAAGGTTCAGAATATTCCAACAAGTAGAAGCACAAGAAACAGACCTTTAAAAGTCTTTATGTGTATGATAGAGCTTCTTAAAGAGAAAATTAATAAATTCTTTAAGGAAATCTATGCAAACAAAAACAACTAGTGAAAGGAAAAACTAAAACAGCTCAATACAGCAAAGTAAAAATAAAATCAATGAAGTAAACACGATCTAAAAGAATTCCAGAAATGAAAATTTATGAATTGAACAGGAACCTCAGATGCAAGCTTCAACAACAAAATACAAGAGACTGAAGAGAGAATTTCAGGCATTGAAGACATGATAGAAGGAATCTTTGCACAAAATATCTAGGAAATCTGGAATAGTATGAAAAAAACCCAAATCTATGAATAATAAGAGTAGAGGAATAAGACCAGGTCAAAGCCAAAAACATATTTGCACAAAATTTTAAGGAGATTTTTTTAACCTAAGAAAGCAGATGCCAATCAAGGTACAAGAAACATAAAACAAAAACCACATAGATGTGACCAGAAATGTCCATTGGCACATAATAAACAAGTCACTAAACAGTATAGAACACAGAAAGAATATTAAAAGCTTCAAGGGAAAAAAGACCAAGTAGCATACAATGGTAGAGCAATTAGAATAACACCAAAATCCTCAAGGTACACACTCAAAGGCAGAAGGGACTGGAAAGATGTTTTAGATATTAAGAGATCACAGATGCCACTGAGGAATACAATTCATAGCAAAACTTTCAAACAGTACATGGAGAAAATGAGACATTTCATGATAAAATCAAATTTAAGAAATGTATACCCCCCAAAAATGTATACCTACAAATCCAGTTCTAGAGAAGGTGGTAGAAGAAAAACCCTAATCTAAAGAGGTTAATCATATAAATAATAAATATTCTAAGCAAAGCAAGATAGAAAATATTCTAAGAAAAGCAAGATAGAACCACATAAACACATGCACACATACCACACCAGCAAAATAAAAGGAATAAAGAAAGATTACTCATTGATATCTGTCACATCAAGTGTCTCAATTCCTCAACAACAACAACAAAAACCCAACAAAGACAGACCAACAGAACAGATGTAAAAACAGAATATGTTCTTCTGCTGAAAGCAAGAATCACATGTTAATATTAAGGGTAAACATCATCCCAGGGTACAGGATAGAAAAGAACATTCTAAGCAAATGAACACAAGAAACAAGTTGCTATATCAATTTTAATATCTGACAAAATAGACTTTAAGCTAAAACTAATTAGGATAGGGAAGGATGAATATATTCATCAATAAAGTAGAAATAAACAAAGAAAAAAAACAATACAAAGAAATATTGAATTAAAGATGTGTTTCTTTGAAACAATCAATAAGTTTGACAAGCCCTTATGCAAACTAACTTAGAGCTGGTGAGAGAATTTCCAAATTAACAAAATTAGAAATTAAAAGGCAGCAACAGACACCAAGAAGATCCAGAGAGGCCAAGCCAGAGACCCTTGCCTCTTCCAGTTCCCATCTTTGTAAGGAGCAGAGCCTCGGCTCTGGTCCCAAACACACAGCCTACACCTCAGTTGCAGCTCAACTCTCCATGTATTCTGACACATTCAGGATCAAAGGGTCTCAGGATCACAGGCACACAGGAAGGACAGGCTTGAGTCAGAGACAGGAAGGCCAGAGAATACCAGAGATAACCAGATGAGAGGCAAGGGCCAGAAAATAAGCAACAGAAACCAATTTAACTTGGTAACATCAGAACCCAGTTCTCCCCAAACAACAAGAACTGGATACCCCTAAAGCAATATTTAGATCTAAACTCTCATTTCATGAAGATGATAGAGGACTTTAAATAGGACATAAATAACTCCCTTAAAGAAATATAGGCTAACACGAGTAAAGAGGTAGAAGCTTTAAAGAGGAAACACATAAATCCCTTAAAGAAATACAGGAGAACAAAATCAAAAAGGTGAAAGAATTTAACAAAACCATCCAGGGTCTAAAAATGGAAATTGAATCATTGAAGAAAACACAAAGGGAGACAGCCCTGGAGATGGAAAACCTAGGAAAAAGAATAGGAGTGTCACAGATGCAAGCATTACCAACAGAAAAGAAGAGATGGAAGAGAGAATCTCAGTAGTAGAAGATATCATAGAAGACATCTACACAACAGTCAAGGAAAACACAAAAAGCAAAAAGCTCCTATATTAAAATATTCAAGAAATCAAGGACACAATGAAAATACAGAATACGAGAATAATAGGTATAGAAGAGAGTGAAGATTCTCAACTCAAATGACCAGCAAACATCTTCAACAAAATTATAGAAGAAATCTTCCCTAATCTAATGAAAGAAATGACCATAAACATACAAGAATCCTACAGAACAATAAACAGATGGGAGTAGAAAAGGACTTCTCTAGCCACATAATAATTGAAAACAAAATGCACAGAACAAAGAAAGAATATTGAAAGCAATAAGGGAAAAATGTCAAGTAACATTATAGGCAGACCTATAAAAATTACACCAGACTTCTGAACAGAGACTCTAAAAGCCAGAAGATCCTACGCAGATATCATACAGACCCTAAGAGAACAAAAATGCCAGCCCAGACTACTATACCCAGCAAAACTTGCAATTACTATAGATAAAGAAACCAAGATATTCCAAAACAAAATCACATTTACACAAAATCTTTCCACTAATCCAGCCCTACAAATGGTAATAGAAGCAAAACTCCAACACAAAGAAGGAAACTATACCCCCCCCAAACGCAAGAAATTAATCTTTTTACCATAAACCCAAAAGAAGAGAAACACACAACAATTTCAACATCAATGACTTAATTCCCAATAAAAAGACATAGGCTAATAGACTGTATGTGTAAACAAGATCAAGCATTTTGCTGCATACAGGAAACACACCTCAGTGACAAAGACAGCATTACCTCAAAGTAAAAGTCTGGAAAACAATTTTCCAAGCAAATGGTCCCAAGAAACAAACTGGAATGGCCATTCTAATATCCAACAAAATGGACTTTCAACCAAAGTTATCAAGAAAGATGAGGAAGGACTTTTCACACATGTCAAAGGAAAAATCCACAAAGATGAAGTCTCAATTCTGAACATCTATGCCTCAAATGCAAGGGCATCCACATTTGTAAAAGAAATGTTACTGAAGCTCAAAGCACACATTGAATCTCATACAATAATAGTATGAGATTTCAACATCCTATTCTCACCAATGGACAAATCATGGAAACAGAACCTAAACAGAGACATAGTGAAACTAAGAGAAGTTATGAACCAAATGGGTTTAACAGATATCTACAGAACATTTTACCCTAAAAAAAAAGAATATACCTTCTCATCACTTCATGGCACCTTCTCAAAAATTGATCATATACTGGGACACAAAACAAACCTTAACAGATATAAGAACATTGAATTAATCCCATGTATTCTATCAGACCACCACAGACTAAGGCTGGTCTTCAATAGAACAATAACTACAGAAAGCCCACATACACATGGAAGTTGAACAATGATCTACTCAATGATAACTTGGTCAGAGACGGAATAAAGAAAGAAATAAAAGACTTTTTAAAATTCAATAAAAATAAAGGCACAATATATCCAAACTTATGGGATACAATGAAGGCAGTGCTAAAAGGAAAACTCATAGCTCTGAGTGCCTCCATAAAGAAATTAGAGAGATCATGCACTAGCAGCTTAACAGTTCTTCTGAAAGCTCTAGAACAAAAAGAAGCAAATACACCCAAGAGGAGTAAAGGTCAGGAAATAATCAAACTCAGGGCTGAAATAAATCAAGTAGAAAGAAAAAGAACTATACAAATGATACAAAGAATCAACAAAACTAGGAGCTGGTTCTTTGAGAAAATCAATAAGTAGATAGATATACTCTTAGCCAGATTAACCAGAGGGCAAAGAGACAGTATCCAAATTAAGAAAATCAGGAATTAAAAGGGAAGAATAACAACAGAAACTGAGGAAATAAAAAAAAAATCAAATCCTACTACCAAAGTCTACACTCAAAAAAACAGAAAACCTGGATGAAATGGATAATTTTCTAGACAGATACAGGTGCCAAAATTATATTAGAGTCAGATCAACCATGTAAACAGCCCCATAACCCCCAAGGAAATAGAAGGAGTCATTAGAAGTCTCCCAACCAAAAAAAAAAGCCCAGGGCCAGATGGTTTTAATACAGAATTCTATCAGACCTTCAAAGAACTTCTAAAACTGATACTTCTCAAACTATTCCTTAAAACAGAAACAGAAGGAACACTACCCAATTTTTATTATGCAGCCACAGTTACACTAATACCTAAACCACAAAAAGACCCAACAAAGAAAGAGAAGTAAATACCAATTTCCCTTATGAATATTGACGCAAAAATACTCAATAAAATTCTTGCAAACTAAATCCAGGAACACATTAAAACAATCATCCAATGTGATCAAGTAGGCTTCATCCCAAGAATGAATGGTTCAATATATGGAAATCCACCAATGTACTCCACTATATAAGCAAACTCAAAGGAAAAAAATACCATATGATCATATCACTAGATGTTCAAAAAGCCTTTGACAAAATACAACACCCATTCATGTTAAAAGTATTGAAATGATCAGTAATTCAAGTTGCATACCTAAATATAGTAAAAGCAATATACAGCAAACCAACCTAAAAGCCAACATCAAACTAAATGGAGAGAAACTCAAAGCAATCCCATTAAAATGTGGGACAAGACAAGACTGTCCACTCTTTCCCCACCTACTCAATATAGTACTCAAAGTTCTAGCCAGAGCAATTAGACAACAAAAAGAGATCAAAGGGATACAAATTGGGAAGGGAGGAAGTCATGATATCACCATTTGCAGACGATATGATAGTATACTTAAGTGACCTCAAAAATTCTAACAGAGCACTCCTACTGCTGATAAACAACTTTAGGAAAGTGGCTAGATATAAAATTAACACTAAGAAATCAGTAGCCTTCCCCTACTCAAAGGATAAAAGAGCTTAGAAAGAAATTAGGGAAACAACACCCTTCACAATAGTCACAAATAATATAAAATACCTCGGGGTGAATCTAACCAAGCAAGTGAAAGATCTGTATGACAAGAACTTCAAGTCCTTGAATTACGAAATCAAAGAAGACCTCAGAAGATGGAAAGATCTTTCATGCTCATGGATTGTCAGGATTAATATAGTAAAAATGACCATCTTGCCAAAAGCAATCTACAGATTCTAAGCAATCCCCATCAAAATTCTAACTCAAATCTTCATAGAACTTGAAAGAGCAATTCTCCAATTCATTTGGAAAAACAAAAATCCCAGGATAGCAAAAACTATTCTCAACAATAAAAGAACTTCTGGAAGAAATAATGATCCTTGACCTCAAGGTATACTGTAGAGCAATAGTGATAAACACTGCACGGTATTGGTACAGAGACTGGCAAGTAGATCAATGGTGTAAAATTGAATGCTCATTAATGAACCCACACACCTATCATCATTGGATCTTTGACAACAAAGCTGAAACCATTCAGTGGGAAAAAGACAATATTTTCAACAAATGTG
Source organism: Mastomys natalensis (assembly GCA_021653895.1). Taxonomy (NCBI): domain Eukaryota; kingdom Metazoa; phylum Chordata; class Mammalia; order Rodentia; family Muridae; genus Mastomys; species Mastomys natalensis. The sequence continues at coordinate 582,816 of JAJTUV010001194.1, read as the reverse complement.
TCTGCATGTACAAGAATGCAAATTGATCCGTTCTTATCTCTTTGTATAAAACTCAAGTCCAAGTGGATCAAGGACCCTCACATAAAACCAGATGTGCTGAATCTAATAGAAGAGAAAGTGGGAAAGAGCCTCAAATACTTGGGCAAGGGGAAAAACTTCCTGAACAGAACACTAATGCCTTATGCTTTAAGATCAACACTTGACAAATGGTACTTTATTAAATTGAAAAGCTTCTGTAAAGCCAAAGACACTGTTAATAGAACAAAACAGCAACCCACTGATTGGGAAAAGATATTTACCAATCCTGCATCTGATTGAGGGTTAATATCCAAAATATACGATGAACCCAAGAAGTTAGGCTCCAGAAAACCAAATGCCCCTATTAAAAAGTGGAGTACAGAGCTAAATAGAGAATTCTTAACTGAAAAATCTCAAATGGCTGAGAAGCACTTAAAGAAATGCTCAACATCTTTAGTCATCAGGGAAATGCAAATCAAATCAACCCTGAGATTCCACCTCACACCAATTACAATAGCTAAGAAGAAAACCTCAGGTGACAACAAATGTTGGTGAGGATGTAGAGAAAGAGGAACTCTCCTCCATTGCTGATGAGATTGAAAGCTGGTAAAACCACTTTGAAAATCAATCTGGCAGTTCCTGAAAAAATTGGAAATAATTCTACCTGAAGACCCAGCTATACTACTCCTGGGCATATACCCAAAAGATACTCCAACATATAGCAAGGACAGATGCTCCACTTTGTTCATAGCAGCCTTATTCATAATTACCAGAAGCTCAAAACAAGAATGTATACAGAAAATATGATACATATACACAATGGAGCACTATGCAACTATTAAAAACAAAGACTTAATGAAATTTGCAAGTAAATGTGTGACACTAAAAAATATCATTCAGAGTGAGGTAACCCAGGCACAAAAGAACACACTCACTAAAAAGTGGATATTAGCCCCGAAGCTCACAATGTCCATTATACAAACCACAGACCATATGGAACATAGAAGAGAGGAAGACCAGGGTTTGGATGCTTTAGTCTTGCATTGAGAGAGTGGGGAACAGGATGATCATGGGTGCTGGATTAAGGAAGAATTGGAGGGAAAGAGGAGGGGAGGAAACAAGGGGGTTAGGTAGTATCAGGTATTCATAGGAATGGGAGAGAGGTACAGATAATCAGAAAACTGAATAAAAATATGAAGCAGTTTGGGATGAGAAACTGGTATAGCTACTGGAGGATCCCAGATTCCAGAGAAATGAGAGGCACCCAGGACCCAGTGGGGATAACTTTAGCTGAAATGCACAGAGAAGTTGAGATAGAACCTGTAGAGACCACCTCCAGTAGATAGGCACAGTCCCTTGTAGACGGATGGGGCCACCCACCTATCTCAAAGTTTTTAACCCGAAATATTCCTGTCCAAAGGAAGAAAAGGGAAGAAAAATGGAATAGAGGCTGAAAGAGGGACCAACCGGTGACTGTGGATACCATTATGTCTGTGGACACCATACCCAACACTGTTGCTGTGGTCAAGAAGTACTTACTGACAGGAACCTAGTGTGGTGGTCCCTTTGGAGGTCCAGACAGCAATTGACCAATGCAGATGTGGTTGTTGAAGTCAACCATCAGATTGAGCTCAGGGAACCTGGTGGGGGAGCTGGCAGATGGACTGGGGAGCAGAGAGGTTTGCATCCCCATTGGAAGAACAACATAGGTTGGTCTGACCACCCGTTCTCCCAGAGTCTAGACCACCCATCAAGGTATGTACCTGCAGGGATCCATGGCTCCAGATACATATGTAACAGAGGATGGCCTTACCTGACAGCAGTACTGGGGAGGCCCTTGGCCTGGGGAGGTTTGGTGCCCCAGTGTTGGGGGATGTTGAGTGGTGTGGCTGAGAGTATGGGTGGGTTGGGGAGCAGCGTCATTCAGGCAAAGGGAAGGGGCAGGGCAGTTGTGGGATAGGGGTTTGGTGGAGGGGAAACTGGGAAGCGGGATATCATTCAAGATGTAAATGAATGGAATGATTAATAAAATAAATAAATAAATCTATATTAGTTTTGATTATCAAAAACAAGAAGATTCACAGAATTGCCACCAATTTCTTTCTATAAACACACAAGCAAAGATTTCCAATAAAATATTTTAAAACAAAATCCAAAAACATATCCAATAGAAAATCATTATGATCAAATAACAGAGATATGGGATGATTCAACATATATAAACTGATACATACCATTCATACAACAAAATTAAAGACAAAAAACAAAGATGCAAGATCGCTTTAAATTTTCTTGTAGCAAAGTTCTGAGCAAAATAGGAATATAAGGGATAGATTTCAATATAATAAATGCAGTTTATGGAAATTACAACCCAAACATAATCTTAAATGGAAATTCAAAGCAATTCCACTAAAATCTGGAAAAGGCAAAAATTGTCCTCTCCCTGTGTATTATTATAGGAATTGATATCTTACCTGGATCTTGGGGGCCAGTATCTAGTATTTGAATACTAGCAGCACCAGAACAACCCCTAACACTTTGGTGGTTATTTCATTTATTATTTCTATATCTTCTACTCTAGAATAATCATAACTTTGTACTGTTGCAGAGTTTTTGAGGATAGGACCTGTTTTGGCCAAATTTCCTTTGGTTCAAGGTCTAAGTCACTTAGTGGTCACTGAAGGGCAACCTCAGACAGTAGCTAAAGAGCTTACTGTCTCTGAAAATGAAAATTAAAGAATTATCTGTGGGAGTATACAAAGCTGAAGCAACTTTTAATAATAAGAATGATGGAAATGTCAGAAATTTAGGAAAAGAGAAACCATTTTTCAAGAAAGAAAACATTCCTTGACTTCTTTACTGATTTTTTTTTTTTTTTTTTTTTAATAGGACAAAGGTAAAAGTGAGCCAAACCTGCAGTGATCTCTATAGAGCTTGGTTAATTTTTTTTTGTTATTATGGGTTAAGTCATTGGCGATCCTACAGCTCTACACATTGATCAAACCAGGAAAATTATCATGTGTAGGCACTACACATCCAGTTAGGGATAACTGAAGCACCACTCTGTCCTCTCTGATTCCGTCTTTGTTATTGTTCTTGACTGTTTGCAAGCTCTTAGACAGTTGGCTAGTATTAGTACTCTTTGATATTGAAGGAATTTTAAGTGCTTTTAATCCTATTAAGCCATATTTATTTTCATTTGCACATGACCACCTTGTTGCTCTACTTAGACAGAGAGTAAATTCTATCATAGACATGAAGGTTCAGTCTTTCTTTATATCCTCATCCATTTGGTGCTATGAAGTGTCCTCTCAGATGGATGCTTCTTTTGAGAAGCTATGGCAATTTAAAAATTATTGCTAAGTTAATTGTATTAGAAACAAAATATAAAAATGCACACTAGTGAATATCAGTATCACAGGAACTTTGAATGGACAGAAGCAGCTGACCTGCTATCTCTGGCCCTGAGCCTTGTCTTGCTTCTTCATTTGTTAGTTATTTTCAATTGCTTTGATAAATTATCATAATTTTGGTGGTTTGAATGAGAACATATTCTCCATGGTCTGAGAGGTTTGAATATTTGTTTTCTAGGTGTTAATACTCTTTTGGCAGACTGAAGAAGTGTGGCTTTTCTAGAAGAAATGTCACTGGGGCCTGACCTTCCAGTACTTCTTGTGGCTCAAGGTGTGAGCTCTAAGTTGTTTCTAACTTCTGCCTACTGCCATGGTTCCTTGTCATGATGGAATCTTATCCCTTTGGAGCCTAAACACAAACCAAGCCTTCCTTCCTCCTTCCTTCCTTCCTTCCTTCCTTCCTTCCTTCCTTCCTTCCTTCCTTCCTTCCTTCCTTCCTTTTTTTCCTTCCTTCCTTGTAGGAGGAACTAAGATTGGAGGAGTAAGGAAAGGAAGAGGAAGAAGAAAAGGAAGAGGAGGAGCTAGAGAGAGCAGAGATATAGGAGGATTAAAAGCCACACAGGTACAGAGAGCAATCCTGGGTAACAACTTATATTTAGGTTAGCTAATTGGGAAACACCTTTAATTGTATGGGCATATTGTTATTGACCATTACCAAATATTTAAAGCCTTTGATTAATATTTAAGCATTAGAGTCTCATTTTCTTACCAGGCCTGCATGGATGGTGGGATGGTCTGGGTACTGCCCAGCCTTGCAGAGACAGTGTGGAAGATTGGCAGAGCCATCTCCCATGCTGGTGTCTCGTGGGTGGCAGGGCTGGTGTTTCTGGCTAGCTGTTTCTAGCTGCAGCGCGTATGTAGCCTCTGTCCACAGAACATGGCGGCTGAGCTAGGCAGAGCCGCTGCACCTTAGATACTTGGCTTGACCAGCGGCCATTTTAAATAATTACTTCAACTCTTCTTTCTTTCTTTCTTTCTTTCTTTCTTTCTTTTCTTTCTTTCTTTCTTTCTTTCTTTCTTTCTTTCTTTCTTTCTTTCTTTCTTTTCTTTCTTCTTCTTCCTTTTCCTTCCTTCCTTCCTTCCTTCCTTCCTTCCTTCCTTTCTTCTCTTCTTTCTTTTTCTTTCTTTCTTTCTTTCTCTTTTCGTTTGCTCAATTTTATCCTTTTACTTTTAAATTTATTTTAATTTTATTTATTCTCTTGAAACATTGATCACTGCCCATCATCCTAGTCACCCCTTCCCACAACTTTTCCCTATTCTCTTCCCATTCTCCTCTGAGAGGCTGGAATCCCTACCTCCCAGGCATCCTGATACATCAAGTCTTTACAGGGTTATGAGCATCTTGTCCCACTGAGGCCAGACAAGACAGCCTAGCTAGAAGAACATATCCCACAGACGGGCAACAAAGTTTGGTATAGTCCCTGTTCCAGTTGTTCGGGACCCACAGAAGACCAAGCTGCTCATCTGTTACATATGTAAAAGGGCCTAGGTTAAGCTCTTTGGTTGATGGTTCAGTCTTTCAGATCCCCAAGGGTCCAGGTATAATTTTGGCTGGTACAAACCCTTTCTTATATAAGGTTCCTTAGTCAGATCAGTATAACATAACTATCATGATAATCATGAGAACTTATACAAGAAATATTTGTACTTAAAATTTCAGAAGGATAAACATCCATCAAAACTGGGAGGCCTGACATTAGGCAGTCATGGTAGACAGACAGGAAGCTGAATGATTACATATTCAACTACAAACATGAGACAGAGAGAGGAAACTTAGATTGGATTGTGGCATTAAACAATCCAAACCTGTACCAGGACATACTTCCTAGATCTAGGCTACGCCTCCTAATTTTCCCAAAGGTACCACCAATTGGAACCAACCATTCAAATTTATGGGCTGATGTTAGCTATTTCTCATTTACAATACCATCTCCCTTTATCTGTTCAGGTTAGTGATTTAATACCCACTAGATGTCCTTTTACTCACATTCTTCAATATTCCATATTGTGAAGTGTTAATCCTTAATCTTCCTTTTTAGTTTTTTAGCCTTTGTTTTCATCACAGAATGTCTGAGCAATTTTCAGCATCATCATTTGTTCTCATTCCGGGTCTTTGGAGTAATAGAACTTATAGAATGAATATATATATGGATTTATTAAAATGTCTCACAGGCTGTGGTTCAGCAAATCCGAGATGGCTGACTGTATATAGAAAGTTGCTCAGTCAATGAGACTGTATGTCTCAGTTGGTATTCAGTTTATCGGAATCCCAAGAAGTAGCATTAATGCCAGTAAAGGAATGGATGAATGAATCTAGATATACTAGCAGGCAGGCAAATAAAACAAAACAAAACAAAACCAACAAAAAACAAAAAAAAAAAACAAAAACAAAAAACAAAAAAACAAAACAAACAAAAAACAACAACAACAACAAAAACCCACACCTTCCTTGCCAGCAAAGGTTGACCCAGATTAAAGATTTGACTTCCCACCTTCAAGATTTAGATTAAAGGTGTGTGTGTCTTTTTCGATTCAAGATCTTAATTAAAGAATAGACGTCTTCCAGCACAAAAGGCCAGAATATAGATTTTCTTCGTACCTTAATGATCTGGATGGGAAGTAGTTCTTTTTCTTTCTACTTAAAATTAAGCAAATGTCCCTCACAGGTATGCCCTATATTTCTAGATATTAATTAATTATACATATAGTCAAGTTGACAACCTAGAGTAGCCATCAAACCATGAGTCTGCAGAGCTTTCCCTTGCACCAATACACTTTTCCACTGAAGTCTAAACCCAGCTTTTGTTATGCTCAGAGACATATTTGATTGTGAGCTCCTCAAAGACCACCAAAGATCACCAGGAGTCCAACTTGTATGCAAAAAGCAAGGAGTCTTTATTCAAGCTCCAGCTCAGAACTCTAAACCTTGCCAACACAGTGGGTGGGAGTGGAAGGGCTTGTACTGGTAAAGCAGTGCCTTTTTATCATAGTTACAAGCAGGGTGAGGGGTGTTCCAACTTGGTAATTACATGATTGGTTAACATTTAAAGGTCTTAAGCTTTGGCTAGTAACGATTTTAACTGGCTATGAACAATGGGGGTCAGCTAGAGTAATCTTATCTGGAATGTTAGATACTACTTGCTTGATGCTGATTGGTTGTTGCTAAGGGTGGAGTGACAGTTGCTAGGGAGGTGATTAATGGTGGTCCTGCAACGAGTTATGGTTTTTCCAGGATATAGGTTCAAACTAGGGGCAAACTAAACACAAAATAGAGTCTGGGTGCAAAATGGAGTCTATTAGGTTAAAACTAGAAGAGTAAGTCTGGGCACTTCATTTTATTAGACACAAATTATTGTCTCCACTCTCTTGTACATGAGTGATTCCTCCCTTCCTTGAAAATTATAATTTTCAGTTACTTATGTTTCCAGAATACTTTCCTTACAGGATAAACTTTGATATATTATGTATAGCTCTTCTTCTCAATTTGATACTCAGTAGGGCAAGGTTGTGTTCCTTTTACATCACATTTTCAACAGAACATATCTAATGCTGCAAATACCAGAGCAGCACATGGTCTTTAGAGATTGTGACCCTGAATATTAATGATTTTAGTAGATGATTATGTGTGGAATATTCACACATTCAGTGATTAAAAAAATTATGATATAACCACTTGTCTTAGTCAGTGGTCTATTGCTGTAAAGAGACACCATGACCAAAACAATTCTTATAATGGAAAACATTTATTTGGGGCTGGTTTACTGGTTTATAGTTTTAGTCCATTATTGTCTAGCTCATTCTGAACTCTTGCTAGCTGGTTCAATTCAGCTGTTCTGGGTCTAACTCCTTGATAAGCTTACTGATTCTATCTAACTTCTCTAGGCTTTTAATCTGACTTATTCTCTGACTATACCTGCATGTCTTCACCTGCAACTGATCTCTGCAAAACTGTCCTGGTGAAACTTCCTTTTCAACGGGAACTGAACTGAATTAAATTTCATTGCCTTAACTCTCTGAACTGCCCTCCATTGTTAGGGATTAAAGCTGTGTACCAAGGGCATGTCTGTTAGAGATTAAAACTGTGTACTAAGGAGATGTCTGTATTACACTCAGATCCTATTGTAATTCTGAGCATGCCTGCATTGCAGCTGAAATCACAAAGACCTAGAAGGTCTTTGGATGTGTTCCTTTGCCAGGGCAACCACATTGGTTGTCAGATTTAAATTCCTATATATCTTTTTCCTTTCTGTTTAACCTAAAATTTGAATGCACAACAGAAACAAATATCAATCCCATAAATTTAATAGTCTGATGAATGTCTTTATGAAGATCCACTGATGCACTGACCATTATCCTATCCAATACTTATCATCTCTCCTTCATCAAATGTTTAACATCAAGGTCCTCCAGTCTGCCTTCAGATTAGATCTTTACCAATTTTGATCAAACCCAGTCTTTCAACACCTGTAGAAATATAGAAAAAATAAACCTCTTCCTCAACACATTTCCTGAGTTTGCATATCTTTAAAATCTACAGTTTGATATCATTCAGTAGTTTTTGCCACAATCTAGTGTCTTTCAGCTAATCTTATTCCCCCATCTGTTTATCATGGTGCAATTAGACATTTATGGATCCACACATAAACTAGACACTTAGGACTTGCATTCCATACGTATCTCCATGTCAGCTTTTCACCCATTTAAAAACAGAAAACAAAACAATAGTCAAAAAATTCAAGCCATATAACATGAGATGTCAATACACAGAGTCTCTAATATCTAGTTTAATTTTCACTAGTTGCTCTGTGGATTGCTGACAGGAAATGCCTGGCTTCTATTGCTTCTTGTAGGGGTACAGCTAACTCCCCTAGGGAATTTTCCACTAATAAGGGATTACCTCTTGCTGAACTGCATTCATTAGTCCAGTGCCTAAACTTATCAGACTTTCTACAAATCCCAGAAGGCTGAGGTCTTCTAAATAGTCTCTAGGAATCCTTTATCTACAATCTCTTTTCAAATGACCTTGTCTCTTACTGTCAAAACAACAGGTTATTTTGTTATTTAGGATTATTGGCCATTACTTGTCCAATTACATAATCATTAAGGTCATTATCAGCAATACCCCAATGAGTTGAAATAGACATTTGTTATTGCATGTTCATTTATGTGAGAGTATTTATTAATATGTGTATATGTAGGGTATTTCGTGATCATAATGGAAACTCTTGTATTTTCCCCAGTACTTTCATACTTCCTAGAATGTCTATAAGTATTCCTTGCTCAAAATGAATTTCAAATAATCAGGGATGCACACTATTTATTTTCCCAATATGATTAATTGATTTTAAAGATTCTATGGTTTCTTTCTACTTTTGAACTCAGAAAATTCATAGATTATTGCTCCTTGTTTTATTCCAGTGCTCTCTCATTGTTTATTGAATGTTCTTTTTACAGAATGTCAAGGAAACCATTTAATAAATCTGATTACATGGTGGAAAATATAGAAATATTTTTCATTTTAAAAAGTTCTCTACTAAATGAAGGAAATGGTACATGAACAAGAAAGCATTTTTTTCTGAACTCTTCTCTCAGAGTTTGATATCAAAGTAGATAATTAACATATTGCTATTACCAGTCAGCTACTTAAATCAGGGAAGGTAGACACTGATGATAACATGATCTCATTAAAATGGGATTTGGTTTTACTCAGAATGACAAGTGAATAGACTCAGGCTTATTGTAAATCTGGGACCTTTGGCAGTCATAGTATGAGTGTCTTATTTCAGTGATCTGGACTTTTTTATTTTCTACCTTTCCTATACTTATTTCCTCATAACTTTACATATTCTTTAGTCTCCTAAATAAAAGAATACTGTGCCTACTTTTATTAAAGGTTTCGATAAAACTAGGGTAGTTTCATAGAAGAACTAACCATTCAAAATATAAGGAATATTTCTTAGTGTTAGTAGTTTTAGTAGTTAAAATTTTATTGATTTTTAGTTGCTTCAGTTTAAAAAGTTTTAGGGGCTGGAGAGATTGCTCAGCAGTTGAGAGCACTTCCACAGTTCCTGAGTTCAATTCCCAGCAACCACATGGTGGCTCATAACCATTTGTAATGGGATCCAAGGTCCTCATCTGATGTGTCTGAAGACAGCTACAATGTACTCATCATATATATTTAACAAAAAAAGAAGTTTCAAGTTCTGCTGACCAAAATTATCCAATCATGAGGAATCATACTATTATTTTGGTAACAAAGTTTAGTTTTCATTCATAGTATGACTTGTACTTCAGTTTTCTAACCATTAGAAACTTGTAATTTGCTTCCTGCAATAACACTGTATGATAAGACTTAGAGCCTATCTGTAAACTGCTGAAGTAAGCATGCTAGAACACATGTTTTCTAATAATAACATTTTTCTTTTGACTATTATGATGACTAATTTCAGTTGACAAATTGACCACATCTGGAATCAGGTTATCAGGAATAGGATTTCTATAGCATATTAATCAGGATTCTCTGGAGTTATAAAACTTATGGAATGAACATATGTATGCCTCAAGATCTGTATTAAGAGCATGTTGCATCCTACCTCAGAATGTGAATCAAACACTTGTGTCTTCCAGCCTCAATATCTGGGTCACAGGTGTACCATCCATTTCTGGATTGTCATTTCAGATATAGTTAAGTTAATGACCAAGAGTAGTCACCACATATAGCATATAACATATTTTTATTTTTAATTTTTGAAAGACTTGCAATGCTGATTTTATAGTACTCTCATTAATTTTTATCTTCAAGAGCAGTGTATAAGTATTAATTTTTTCCATATCATCACTAGTAGTTTTATCAGTCTTTTTGTTGATATTCTTCCATTTCATATCATTTTTGCTTTTCCATGCTTTTGTTTTATTTATAACTAATACAATTCCATTGCATATATGCTTATTTCTCCCACATTCATCTTGTAAAGGACATCAAGGATGGTTTGATTTCTTAGCTGACCTGAATAATACAATTTAGATGAACCAGCCAGTATTGCTGGGTACATTTCATTAAGGTCTTTTCATCATAATTGGGAGTATTATAGCTGGATTGTGTGCTAAATTAGTTATAATTTTTGGAGGAGTCTCATACCAAGTTAATGATGGGTGCAACAATGTGTAAAGATAATTTTTTTTTTACAATCTTGCTACCTTGCTATCATTTCTTCTCAATTGTTTTCTTTCTTTCTTTCTTTTTTTCTAAATTTTTTAAAATTTTTTATTTCTTACATTTTCTTGACTTCCTAATGAGATTTTCCTATTATTCCAAAACACATTTTTATCATTTGGTCAGAGAATTCCCTCCAATTTTTGTGTGTTATTACAGCTCAATAGCCTAATTTGAGATCAGGTATCATATATTTTCTGCAATTTTCTTTCCTTTTGTGGTTGCTTTGACTGCTTGGGGGATCATTGGTACTTCTATATAAGTTTTAATAATTTTTCAATAGTCTTTTTATTAGGTTACTTTGAATCTATAGATTGCTTTTGTAACTATAGTCATTTTCTTAGAATTAATTTTCCTATCTATGAACATGAAAGATCTTTATATGCTTCATGCTGTTCTTTAATTTCATTCTTTGTTCTGTTAAAGTTTCATTTGTGTTCCTTTTATCCACTTACATTAATTTTTAGGCTTTTAGAGAAGGGTTTTATTCATTTAATTTTTTTCATGCAATGTATCTTTGTCCAAAAAAAAAAAAAAGAGATGTGCTCTATTTTATAGAAGGTTCTTTGGGACATACAATAAGAAGAATATTTATTTCATATTTACTGGCTGCATTGTTCTATAAGTATTTATTATATACCATTTTATTCATGATGTTGTTTAATTCTGAAGTTCTTGTATTAGTCTTGATTGTAGATAGTTTAAATCTCTAAGTTACTGAATTTGCCCACTATTTTTGAATGCAAACCTATTGAGTTTCAAATACACTCATGGTGTGTGTGTGTGTGTGTGTGTGTGTGTGTGTATCAATGTTGAGTTTGGTGCATGTATATGTGTGTATGCAGGAGCACATTCATGTACATATACAGAAGCCAAGAGAGCCAACTTGTAAAAAAGACTGTTACTCAAACTTGGGGCCAAGAGGTCAAGAAGTATCCTCTCCAGCTTGTGAAAGGGTAGGTAGCTAAGTTTGTACCCAAGAGATAAAGAGCTAGCTATCCTTGGCATGAAGCAGGAATAGTTAGTCAAGTATGCTTGAAGCAAGGTTGTAGCCAATCATAGCACCAAGGTCTAGGTCACCTACCCTTCCCTAATGTTCCTTCTTTGGCTTTAAAATGGAATCTACAAATTCAATAGGGGTCCTTCCATCTCTATGGAATTGGACCTCAGAATATGGAAATTTGTACCATAAACACTATTTGCTTTTACATACTATTTGAGTCTGGGGTATCATTCTTCAGTCATTCACAGGCCCTAACAATGGGAAAAAGAACATGTAAGTGAAAGGTAAATGAATAGTAAAATCAGAGAATTTGCTAAGGACAAATATGAAAAATGTTTATAATAGTCATGTGTTGGAATTGTTTCTAATGCTCTGAATTCCCAAAGTTGGGAATCTGCCTGTCCAAATGTTGAAGGTCTTTGTCTCCAATTGGTTTTTGATTGATAGATAAAGAGCCAATAGCCAATGGCTGGGCAGGTAGACTGTGGCAGAACTTCAAATTTGCATGGGATACATACTAGGAGAGAAGAAACAGATCACCATGATGGGGAAGAAGAAAGACCAAATCTAAAGGCTCACTGACATGTGAGAATCAGGGAAAGTAACCACATGCATCACTTTCCCAATTGTGTTTGGGGTAGCAGAGATGAAATACAGATTTTAAAACATGTTAAATTAGGAGTACCAGAAGAGAGTTTGTTAGCAGCAGAATTAGAAACATCCAGCTATTAAGCTAGTCAAGGCATATTAAAATTAACTGGTGTGTGTGTGTGTGTATGCTTTTCATTCAGGAATCTAAATAGCTCTTGAGCAGGTGTGCATGTGTGACCTATTTGGAGCATACAAAGTGGTCTAGCTAAACTCACCACTACAGATAGCACCTAACATGGTGTGAGGACTCAGTATTTAACAATTAGAGACTCAAGAACCATGCACCATGAGTGATGTTTAGGAGGAGGATAAAATTGGTTCCTTTGCTAGCTGAGTCATGTGGTTCCCTCCCAAGCTGTGAAACTAGAACAAAGAAACACAGTGGTCTGTGGTGATTTACCCTGGGCCCTTTAATAGCTGCTCTAATGCAGAGTCAGATGGTAGACACAGCCTGCTTCTTACAAGCAAACAATCAAAGGATAGGAATAAATAAAATTTGATTTGTTTTTAAGGATAGAAGGGTGAATTTAAGGAGATTTAATGAAAAAAAAAAAGAGAAAGCTTCAGAGAAGATTTGAAAAGGCCTTGATAGGGCAAATACTCAGGATCTTTGATCATGATCTACATGAGATTGCTGGGATTTCTTTCCCTGATATGACAAAACAATGCTTGGAAATAGGCTTATACAGTAAGCAGACATAAATAATAAATAATTGAGGCTTTCAGTCTTTAAAAATTAGGTTAAAAGCAAGGAAGAGGGAGCTGCACCTATCTCAGATAGTAGAAACTTGAAAATTATATAAAGAGAAGGGGGTGTACTACCATATGTACCCATAGACATATTAATCTTCATAGAAGGCAGGATTTTTTACATAGCTGTATAAATAATTAAGGCTCATGATCTTAAATTGTAGGTCATAAGCAGGGGATAATGAAGAAGCATTGTCTCAACAGATATTATTTGTTTAGATTGTTTTAAGTGCTTTGGATTGTTTTATTTGTCAAAATGCATGTGGTTATGTGTTTGGTGGTTATATTAAAATTCCTCTAGGAGAGAGGTCAAGCTATTCCTTTCATGATTTCTATTTACTGGACCAAAGACATGATATTTTGGGAGAGAGGCTCTGTATTTGTGTTGACAGAAAAGGAGAAAAGGCTTTGGACCTCTTCCAGAGTGATATGGATCAGAAATGACATGCGTAGATCCCCTGAAGATCTTGGCAACAGAAAAGAAAAATTGGAGAAAATCAAACAGGACAGGTAACCTGATCAGCTGCATCCTCAACATGGGAACAGCCCAACAACTGGCTTAGACATACAAATGTCCCTAGCCAAATCTTGAGCTAAAACTAGACAACAAATCTTGTTGCTAATGAAATTCTTAAGATTCGTTGAGCCTTTCATCATATAGCATGAATGAAGATTTATTATTTGTTATTGATCAAATTAACTCATAAAAATAAATGTTGTCTTTCACCTGTTTAAAGAAGAAGCAAAAATTTTATCCTTTTCTGTGTACTTTGCACAATCCAGATGGGATCTTTATAATACTAAAATTTTGGTTGTGAGATTCATATATTGCAGAATGTATAGCTCTGACAAGATTAATCTCCTGGGATACTGAAATGACCTACTGTTCCAATCCCCTGCTTCCTGATGCTGTCCAGAGACTTGCTTCTAGGACACCTTCAGGAATGACTGCTGATTTCCAATGGACTCAGTTCATCTAGCCTTTCAGACATATCCAGTCAAAACTTCAGTCAGGCCCTGAGCCTTCTAAGCATATAGAGACTGGATAACAGATGCTAAAGCTAGCTTTCTAAGTCTAACTAGTTTTTCTAATTTTCCCACCCCTTCTCACTCCTTTAAGAATTTCTTGTCACTCCTATTTAGCAGAAAGAAGTCAGGGAGAGTTTTCATCCCAGTCTCTAAGTTTCAGGTGTCTGGTTATGGTCATTTTATAAATTATAGATAGGTTGTCATTTTAAGAATTTGGAAATGGTTCATAGTTTTGAACAGGGAGGAAATAGGATAGATTACTAATTTTATTCTTGAACAAAGGATCATGTAGCCACAAACTTACATTGTTAGAAATCTTTGTAATTGGTGGAAAATTGAAGTTAAAATTTCTTACATTGGTATAGAATTTATATATTAACATAGAATTAAGGTTTTCATTGATATATATCTGTATATTGATACAAAATTTGAAATTAATATTGTTACTCTAGATAGGCATTGTGCCTATGCAACTCATTTAAGAATATAAGGCTTTGACCCAGTCCTTCTAAATAGCTGCTTTTACAAACTATTTAGGATGATTAATTAACACAAGTTAAAGACCAAATAGTAAACTCATGGTTATGTTGGATTCTGACATAATTATAAAAAAAATTTTTTAATTTACCTAAATAGAAATGGCTAAGAGAAGTTAAAGTTTAACAGATAGATAGTCTTCAAAAATATCCTAAATACACAGAATATGACATTTAATAATAGTGCATTATTAAGGATCATCTGTCAACAAGACATGCCAGCTTCTGATCGCTTCCCCATTTTCCTCTAAAGAAGAAATTGAGCATGAAAACTTTTATATATCATTTTCCCAGTAATGGCAAGGTAGCCACTGGACAAAAAAAAATCCTATTTATCTGCAGACAAAATACTGCAGATTTTGAGTGTTGGGTAGTATTGAGCATGGGTCTGTTGTTCTATTGAATTGTGGGTCCCCTGTTTTCCCACCAAGGGGCTAGCACCTCACTTCAGAGAGGCAGAGGTTCAGGAATTTGACTGTGTTCACCCTGGCCCAGGCAGACTTTGGCTATGCAAAGCTGCAGGATTCTGCTAGTGGGTGGGGAGCACAGTGTGAGGTCCCACGGGGAGACAGAGCTCTTGGGTTGTGGGTCCCCGACCAAGAGGTGGCCGATAACAGTTTTATTCTCAACCCCTTGTGCTCTCAGGTGTTGTTGGAGGCCACAGAAGGGCAGACCGAAGTGGGTCATATGGGCTAGATCAGCCCACAACCAAAGAGCAGAAGGAGAGGGATGAGCTCTGGATGCTTCCCTTGGGGAGAGAGTCTTGGTCATGGCGACTCACTTAGCTGGGTCAGGCTGCCTTGGCTTGTTTGCTTGGGTTGCTGGGCCTCCATGGCTGAGAAGTAGAGAGGATATCAGCAGGAGATTAGTTGGTGTTGTTGAAAACCTTCTCCACTGTTCCCATGGTGGGTCTCAAAGAAGAGAATAGGTTATGGTCTTAAAAGATTTATTGTCATGGTGGAACATGGATGAAACTATACTCTGGTATTTTCATGGCCCGCCTGAGGTAAAATACCTTTTGCAAGAAGGAGGGTCTGGGAAGGAATGTTTAATTGGCTATGCCCTCTGGCCTTTAGGAATCTCATTAATATGGAGATCTGTCTGGGTAGTGTCTGTGTACACCGTTACCTTGGAGGCTAAGGGCCTTGTTCTACATGGCTGGAGGACCCCACTCTATGGAGATCTTCAGCTTGTGTCAGGAGTCTGGGAGGATGGGGAAATGTATGCCATCTATTAGGATCACCTGCATTCCAACTGGGACCCCTCAGGTTAACCTGGGTTCTCCAGAGACTTCTAGAAGGTGCTCGACCAGAAACCCTGCTATCCTTTCATGGTCCTACAAAAGAGGACAGACAAATGTGGGATTGTTGACTATTAAGCTCTGCAAAGATAGGGTAAGCTAGTTCTTCATATTCCTGCTTCATCTCTGAGGAATAGGAGACTGTCCAGGTCTCTCTGTCAGCTGTATCTATAATTTGTTTGCTTTGGAAGCTATGTTTTTGTGCTTTCTAAATATTCAGATAGTATTTAATTCGTTCTCAGATTTTTGACAGTGTTGAAGACGAGTTATAGTCTCATAATTAAACTCAAGCTGTTTAGCATTAAGAAAAATGATATAGATTAAAAAGATATTTTCAGTGTTTGCTAGCAATGGGAAGGATTAGAAATGCCCAGCCATTAACCTAGTCAAGGCATATTAAAATTAACTGGCATAAGTGGGTGTCTTTCATTCATGGATCCAGATAGCTCTTGGGTAAGTATGTGTGTGTGACCCATCAGGTGCACAAAGCTAGTCTAGCTAAACTCACTGCTACATTCATGTGTGGAAACTACATAATAAAACCCAATATTCCATACAATTATTTTCTTAAATAATAATGTGTTTACAAGTAAATGGTATTTGCTATCTATCCATAAATAAAATTATTTTGTGATAGGCTAAATGACTGTTTTTTATTTGAATTTGATTCTCTTTAATGGTTTAGTGAGTTTTTTCATTTCAAAGAACACTAAAATTCTCACAAAAATTGTAGAAAGGAAAAAAAAAAAAAAGAGAGAAAAGAGAAGCCAGAATATAAGCAATAGATTTCAACAATATGTGATGACAGTTTCTTAGCAGGTATCACTGAGGTCGTGACCTTACTAATGCATACTAGCCTGGCTCTTCTGTATTATTCAGTATATACATAAATTGTCATTTATGCTCACTGAGAAGTTACTGCTCATAGTGAGGTTGAACCTCATTTCAAAGTAAAGTTGAGCTCCGACCCTTACTTCAGAGTAAAGAAATTTGTCTCAAATTGGCTTCCAAGGCCTGTTGTCTGGCATGGGGTGTTTCACAGGAAAAACAAATGAGAGAACACTGCACAAAGAAATGTAAAATGACAAAAAGTATGGATATTGTCTCCTTGAAAATGGCTAGAAACTAAACCATTTTTCAGCTAATATTATTATATTTTATTTAATAACATAAAAATTAGGACCCTTATGGAGAGTGAGTTAAATAGGGAACTACAGTGAATTTCCTCAGGTTTATCAGTTGACATCTTATAGATGTTTTGAGAGACTACAGTGATGTTATCTCTATGTGTTATTATTTGTGTTTTGATTTGGTTGCTTTCTAGGAAAGGATCCTGTTGTAGCTCTGGTGTGCTCTGATCTGGAGATGTGTAAAGGTGCTTCCCCAATGAATTTCTGCTGCTTACTTTTAAGCTGCTTATAAGATGGCTGCTTACTGTGTGATTTTTTTACCTGGAGTCTCACCTGAAGGGATATTTTGATCTGAACCAAACACTTTGTATCGAAAAGTTCAGCTGGTTACCTAAAAGCGGCTTTCCAAATCAATTTCTGTTGGATATTTTTAGTAGTTAATTAGATGTTTTGTTCTATCAGTCTATCATCTATCTATCTATCTATCTATCTATCTATCTATCTTATCTATCTATCTATCATCTATTTATCTATCTATCCATGTATGTATGTATGTATCTATCATCTATCCACATATGTATGTATATATATATATATATATATTCATGTATGGATGGATTATCTATCTATCTATCTATCTATCTATCATTTATGTATGTATATATCTATCATCTATCCATCAATCTGTCTATTTATCTATCTTTATTTACCTATTTCTTTCCCTATCTAACTCTACTATCTATATTACTTAGCTACCTGCTATTCTTTTTTTTTCTTCAGTTTATCCTATTTATTTAGCTCTTATAAAATTTTTTCTGAAAACATATTATATTCTAGTTGAAAAATATCTGACTATCTTTTTTTTTTCAGCAAATCAAAAAAATTTAAAAAGCATTCAAACAGAATAAAATGAAAAGGAACAAACAAGGAAAATACCAAGGGTCAGATATACTTATACAAGAATTCTATAGAGCCTTCAAACAAGTAATACTTTTTGAGTTATGTTTAAAAAAATTCAGAACCACAATAAGCTCCTTCACAAAGCAAATAGTATTGAAATAGTGAAATCAAGTGTAAACCCAACAAAATATATAAATTATAGTCCAGTATCCCTCATGAGTATACATACAAAAATTCTCAATGAAGTAGTTGCAAACTGAATACAAGAGATATAAAAAAATAATATTCCATGAATAACTGAATAACTGTTTTTTTTTTCTTTTACTTTGGTTCACTATATACTTAACAAATTCACTGATTCAAAACTGAAAATATGTTCATTAGAAATAATTACCTTCAGAGTAAAGGAAAGCTTTCACATTCAAAAATATGCTTGGCATCAGGATACACTGCTGTAGTCCTGGTAAAAGGGAATATAAATTGGAAATCATGGTTGATGTTTAGAAATAACGATACTAAGGATGAAATAAAATTGAACACAGTTTTTACTGGGAAGTACAAAAAATGTTTTAAGGAAATATTTTAAAAATTCAAGCTTCTGTCTGTGGTACTGTGGTAGTACAAGTGTATTGCTGCATTTGCACATCATCTAGGATACTTATTAAAATATCATAGGCTAATTAGGATGACAAATATTGATTTATGCTGTTTCAGAACACATCATTTTGATTTCATATCACATGAGATTAAAAACAAAAAAGCACTGTTTGATAAATGTATGCTCTCATGACTATGGATTAAGAATTTTTTTTTTTTTTTTTTTTTTTTTACATCTCACAGTTTACTTGGTTGTATTTAAGCAGAGCAAAATTTGTATTAAAAAAAAGGCTCCTGGTGATAATTAATTTAATCCTGTATATATAATAAACTTTAAGGCATGATTACATAAACATTCATATGAAGTACAAATAACATGTTCTGTATATATGGTGTGATGGCTACCCTTGGTTTTCAACTTGACTAAATCTGGAACTTAAGACCAAAAATGGATGACATCCCTATGAAAGATTTTTTGCTTAGCTTGTATATGTGCTGAGATACCAGAAGTATTCACTATACAGTAACAATTAGCATATCTAAGGTCTAGAGTTTACTTTCTAACTCCTGGTCTACATGAAAAAGATATTTGGGCTCTCTCAAAAATGGGCAACTTAAAAAATGATATAAAGAAAACATAACAGAAGCTTAGAGAATTTTATGATATGTTAATTAAAGAAATAAACTTAAAAAAAAAAAAAAAACAAAACTTGGTTGCTAATACCAAAGGGTCCAGGCCCATTTCTAAAACAACTTCCAAATCAAAGTTAAAAGGCCTTGAATAATAATGATAGTATCTATAGTATCTAATTATAATCTCCCAAATAAAGTTAAAATTTAAATGTCCTATCTATAATTAAAAATAAAGTAGTGAACAGAACAATTTTTCCTATAGAAGCATTCTAAATTTTAATGGTGAAATTTTAAAAAAAAAAAATTAAAAGAAAATAAAGAGAGAAAACAAAGGGAGGAAAAGAAAAACAACAACCCACTGATGGTCTAGAAACTAGTCAATAAAAATGTAAATGGAAGTAAAATAATTGCATAAAGGCTCAAGTTTCTCTAGGAAACATTTATAAACAACAAAGGTGAGAAGAGCAATTTTATTGTCTGGGGTTTGATCTAGTAAATGCCTTTTTGTAAAATGATTGAAGTCAATACAAAGCACATCCTTTGCAGATGCAGTGACAAAGACATAGTGGATTATCTTCAATAACCATGAGAAAGCATCAGACAGGTGCAAATTTAGAGACATTCTAAAAAATAATTGCCCACTCCATTTCTGAAGTGTCAGGTTACAAAAGAATTTAATGTCCAAAGCAGTCTGCTGATTATAGAAAAGTAAACATACATGACAACAAATGCTATTAGCATGCAGCAATTCTGCTGGCCTGCCCTTAAGGACCTAACAATTGCTTATGTCATCATCTACTGCTGCAGCCAGGTGTGCCAGGTTGTGTGACTTATATAATCACTTACTGCCACCCAGTTCTCTTTGATTCTGTTTGTCCCCAGCATCTCCTGTATCATTTCTCTGCCATCATGACTCTGATCCCATGTATCTGTCTGTCTACGTGTCCACTTTCTGACACAACCCCTTCTCTAGGTCCTCAATCCTCTCCCATTGCCCCAGTTAACCCCTTTCACACCAGGTCTGTTGCATGGAATAATAACTTAGGGGCACACTGTGACATGGGAGCACTAAAGGTATCCCTTCACCACATTTTATTTCATAACAAATGTAATGTAGAATCCTGAAAAACAAAAGACACTGATAGACAAGCACTGATGAAACTCAATTAAAATCTACATTTTAGAGCCAATTGTACAATGGTTAAAAAAAAAAAAAAAAAAAAAAAAAAAAAAAAAAAAAAAAAGCATTTCACTATTAATACCGATGATCTAGTTTAAGCCCAAGGAACATCAAAATGAGAATGGAGAAACAATATCCTCAGACACAGGCATGGTGGTTTATGTATCCCTGAACACACAACCACCCCCCACCTGAGAGAGAGAGAGAAATAGAGGAGAGAGAGAGAGAGAGAAGAGAGAGAGAGAGAGAGAGAGAGAGAGAGAGAGAGAGAGAACAGTAGATAGAGAGACAGAGAGTCACAAATCTGTGTTTTGATCACAATGTTGTTGGATATTAGTTTCATGATTTTTATTAATATTCTATATTTTCATAGGTTGTTATGGATAAAGAAAAACGAGGTTGATGTATGAACCAAACCTACATATGATTTTTCTAACACCTCTCTGACCACTTTTGCCTCAAAGGCCCCAAGAAGTACTGAGGAGGCAAATTTTGCCATCTTGCCTTATTGAGTAATGAAGGAATGGGAAAATCAACCCAGATAGTGCAGAAACTTTTAAGCTTTCTGACACTTTCTAGTCCCTTCAGGAGCAGCCACAGCCTGAAGACACAAGTAAGTAGGAGAAGCAGCAAGGCTTATCTTCCCTGCATGCCCAGAAGGGAGAGGAAAGAGTTCTTCTAACTCTCAAAAACTGAGGCAGGGAAACTGGATATATGTATTATTCTCACACACTTCATTCTTTTAAATAATCATTATTTTATTCCCAAGGAATACTATTCAAACAATAACATCTAGCCATTGTATTAAATAGCAATTCAAACCAGAAGTTCAGCATATTTATCATTTCACACTTGTTCCTTGTAGATGTTTAAATAGAATAGATAAAGCAAATGTCAGTCTATCCCTTATGTACAAAGAGATGACTGGGATAACTGCATATAACATTAATTAATGAAAGCTAGAATTCAGAAGAATAAATATTTTTTCTCTTTTTAGTCATCTTATTGGAATGAGTTTTATAAATATATATATATATTATATATATATATACAGAATATTACCTGTTTTATAAGACATTACTGCCATCAATAGCTAGGTTAAGCAAAAACAAAGTTGGCTAAGTTACATAGCAATGGAGGACAAATTCCCATTTAAATGGCTGACAATATTTTAGTACCTAAGTGAACAGCACTTAATGTAGTACCTAAGTGTTACATCCATGATGAAAAGTTTATAAAGACATGGACAAACAGATAAAACTTGACTTTCCTGGAGAAGATGAGCCCTTTCCACTGTAAAATGTCCTAAAATGGATGAGTTTTAAATTTGTATTGCAAGAACATAGGTATCACTGTGTTGTGTGTGTGTGTGTGTGTGTGTGTGTGTGTGTGTGTGTGTGTTCAAGAGAAAGGACAACTAAATGTTTTGATGTAAAAACTCACCGCCCTGTGACTTGTTTTCATAAAGAATAAATGATTTGTGTAATAGTACTTCACAGCAAAGGGCAGAAGAGACAGAACAAGGGAAAAGAAAACACATGAAGGGGACAAATATGTGCTGGCACCTAGGATCATACTTGATGGAATTTAAAAAGGCTTTGTACAAACATGAATCTGTAAAAAGTCTTCAGGAAGGTTTTGATATTGAACACCTTTAGCATAGTCCTAGAAGTTAATATATACATTTGGAGACTACTACTTTAAAACTTTTCTCTGATTTTCTCAAGTTTAAAAATAAATTTTATCATTTGTGGAATACTAAGTTGGTATGTAACTCTATATATCTCCTTGCATATGTATTGAAAAATTGGGGATTGGGGCTAGGGAGGTGGTCCACCCAGAAAAGGTCTTGTTGCACAAGCTTGATCCTGAGTTCAGAAGCCAAGAACAAAATGAACATACCTGTTCATACAGCAAGAATCTGGATCTCCAAAAGTAGATGAGGATCAGCAATAGGTGGGTTATTGCCACTAAAGGGCCAGCTAATGCAGCTGGTTGGTTAGGTCCAGAGTTAATGAGAGATTTTGTCTCAAAAACTAATGTGGAAGAATAATTGAGGAAGACATTGACAATCTTCTTTGACCTTCACTTGTATTTATACCCCATGCACCCACAAAACAGACACACACATAAATAAGTGTATAAATACATGAATGAAGGAATGAATAAATCTTAAATAAGTTTTTAAAATCATGATTCTGGAGGTGGACATTTTTATACACTGGAACTTGGGTCATCATGTACACTCTTTGCTTACATTAGCCATTATTTAGGATTGCCATCTATATTTGATAAGATATGCTTGTCAGATATTGATCCCTTGGGTGTATGTGAATCACAGTCTTGAATGGGCAGACATATTTTGGAAATCTTTGCTCATTTGTGTGATTTTATAATTCCTGCATGTTCTCTGTTCTGTGGTCATCTTGTGTGTACTGTAATCTAGCCTCCCCTGTTTTTTCCTAGTGTGCCTCTGTGGATTGCACTGAGTATTCCAGCTGGTTTTGAGACTTACTGAGTAAAATCCAGTTCTTTATGTCCCTTTATGATACTTGTCATTTCAGTGTGCTCAGATAAGTTAATATATACATATGAAGTTTGTCTTCTTTTTTTTAAATGTAACTTTGATATGATTGACAAGGAATATGTCACTGAGTTGCCATTGGTTTTTCATTTTAGACAGTCTTTCTTTGAAGCTCGAATAGCCATAAATTTGTGATCCTCTTGTTTCAAGCTCCCAACCCTGAGATCATAAGCATCAATGACTGTATCTGGCTCCATGTTGCCATTGATTGATAATCAGGGTGTTTAATTTTCATTTTTCTATTACTATTTAATTATAATAACTTCAAAACATCATCTACATTATTCTCATTTCCTTATCTGTGAGAAATATCACACTAACATCACATTAAATAGATATCTGATTTT
This sequence comes from Mastomys natalensis, assembly GCA_021653895.1. Taxonomy (NCBI): domain Eukaryota; kingdom Metazoa; phylum Chordata; class Mammalia; order Rodentia; family Muridae; genus Mastomys; species Mastomys natalensis. The sequence continues at coordinate 559,532 of JAJTUV010001194.1, read as the reverse complement.
TCTACAATTGAAAAGATATTTATAGTAGTCAATAGTCTATTGCTGTGAAGTGATAATATGATCATCACAACTCTTTTAGTATTTTTATCCAATAATTTAATTATTTTATTTACTTTTCATACTACTCATAGCCCTCCCATTCTCCTTGACATGCTGCCCTTACAAATCCCTCTCCTACTGGCCCTCTCTTACTCACAAAAATGAGAGTTCTACCCCACCTCAGGGCATCAGTCTCAGGAATACTAGACACATCCTCTCCCACTGAAGCTCACCCAGGCAATCCAGAGACTGAGATAGGCCCCCAGGACTCTCCTCCACTTATTAGAGGTTCCACATGAAGATAAAGCAGGAAATTTACTACAAATGTGTAGGGGACCTAGGTGTAGCTTTTTCATACTCCCTAGTTGGTAGCCCAGTCTCTGTGAGCCCCCATGGGCCCAAATTAGCTGACTCTGTAGACCTTCTTGTGGTGTCCTTGGACCCTCCAGCTTGCTTAATTCTATCCCCCTCTCTTCACAAGACTCTCTAAGCTTTGCCTGCTGTTAGACTATGGGTCTCTTTATCTGCCTTTATCCACTAATGGAGGAAGTCTCTCAGGACACAATTATGCTAGACTAAAGTTTGCAAGTATAGCAGAATATCATTAATAGTGTGAGGGTTTGGTTATTTTCTATGGGATGGGTCTCAAGTTGGGCCACATCAACCAAACTAGGGTAGGATGTTACCTCAGTTTTTGTTCCATCTTTATCCTTGTGTATTGTAGGCAGGACAGTGTACATTTGGATTGATGGTTTGTGGGTGATATGATGTCCCCATCCTTCCAATGAAAGTTCTAACTGGATACAAGAGAGGGACCATTTCAATCTTTATATTCCCTGCTGGTAGGAATCTCAGCTAGAGATACTCAAGTAAATTACCCTTAGCTCCTCCTCCCATGCTATGTCTCCAGCTGGTCCCAGAGATGCCTCCAACTGATTTCTATTCTCATTCCTAGCCATCTCCTGCCCCCATGCACAACCTGATCATGATCCCTGTTTCCCTCCTCACCCACTCTCCCACAAAATTCTTTCTTTCCATCCACTTCCAATGAGTTTTGTGCAGGATGATAGATATGGATTTATTTTCATTCTTCTACATGCAGAGATCCAGTTAGACCAGCACTGTGGTGAAGATACTTTCTTTTTTCCATTGTGTGGCTTTGGCTTCCTTGTCAAAAATCACTACCAGGACCTACACACATGGAATAAACAGGTTTGATCTCTTTCCCAAATCACCCTGCCCAACACTATAGGCATGTCCAGATACTTTGAGTCAGCTTCAGGGTTCTCCTTGGAACTCCATTATCTAGCCACTGCTCTGCTGACATCCATCAGTCCTGCTGAACAAGGACCATCAAGATACACCTAACAAGGAATAACTAGGTCAGATTCCTTACTCCTCATTGCCAAGACCAGACCTTAGCAGGCCACCTACCCTGAGCTAACTGTGGGCTCTCCCTGGAAATCCATTGTCTGTCTACTGCAGTAGCCTCCTTCAAACAAAGAACATCCAGAACCACAAGAAAATGACCTCAAATCCAACCTTAGAATGGTGGCAGATGCCTTTAATGAAAAACTGAATAAATCATAAATCCTTCAAAGAAATACAGGAAAATACAATCCAACAAGTTGAAGTCTTTTAAAAAGTATCTAATTAATCCTCCAAAGAAATACATGAAAATACAATTAAACAAGTGAAGAAAATGAATAAAACTCTTCAAGACCCGAGAATGGAAACAGATATAATAACAAAAAACAATTTGAAAGAATCCTGGGGTTGAAAAACTTAGGACATAGAATAGGAAAAACAGATGCAAGCATTACCAACGAATTATAAGAGAATGAAGAGAGACTATCAGGCATAAAAGATACAATAGAAGTAATCAAAACATCAGTCAAAGAAAATGTTAAATCTAAAAAATTCCTGACACATAACATCTAGAAAATCTGGGATAGTTATGAAAAGATCTAACTAATAATATTAAGAATAGAAAAAAAATGAAAAGTCCTGGTTCCAAGAACACTAAAATGTTTTCAACAAAATTAGAGAAGAAAATGTCCGTAACCTAAAAGAAAAAGATGCCAATAAACATACAATAAGCTTACAGACAAGAATTATATTAGACCAGAAAAGAAAATCCTCCCACCACATAATGATCAAAACACAAATTGTACAAAATAAAGAAAAAAAATCTGCAAGGGAAAAAGAACAAGCAACTTACAAAGGCAGATCTATCAGAATTACACCAAATGTTTCAACAGAAACAAGGCCTGGACATATATCTTACAGCCTCTCAGACATGATAGAAGCCAACATAGATTACTATGCCCAACAAGACTCTAAATCATCATGGATGGAGAAAACCAGATGTTTCAAGACAAAACCAACTTTACACAATATCTACCTACAAATCCAGCCATATTGAAAATACTTAATGGAACATTCCCACCTATGTAGTTTACCTACACACAAGTAAACATGGGAAATAAATAATTCTACATCAGAAAAAAATTAGAGGAACACACAAACAAGTACACACACACACACACACACACACACACACACACATACACCAACAACAACATCAAGATAGCATGAATTAAAAATAATTGGTCATTATTATCTCTCAACTTCAATGAACTGATTTCCCCAGTTAAAAGACACAGGCTAATAGAATGGATATGAAAAAAGAATCCATCATTCTGCTGCATACAAGAAACATAACCTGAGCAATAAAGATAAACATTACCTCAGCAAATAGCTGGATTTTTTTAAAAAGCAAACAGATCCATGAAGCAAGGTGGAATAGCCATTCTAATATCTAATAAAATAGACTTTCAACCAAAATTAATCAAGAGATGGGAAAGAACACTTCATACTCATCAAAGGAAAAATCTAGCAAGATGATATCTCAATTCTGAACATCTATGCCTAAAACACAGGGGACCCACATTTGTGAAAGTAACATTACAAAAGGTTAAACTGCACGTTGACCCACACACACAATAGGGGGAGATTTCAACACATTTCTTTCACCAAATGACAGGTCAGAGAACAGAAACTAAATAGAAAAATAATGAAACAAACTGAGGTTATGAATCAAATGTACCTAACAGACAACTATAGAACATTTAACCCCAAAACAAAAGAGAATACCTTCTTCTCAGCACCTCATAGAACAGTCTTAAAAATTGATCATATATTCAGTCACAAAGCAAGTCTCAACAGATACAAGAACATTGCTAAACTCATTCTATGAGACCACAGTCACCCTGATATCTAAGCCACACAAAGATTAGACTTCAGGCCAATTTCCTTGTGAACATGGAGGCAAAAATACTCAACATAATACAAAGTGAGTTCAAGAATACATTACAAACATCATCCACAATGATCAAGTAGGCTTCATCCCAGAAATACTGTTTAAGTCTGCCCCCAATCCCTATGGCTGAGTAATACACCATTATGTACATGTAACTCAATTTCTGTCTTCATTCTTCTGTTGAAGGACATCTAGGTTGTTTTCAATTTTGGGTTATTATGAATAGAGTAGGAATGAATATGGTTGAATAAGTTTCTCTGTAGTAGGATAAAATGATTTTTGGACATATGGCTAAGAGTTGAATAGCTAAATCTTAGTGTAAATTGATTCCATATTTTTGAGGAACCACCACACTAAATTTCCATAGACTCTGGACAAGTTTGTACTCTCACCAACTATGAATAAATGTTCCCTCTATTTCCAGTCCTCATCAGCGTGAACTGTTACATGTTTGATTGATATTATTCATCTGATAGATGTGAGATGTAGTTTCAAAATATTTTGATTTGCATTTCACTGATGGCTAAGAATGATGAATATTTCTTTATATATTTCTCAGCCATTTGAGATTCTTCTTTTGAGAAATATATCTATATTTGTATCATATTTTAAATTGAATCATTTGGTGTGTTGATGTCTAGTTTCTTGAGTTCCTTATATATTTTGGGTATTAGCCCTCTGTCAGATATGTAGTAGGTAAAAATCCTTTTCTATTATGTAGGCTGCCCCTTTTTCTGAATGATGGTGCGTTTTGCTGTTGAGAAGTTGTTCTGCTTTATAAGGTCCTATTTATTAATTTTTGACATTAGTGCCTATAGTCACAGTGTTCTATTAAGAAAGTCTTCTGTGCCAATGAATTCAAAAGTATTTTCTACTTTCTTATTTATCAGATATCTGGATTTATGTGTATCTGGTTTTATGTTGATGGCTTTGATCCATCTGGAGTTGAGTTTTCATCCATTTGCAGTTGAGTTTTTGATAGCTATGAATTTATGCACATTTTTCTGCATTTTATGCAATAGTCTAGTTTGACTAATGCATTTTGTTGAAGATGCAGTATGTTTTTCTGGTTTCCTTATTAAAAGATAGGTGTTCCTAGGTATTTTGATTTATGTCTGGATATTCAGTTTGGTTTCATTGATTGATGTATTTGTTCTATTATCAATAGCATGTTGGTTTATTACTATAGCATTCTAATATAGCTTGAAATTGCAGATGATGATACTTGCAACAGTTCTTATATTATTCAGGATTGTTTTAGCTATCTTTTTTGTTTGTTTTTTGCTTTGTTTCTTATATTTTTATTGTCTCCTCCACCCCCTGGTTTTCATGTGATCTGTGAAGACATTTTTGGAAATCTTGCTGGTGGTTGCATTGAATCCCCAGATTGCATTTGTAGAATGACATTTTTTACCATATTATTCCTGTTGATTTAGAAACATGGATGATCTTTTCATCTTCTGATATCTTCTTCAATTTCTTTCTTCAGTGTCTTAAAAGTCTGTATTATGCAAGTCTTTCATCTGCTTGGTTAGAATTAATCCAAAGGAAAGATGTTGTGTATCTGATTTCATTCTCAGTCCATTTGTCATTTGTATATAGGAATGTTACTGATTTATTTTATTTTTTTTAATTAACTTTGTATCCAGCTGATTTAATCTGTGGTAGGAGTTTCCTGTATGGATTTTTAGGGTCATTTATATATACTATCATACCATCGGCTATGAAAAATACTTTGACTTTTTCTTTTTTAATGTCTATTCAATGGATCTCATTTGGTTGTTTTAATACTGAGATAAAGCAATGGGTTGAAAAAAGTTTGGAGGGTATGATTTATATGATTCCCTGGAGAACAGGGCAGAGAGGAAGGAGAAGCTAAAGCAGGTGGGCTGCTGGAGAGTTAATAATGAGACTTGGAATTTGAGGGAGGGAGAAATGAAGATCCACAGTTAATCTATTTCTCAGGCCTGAGTGATCTGAGAATTATCACAGAATGACTGCTGGAGTTGGGGGCTAAGATAAAGCAGTGATTGGGCAGGCATGGGGTTAGGAATTAAAGGTCTGTGTGATCCACAAGAGGTGGGAGCAGGGCTGGAAGGGAGAACTCAGCAGAGACATAGACATGGACCTAGACATAAACTAAATTTGAAAAGATAAGAGAAAGCATATTTGCATAGAAAAGCATATCTGCATATGAAAACAAAAACAAATAGGAATACATGTATAAGATAAAAATTGTAAACAAAACCTTACCAAGTTCCCTTAATTTCAGATGCTAGATGTAGAATCCAGATTACTCTGTGAAGACAAATGTAAGCTTCCCCAGAATAAATTCTCTCTAAGTACCTGGTAGGAGTAGTTTCAGGTATCAGACAGAAGCTGAGTCTCAGGGGAAGACCTGGAATAGAGCCTTCAGTCCTTGATACCAGAGAAAAAAATCTTAACTTTTATTTGCTCTTCTTCTCTCCCTCTGAACATTCAAAATGAGTCCACAGAAAGGGTAAATGCAAAAAATGCAACTTAAACAGAAGAAAGAATACAACAAAGAAAAAAAAAAAACAAAGAAAGAAAAAAGAAAGGCTTAACTCCAGATGTACAAGTCTCAGTGAAGAAATAAACAAACAAAATCCATAATATGTGATCTAGTTTGGATCTTTGTGGCTATCATAAGAAAAACTTAACCAGAAGCAACTTGGAGGCACTTCAGCTCACCAGTCACAGTTGAATGTAGAGGAAATCCACAGCACAGTAAAATCAGGAAATTTGAAGCAGGAACTGAAGCATATTTACTAATTTCATATATATTAAATTGATAGAAGAGAAAATTAGAAATTTAAAGGAACAAATGTCTATTGATATTTCCATAGGATCTAAGTGGTTCCTGTAATCCACATGAGGTAGCTCACAACCACCTTAACCCAATGTTATCTTCTGGCTTTCAGGAATACTGGATGACCCAGCCACCTCAGTCAGTCAACTGGTTCTCCAGGCAGGAGTGAAGATTAAAAAGAAAAAAGACAACACTGTAGCATGACCCTAGCCAGTTCTGAGGCTGAAGGCTGAGGCAGGTTTATTTTTCCCCACATTTCTTTTAAACCATTTTAATTACATGCAAGTATTTAGGTCAGTTCTAGGTTGAGGAAATAGCAATACAATAGACACAAATAGTCAAGGAATAAACAAGACAATAAACAAAGTCCTGTGATCACTCCAGTGATCACTCTCATGATCACTGTTTCTAAGGGCTCATCAGGATGACAAAAATATTGGAGCCTACTTCCCCATCCTAACCCACAGTCATATTCATGCCTGAGGTCTACTTCTTTGCTTTAGTCTAAGACAGATTCCTGACTGAACTTACTTCTCTGTTTTAGCCTAAAATTAATTTCCTCCCTGAACTTACTTCCTTGTCATGGCCCAATGTCAGATTCTTGCCTAAAGCTCAGTTCCTTGTCCTTGGCCAATTTCAGATTCCTGCCAAGGAGCCCCTGGAGCTTTCCACAACTGGATATATATATGTATTACTCATTAAAACAGACACACACACCTACATTAATAAAAAACTAAAAGTAAATCTTATATAAATATTAAAACACAAAATAAAATATTGAAAACTGCAAGACAGAAAGATTAATTCAAATAAATAAAGGCAGGCCTTGGTTATTTAAAAGAAACTGTTAAAGAAATAAATGTCTAAATGACATTTACGAGAGACCATAGTGCCTATCTAGACTATTATACCAAATAAAATTCTATATTGAAAATGAAGAAGTAATAAAATATTTGCATAACAAAATTGGATTAAATGATCTACTATAGCTCTACAGAAAACACTAAATGGATACTTCTTTCTGAAAAAATTAATAAACACACTGAAATGGTCACAATGAATAAATAAACAACAGCAAGACAGTTAATCACAAGAAGTACAGAAGAATTTTAATCTAGCAAGATGGCTGTTCTGGCAAGGGAATTACTTCCAAAGATCTGAATTAGCTGGAATGAAGACACATTACACATCTTTTAATCCCTCTGGGTAGAATATACACCTTTGATCCCACTGGCTGAAATACAGACATGTCTTTAGTACACATCTTTAAAGCTAAACAATGACTTCTAATTAAGGGGTAGAAAAAAAAGGATAAATCAGAAGCTAGAAGTTTCCAGGTCTTAGCCTAAGGATAATTAGATAGAGATGTGTGAGCTCAGCCTAAGTTATATATTCACAGACCTTGGCTCTCACCTCATCCCTTTTTTCTGTGGAAATAAAAGCAACATTTACATTTATATCTAGTACTCAACATGATTAGAGAAAAAGAAAGCTCACTAAGATTGCATAAATCAGAGGACATCTGACAGAAACATTGCAGAGGACAGGAGACAACTGACAGAAAACCATAGAGGAGAAATTCACTTGGGATTATCTCCAGAGGACACATCAGTTCTTTGAGTTTTGATGGTTTCCCAAAGAGTTTCTGTAAACTGTGGAGTTGCAGGAACTTCTGAGACAAAAAATCATAGGATGCTACTGTTGAGGTCTTGGTATGGCCACACAAACCATCAGATTGGAGTCTGAGAATGTGGTGGTTTGAATAAGCTTGGTCCTTGTAGTGGAACTATTAGAAGTTGTGGTCTTGTAGGAGTAGGTATGGCGTTGTTGGAAGAAGTGTATCAATTTCAATGTGTTTCAAGTTTGTCACTTGGACACCAATCTCAGGCAAACAGGATTGGGTTATTGAACATACAACACAATATTGATTGATTAGGGACACAACCCAGACTCAGGTATACTTAACTGGAGTTTTTTGATCTGCGGCAGGTGATTCAAATCTTATGACCTTTTGATTTCCTGAAACTTTTGTGAATTTTAGTTTACAAAAAGATGTATATTAATATTGAAGTCTATATTTTAGAAAAAGCAGTTAACAGGTATTTATAACATAGCAGGAGTAGACTCAAACCTTTGAGACCTTGTAAATGCTATAGGTTTGGCTTGAACACTCATTTCTCAGATCAGAAGAGTAGATATAATGATTAAACAGGATGTTTTTAGAACGATAAGAAGTATCACTAGATCTATATTCATAAGACAACCAAAGAGAATTTAAAATCTTGAGCTTGTAAGTGAATTGTAAGCATTCAGTGTTCCACTAGCTTATCAGAACTTCATTGATCATTGTTAAAGTTCTGGATGTTGAAATTTTAGTATAATAACATGGGGGGGGGAGAAATATAAAACATTCCCCCTTCATATACCTTAAATCCTTTTTTATACCTCTACAAATGGTATTTGCTAACCTCAAAGCACTTTCTTATACCCTCTAATCTTTATTTACCAACCACAAACACCTTTCAACTGAAGCATTTTTTATTCCTTCAGTATACTTTAAATCATTTTTCCATCATCATCCATTTTTTTCATCCTCTAACCTTTATCACTTGAATTTATAAATCTCAAACATCTTCCTAGACCCTCAAACATTTTATCCTCAGATCTTACATAAACTTTAACCTTTATAGTTTTTTTCTACCCAATTATTCATTTTGAGACAAAAGCAGTTGATTATTAAGTCATTTAAATGAAGAAATAGTAAAAAAGTTATATTAAAATACTTATCTTTTAATATGAAGTCTCTGGGTAAGGCAAATCTGTTTGCCTCTTTTAATAAAATACCTAGAATGTTTTGCTAACTAATGAATTGACTGAGGAAATAACAGTGGTGGAATACCTTGGGATAAGGAGATAGTTGTCTGTTGTCTGTCTGTTAAGCTACAGTTAGCTTAACCATCAATATGATCAACGACCTGATCAAAGAACAAATTTTAATCTAAATGGTCTATTATCAATGAAAATGACAGAGAACTGTCTATACTCCATTACCTTGACAGTTGTCTCAGGTTCCTGTAGACTCCATGGAACTGAGGATAGAGGCAGTCTTTGGCCATTACACCCAGAAGATGAAGAGGCTTTTTCTGTATAGGAAGAACATGGGAGATAATGACCTTACCTTGTCTTAAGCACCATGTGGCAATAAATTCTCCTGTATCTTCTATTCACAGTTCACATTAAGACCTGTCTGTGCCCTTCTCCCAGCCTTGAGCAGGCCTGAAAGTCCTTGTTTACCACAATAGACCAAAAATAATAGGATCCAGGTGGTGTTACCCACCTTGGCTGCATGTACAGTCTTCTACAGGAACTTAAAATAATAGACTGCCTACTGAGCTTGCCTTGAGACACCTCCAGCTGTGACTAAGGATGGGTTCCCCTCACTCATGCTGGCTGAAGCAAGAAGGGGTTTGTTTGTGAGAGTGGGGATCCCAATTTAAATTGAGAGCTGAACATTAAAGCATTGAGCCTTGATCAGAATACATTGTCTTGGTTCCATCTTTTCTCTCCATCCATCCCCCTTTCATTCCCAGTCCCTCTTTCAGGTGAACCCAGTTGACCCATGGCCACAGGCAGCTACAGGTAGAGCCACAATACGGTACCTGAAAATGGGGGACCAGCTGAGGAATGATGTCTTCCACGGAAAACAGAACAAGAAGGAGAGTATCCTGTGCATTTGGCAAGCAGTGAATAGCATTGATACTAATTCTAGTTATAGTTATTTTTTGGAGGCTGTGTTTGCAGGAAGTGTGTTTAAGGGAATGCAGTCTAGGTTGAATAGGTATTGATGCAACGCCAACCTCACCTAGGAGGTGACAGCGAATTATCGGACTGGAGAATTCCAAATAGGCATTTGCCCACAACCTAAGAGCTGCCCTAGATGAGAGAATCAGGATTAGAAGGAATTGGAAAACTAAGAAAGCAGGGCACTGAAGTGTTTCTTTCAATAGCTGCTGCTACATCTGCTAAAGAAAGAGATGAAGAGTTAGACCTTGAATATGAGAGAGAGAAAGGGCTTCAGAAAAGCAGTTGTCCTCTTTCTGATCTGTGTCAGCAAACAAGAAAGAAAAGGCTGTTTCAGTGTTCTCCTAGAAAAAGACGTTCTGAGTTTCTCTTTGGCTCATAGAGGTCTTTGTTGTCTGTCCTTGGCTCACCAATGTCCGCATGTGTCAATTGTCTGTTTTTGTTTCATTGTTTAAATGATTGTTGTTCAATGTTTAATGTTCAAAAGACAAGATCATTAAACCTGCTTGATCCAACCCTTATTCTAGTTTAACTTGGTTTTAAAGGCAGTCTTAATATGCACAACAGAGGCTGATAAGTTACCCTAGACCTGAGTCAAGCTGAGCTGGAAAAGCCTTTCCAGGAATTGATTGTTGGCATAAGCTGCTTTTAAAGGGACCAGTAGCTTTTTTGGCTTCTATGATAAGGAAGCTGAGAGTTGTTTTTCCTAGAAAAATCTCTGTGACAAGGTACCTTTCTCTTGAAATTACAGCTAAGAAAATCAAGAAAATTTTGTTTGATCTAAATATATAAAATGTGTAGCCACTTCATTTTTGTTTCTGATTTGTTTTAAAAGTATCAATATGTTCTGCAAGTCTTGGTTATAGATTGTTGGCTTATAATTTATTTGGTATGATTAAAAATTTGCAACATTGGTAACAGAAAGTTGGCTTAAAACTGGTAATTCAGGGTTGGAGTCATTCAGAAACCAGATGTATAAAAGATTTAAAACAATGTCTCTTTAATGAGATATTAAAACGTGCACTATCATGCATTCATATATAAGAATTGGCAGCAAACTTTGTAACATAAAGGTAATCTACTTGGTATTGATTTTAGAGAAAATGGATTGTTTGCATTGTTAAAAATTGGTTTTGTTTCTCAAATTATGGTTATACTCTAATGTTGCAAGAGAAACTTAAAAATATAGTTAAACTGCCATTATTCCATTGGCTGCAGTTGGCAGTTCAATTGTGAGCTTGGGATTTTTTGACTCACCCATGTTTAAAGAAAAGAGGATACAGCAGGTAGAGTTGAATAAAAGTGTTAAAAACAGCTGTGGCAAAGTACAGGCCTTCAGGAAGTATAACCTTTGCACCAGGCCTCATGAAATAGGCCTAAATTAAGAACATTTACATTTGAATTAAGACAATGCAGACTGGGCTCAGCAGAAGCTTGTGTGAGAGACATTCCTTTTGTCTTGGTCATCCTGACCAGCCGTAGAAAGATTTTTTTCAGAATTTATTTAATTCCTTGCTTGTTCCTTGGGAGGAGGGGTGTCAGCCTCAGAACTAAAGACATTCACAACAAACAGCTTATGGGCCAGGAGTTATAGATAATGATTATAATGGAGGAATTAAAATTATGCCTGCTTCCCTCCATGGTATTATAGCTGTGCCTCCTAACAAAAGAATTGCTCTTACAGTAAAAGAGGACAAGATTTGCCTTCAAACTGATACTCTTCCTCAGCTACAAGGAATTGGTTATTCAGTTAATCCAAAACAAAGTTCAAACTTAAGATTTATGAAACTAATGAGGCATTACAGCCTGACTTGACTACTCCAGCTGCCATTCCAGTAAATGCATATAGAACTTTTATAGATCTAGAAGATTGTTTTTATACCATTCTTTTCCATCCTGGTAAAGCTGAGAGGTTTACATTCAGTGAATGTTCTTGTAAGTTTTGGGAGCCCATGAAGTGATATCATTAGAAAGGTTTGCTTCAAGGAATGGTTTATAGCCTTACATTATATAAAAAACTTTGTTGTTGCTTTAATACAAGAAGTTAAGAGCTTGAATCATATTATTCATTGTATATTTTATTAGCTGATCTCTCTGAAGGAGTTTTTCTGCAAGCCTTTGCTCTAATACAACAAACTTTAAAATTTTGGAGTGCTTGTTGCTCCAGAAAAGATTCAAAGGCAGTATCTTTTCAATATTTGGGACCTCAGTTATATCCCAAGCAGATTGTGTCACAGAAAATTCCAATAAGAATAGACCCTTGGGGCTAGAGAGATGGCTTAGTCATTAAAGGCTAGGCTCACAACCAAAAATATTAAAGTTCAGTTCCCAGCAACTACATGGTGGCTCCCAACCATCTGTAAAGGGATATAGTGCCCTCTTCTGACTTGTAGGTGTACATGCAAAAAAATATTTTTGGTTTACTTTTAATGATTTTTAAAAGTTATTAGGAGATATTAATTAGCTAAAACCTCATTTTAAGTGTACTATAGGAGAACTTGAACCTCTGTTTAATATTCTCAAGGGGATGCAAGTCCTAATTCCCCTTGACAATTAACTGATGAGGAGAAATATCTTTGTATAAAGTAGAGTAAGCTGTTAGTTACCAATAGATACCTTAAATAGACTATGATCAATTGTTGGCTGTTTGAATTATTGCTACTCATGTACTCACAGCAGCCCTTTGACAAAAGAAACCATTAATGTGGATTCATCTTTCTTCATCTGCAAGTGAAGTTTTAACATCCTATTATGAATATGTTACTGTGTTAACACAGAATTGTAAGATAGAATCCTGAAAGTATTTTGGATGAAATGTTTATTCCTTAATCCAAACACCAATTAAATTGGTTATTGGAGAATACTGATATTTGGCCTATTACATTGCAAACTTTTTAGGCAAATTTGATAATCATTATCCATAAAACAAGTTGTTATAGCTTTCCTCTATGCATGCTTTTATATTTCCTGTAAATTTTCATGAAACCCATAGAAAAGATGTTTACTGTATTTACAGATGCCTCATCTATTGAGAAGGCAGTATATGTTATTAGATAACATTTTCACTCTCTTGAGTTTCCCCCTGCTTCAGCACAAATAATTGAATTACATGCTGTAGCCACTTTTTGAAATGCTGAAAAATCAAGCTTTCAATTTGTATACTCATAGCCAGTGTATGGCTCATGGTTTATAATTGCTTAAAATTGTTTCTTTTTTAGATATTGCTAATTCTCAAATTTTACAGTTATTTATACAAATACAGCTTAATTTAAGAAACACGTATTGTTCTTTAACTTTATAAGACATTTAAGAGCTCATATTGGATTGCCTGGACCCCAGGACAATGCCACAGCAGGTTTATATACAAGGCAGATTATAGACCTTACAGATACAATTGGCCATACAATCTTATTCTTTCCATCATCAAAATAATAATAGCTTGAAACAATAATTTGGCATTTCTAGAAAGTATGCAAGTTGAGGACTTATACATAATCAATTATGGCAAATGGATGTTACTCATTTTTGATTTTGGAAACTTAAAATATGCACATGTGACTTGACACCTTTTAGGCTTTCTAGTTGCAACTGCTTTAACAAGAGAAGCAACTAAAAATTATACTTAGTAATTGCCTACATTATTTTTCTATGCTTGGTGTTCCATATCAGATTATAGACAATAGAATTGGCTATTGCAGTCAAACATTTGAGATGTTTTGTTGACAATTTAATATTATTCATATTACTGAGACTCCTTATAATCCAATGGGACAAGGAATTGTTGAATGTGCCTACATTATTTTTCTATGCTTGGTGTTCCATATCAGATTATAGACAATAGAATTGGCTATTGCAGTCAAACATTTGAGATGTTTTGTTGACAATTTAATATTATTCATATTACTGAAACTCCTTATATCCCAATGGGACAAGGAATTATTGAACGTGCATATCACACTCTAAAAAGTTGGCTCCTTAAAAAACTGAAAAGGGGGAATTATACCCCACAAAGTCACCAAAAGCACACCTTGCTTTTGTCTTATTTGTTTTAAATTTTCTGCAAACTGATGCTAAAGGTCAGTCTGCAGCAGATTGCCACAGGCATTTAGTCACTTCCAGCTCATCTGCCTGGTCAAATGGAGAGACCCACAAAACTAATATTTGGAATGGTCCTGACCCTGTTTTGTTTTTCTGTTTTGTTTTGTTTTGTTTTTTTGTTTTTTTGTTTTTTTGTTTTTTTGTTTTTTTGTTTTTTTGTTTTTTTGTTTTTTCTAAACAGGGTTTCTCGTGTAGCACTGGCTGTCCTGGAACTCACTCTGTAGATCAGGCTGGCCTCAAACTCCGAAATCCACCTGCCTCTGCCTCCCAAGTGCTGCAATTAAAGGTATGCATCACCAGTGCCCAGCCCTGTCCTGTTTTAATTTGGGGTCATGGATTGTTTTGCATTTTCTCAGAAAAAGAAAATGGAGCCCCATGGCTGCCTGAAAGATTTGTCTGTCAAGTGGACACAGATCTTGAGCCTAATAATTATGATTCTGATGATGAAGATTGCTTGAAATCCTTATCAGCCAGCTGATTTAACCTGGCATATACTCTCCACTCTTATTGGAGAGTATGTGTTTTATCATTATTTAAAGCCACCCACTATATATCTGGTGACCAGACTTTGTGTCTGATTTCTGTCAACCAGCAATTGGATTAGATACTGGAACATTTCTGCTTTCAATCTTATTTTCTACATTGCTTGGATAATCATGTTGCTTTTTTTTTTTTTTTCTCTCCCTCAGGACTATTTATTTATTTATTTATTTATTTATTTATTTATTTTGCTAGTTTCTTATTGCCATGATACTTTTATTTATTTTTTTTTTATTTTTTATTTTTCCTTCACAAAGCAAATAATATTGAAATAGTGAAATCAAGTGTAAACCCAACAAAAATATGTAAGTTATAGTCCAGTATCCCTCATGAATATACATACAAAAATTCTCAATGAAGTAGTTGCAAACTGAATACAAGAGATATAAAAAAATAATATTCCATGAACAACTGAACAACTGTTTTTTTTTTTAGAAGACCATACTCCATATACAGGCTGCATGTTTTGGGATAGCTCCCACTCCAGATGTTTGAGACCTACATGAAAACCAATCACGTTGCTTTTAACCTTAGAACCTTGTATTTTAAGCAGATTGATTGCCCTCACACAGGATCACACTCAGTAAGCTGCGCTATTCATCATGGCAGTTGTTCATTGCTAAGAAGAACTGCATTGAGTGCATGCCCACAGGTCCTTTGGTCTGAATGTGGCTTTGGTCTGTATTGGGAAAGAGTGTGCCAATGATGGCCGGTTAGTCAAAGATGGGTAAGAGTGTTCTTGAGCTCCTATAGACCTAGGACAGAGGCATACATCAATGTGCTATGTATGTTTTACTCCATACAGGTAATAATGAGCAATATAGACGCTAACCTAAGCTAGGCACGGTCTCCCAGACACTCTTTATCCTAGACAGGATGGGATGAAATCTTGTGGCCCGTCCAGCTGCTGGTACTGCTCACCTTTATAAAACTAAAAAGGGGGAATTGTGCCCTTGCCCCAGCCTTGAGCAGGCCTGAAAGACCTTGTTTACCACAATAGACCAAAAATAATAGGATCCGGGTGGTGTTACCCACCTTGACTGCATGTATAGCCTGCTACAGGAACTTAAAAGAATAGACTGCCCTCTGAGTATGCCTTGAGACACCTCCAGCTGTGACTAAGGATGGGTTCCCCTCACTCATGCTGGATGAAGCAAGAAGGGTTTGTTGGTGGGGTGGGGCTCCCACTTTAAATTGAAAGCTGATCATTAAAGCATTGAGCCTTGATTAGAATACTTTGTCTTAGCTCCATCTTTTCTCGCCGTCTGTCTCCCTTTCATTTCCAGCCCCCTTTCATTCCTAGCCCCCCTTTCAGGTGAACCCAGTTGATTCATGGCCTCAAGTGGCTATACCTGGCAGCAGGCAAGTCACAGTTATGCCTAGTGATTTTTGTACCACAATCCAGGTGATGCCTTTTGTTGCTGTGCCCTTCTGATCTTGAAGATCATGGGTCGGGGGTGTCTTTGTTAGGAATTGAGAGTTTCTGTTTATCCTGGTATACTTAAATATATTAGATGCCATATTGAGCAGACCTCTGACAGGTTTAAAGGCTAGTACCTACCAAATACATTTGAGTTAAACAATATCTGTTTTTAATTATCTGTTTTAAATTTTACCATGCAAACATAAAACAGGAGACTAAATAAAGCTTGATCTTGAAATTAACTACATCAGTTCATAGCATGACTATACACACACACACACACACACACACACACACACACACACACACATATATATATATATATATATATATATATATATATATATATATATATAAAACTAAAGGATTTGATCATTCATAGGGTTACTGACTATAAACTTGCATTTATTAATTGTAGAAGCTTTCATGAGATTTCATGAGATTTTACATTACATTGCTTAAAGATTTTGAGTTTTAAAACTCATGATTTTGAATTGAAGATGATCTAGTATTAAAATAAAAATTTTAATCCATAAACATATTCCATAAAGAGACTGGAAACTTTTCTGATCTTTATATGATGTAAAAATGGTGGGGTAGTGGGGGAAGACATTTGTAAGGGCAGGACTGTGAGGACAGATGGAGGTGGTGCTTTAATCAGTATGTAAAGTAAATTGAAAAATTAATTATTGAGAAAAAATGGGAAACTCTATTTATAATCCTCTGAGAGCACAGATAGGACATGAAACTGTAACCACCACCCGGTCTGTCTAGCTCCTCAGTAACGGCCGTTTCAGCTCCTTAGTAATGGCCAGCCTGTTCTGCTACTTTGTAATGGCTGTTCTTCTGCTCTGGTCTGCGGGTCAGGGTCTAGCAAGAGAGAGAGTGGGGATGGAGGGGCGAGAGATGCAAAGGATGGAGACAAGACAAAGGGTCTAATCAAGTCTCTTTCTCTTTTATTGAAAGGAAATCCTGGGTATTTATACCCTTTACCATGTGACTTGCCCACGTGGGCAAGCTCAACTGAAGGCGCTACATCATGTGCCTAGCAGAGTGGAGATCATGTGCTCCTAGCTGCTGACAGCACTAAACAGCAAAACAAGATGTTTATCAGAGTGTGCTCAGCTGTTTCAGGCTGTTGAAAACAAGTCTCTTGTCAGAGTATATGGCTCAAAATGGCTGTAAAGATGATAGCCACTTTCGGCTAAAAGTTGGCTCCCAACATGAAACGATAGAAATGTTACTTGAAACAACCATTACAGCACTTATTGCAACTGTGACCACTGGAGTGAACCCCTCCCTACTTTCAATTGCAATCTTAATGCATCAGAATGGAAGTCAATGAATGTTTTATATTGAAGAAGAGGTTTTATCTATATTTCCACAAGTGAGGAAAGACTATGGATTCCATCAAAATAGATAAAGATCCATTCTTAATAAGAGAAACTTCCTCATGAAAGGCCTGATTCAAGGAAGTAAGAGATGCAGAAAGACACCAACATGTATTATGCAGAAAGCTGACCCCCTGCATGGGGACAACTCAAAAAAACTGGTTGAAAAGGGACAGATTGTTTATCACCCTGGAAGACTGGATAACTATGTGCAGCAATGGATGTTTGCTGAAGGATAGATGATCAGGACTGCAGTTATAATGGATTCTCACATCAATGAATTTTTATAAAGACATTCAGACTGTTAAGATTGTGGAATTGATAATTGTTTTTGTTGTAATAGTTAAACTGTACAATTTTTAGATTAAGCAAACAGGGGAAATATATAGAGGAATTTCAACCTAGCAACATGGCTACTCTGGCATGGGAGAACATCCAGAGACCTAGTCTGTGTGTTCTGGCTAGAAAGCTGACACTTCCTTAGTACACACCTGTTAGGTAAAATTAGACTGTAGAAGGAAACAACTACATTTAAAAGTAACATCTAATTGACAGGCAGAAAAGTGATAAATCAGAGAAAGATTTGACAAAATGAATGAAAGGTAAGATACATCCAACTCTCATGAGAATAGAGAGGAAAGAGATTCTACCTAGAAAACAGTCAATTGAATCAGTTCACTTTGAGGAATTCAGAGGAAGTCTTTCCAAGTAGAACAAATCAGTCAGAAGCTAAGAGAACCTGATTTGAATTGTTTGGATAGGAGTTTGAGCCAGAATAGCTGAGTTAACCAGCCAGCCAGAGCTTAGAAAAAGCTATAAAGAGTGAGTTTATTCAGTAGTATATCTTATAGGCTTAAACATTCTAGGACTAACTTAATAGATAGAGGCTGGAAGCTGAAGCATATAAGGTCTGGGATTGGAGAAGATTAGATTGTACAGATGCTAGAATTTTCCAGGTTTGGGGATAGTTAGAAAGAAATGCTGTGGACTTAGCCCCAGTCATGTATTTGTAAAACTTATGTAATGCTCTTATCTCATTCCTTCATTTGAAGAAAAAAATAACATTCAAATTTACATAGAAGTCTAAGGAAGCACAATAAAATCAACATAATGACAGACATCAATACATATTTCTCAATAATAAAGCTGAATAAGTGTTCTCAATTTCTTAATAAAATAACACAGACTTTCAAATTGGATTGCAAAACAAGATTCATCTTGTTGCTGCCAACCAAACCTTTGTCAATTCCTTCATCCTTATGTGTCTACTCTTCACTATGAAATATTTGTCTTTACAGGCACATATTATGATATGAACGAAGTCTCAACAAATAAAGCAACATTACAACAACATTCTGGATGCTATCTGGTTATAATAGAGTAGAACTATATCTATATAGAGACAGTGAAAGAAAGATTGTAAACTCATGGAGACTAAACTATAATCTGAATTATACATTTTACTGAAGAAATAAAGAAAAAAACAATATTTCTAGAATTAAATGAAGATAGAAACACAACATACCAAGATCCATGGGACACAAAGAAGCCAATACTAAGAGGAACATTTGTAGTACTGAATTGAAAGAACTCAAATTAATGACTTAGTGATATAGCTTGAGACCATGGAAAATCCAGAACAAAGCAAATCCTGAAAGTAGACAGGAAGATCTCAGAGAGGGAAAAATCAGAAATGAAGTGTAAACAAAATGACAATGACAACATATAACCTCACAATACTAAGAAGCAATAACAGCAAGATCCATTTTTTATTTTTTAGTAAAAAAAATTAAGATTGATGAATGCTTTGACTTTTTAAGCAGTGGTTGCTTTTGAACACTTGCTTCTCTCATGCATTTTTCAAAACTGCTTTATTTTGTCTTTTAATAATGTGAGTATAAAATATTTGGTGTTTTTTTCTTCTGTCTTAAAGATCTTGGCTTTTAATAGGATCTCCTTACCAACTTTCAAAATATTTTAGATATTATTGATTCAAATATTTATCACCTTTTCTCCTAATTTGTTGTTATTTTTCCCTTTCTGGGACTCTCACAATGCATAATTTGATCTCTTTAATGATCACATTTCTCTTAAATTGAATTCTCTTTTCTTTAATCATTTTCTTTCTCTTCATCAGGTTCAATAGCTTAATTGTTCCAGTTGTGTTTCACTTTGGTGTCTTTTATGTTGGAATCTGTCTTTGAATTTCTTTGATGAGTTGTTCATTTTTGGATGATTTTACTACTCTGTCCTAAAAGAGACATCTCACCAAATGAGACAGACTCCTTCTCCTATCTTTTTGAAAGACTTTTTTGTTCTAATACTGGCATGAGTGTGAACAGTTCAAATGTACCTCTATCACTACCAGTGGAATTCTTGTCCAGTCATGGATAAAACAGTGTTATCCTGTCTGTAAAGCAGGCCCCTTTTTTCCTAGTTTGTTAAACTATTATGATTTCCTATGCTTTCAGAGTATTTTTATTTCCTTTGGTTTAATTTTGAGATTTTGAAATCAGTCTCAAGGTTACCTACAAAATATAGTTTAAGGCTACTGCATGGAGTCTATGTATAAATATTGATGTAACTAATTACTTCTATGTTTCCATTCATGTCCATAGTGTTTTGTTGTAGTTCAATTTGGAATTTACAGGTATTTCAGCCACAAGTGAGGCTTTCTAAGGTTAGTAGCTCAAGATTTTAATACATGATATTAATAATAATCATACTTTGATTTATTATCTACCATCTTATATTTGAATAACATTATTGTTTGAGTTACCAGTTTATGGATCTGAAGAGATACCATGACCAAGGCAACTCTAAATAAAGAAAGCATTTATTTGGTTGCTGGATTATACAGTGAAAGGTTTTTTGATTAGCTCCATGTAGGAAAGTAGACGGGGTTAATTCTGAAGCAGTAGGTGAGAGATGTACATCTTGATCCTAAGGCAGTAGGCACACTCAGAGAGAGAAACACTGGGCCTGACATGGCCTTTTGAAGCCACAAAGCCCACGTTCAATGACACACCTCCTCCAACAAGAACACATCTATTTCAAAAAGGCCATGTTTTATAATACTTCCAGACAGTTCATCAAATGAGAACGAAGCATTCGTATATATGAGCTTATGGACGTTAATTCTCATTCAAACCATCTGTAAATAAGAAATCCTTTATTTAATAAGAAAGGACCCCATAGACTCATATATTTAATTGCTTGGCCATTAGTGAGTAGCACTACCTGACAGGGATTAAGTGTTGTGGTCTTGTTGGAGTAAGTGTGGCCTTAGAAGATACATGTCACCAGGAGAGGGGCTTTAAGGAATCAAATGCTGAAGCTAGACCCAGTGTATCTCTCCCTACTGCCTTGCAGATCTGGATGTAGAATTCTCAGCTACCACTCCAGTGCCATGTCTGTCCATGAGCCACCAAGCTTCCTGCTATGAAACAATGGACTAAATTTCTGAACTGCAAGCCATCCCCAATTAAATGCTTTCTTTATAAGGCTGTGATGGTCATGATGTCTTTTCACGGCAATAGAACAGTGACTAAGACGCAATTACATTTATGTATGTAATACTGAGCCCATGTAGTTCCCATTTATTGATTTCATATTTCATCATTGCTGTCATTACAGACTAATTGTAGGTATTTGAACACAGTAGACAGTTAATCTACCACTGAAATACATACATAATCATTCACTAACTTGAATTGAATGGAATTATAGAAAGAATAAATGGCTATGTGTTCACTCAATCTGCCAATTTGATTTAGATTTTTATTTGTAGAGTATTTGATTGATATTAGAGATCATCAAATATTTATAAAACAAAATTATCTTGTTTTAGCTGAAATAAAGTATTTTAAACATAAATTATTTGAATTCAAACATAATGTTATGTAACATGAACTAAAACAATTTGAGAAAGTATTAATTTAGAAAAATGAGGCATAAAAAGTACTATTAAATATAATATTATTACCTTGAATACTGACTGTATTTGTTTCTTTAAAGGTAAATCAAAGTTGTATATTGTTGAAAATGATATACTGTAAATATATGTGTATGTTATAATTAATTTACAGAGATCCACCTATTCCATATATCCTATTTATGTGCCAACATACTCAGTAGCTTCTAGGTTTGAAGGTTCCAAATTAAATATTTCATTTTCTTATTCTCAAAAACACGATATTTTTTGAAGATTTGTTGTAAGCCAGCATTATTCCATGTGTATAAATAATGGGAGCTTATATAGTTGTTAATGAAACAGACAACATGCCTTTATTTAAATATATAGCGTAGCAAACACAATACAGCATGATATACAAAATAATGAACTGAGAATGATGTGTTACTTGAAAATTTAGCTTTAAAATTAGCTAAATTAGCTTTAAATGGACAGAAAGACTAGACTGCTTAAATTTTAGCACAGATGTGAAAAAAGATAATAGCTAGATTCATGTGGATTTAAAGCAGAATGTACCAGGTGAGAGCATCCATGCATAACCAGAGAACATAATTCCTTGGCTAGTATGAAACACACAGGGCAGCTTGTACAGAATGGGGAAAGGGAATTATAGAATATGAGCTGTGTGATACTATAAATTAAGCTCTATAGGAGTTCTGAAGAAAGTGGAAAGACTTGCAACGTTCTAATACTAATAAAATCTGATTTTTAAAACTTCTGCTTATTAATAGGTTGTACTTTAGAAAGTCATTTTCTTGTTGTTCACAGCGAAATTATGTAATTGTTAAATAAAAGCAATCTATATCAAAGCTGAGAGAGTCACACAGAGATGGACCAAGCTAACATGAGTCAACCTAGCAAAGTAAACTCTGAGGTTATAGAACAGTGTAAGAAATTAGACAATAAAGTATTTTCTCTTTTACATTTATCTTTATTGAACTTAATATACTTTTCAAATTATATACATTTCTCTGAAAAATCCACAAACATATCATTCTGCTAACACAAGAACTTCCATGTTGCTGATAAGAAAAGATATTGCAGAATTGTTTCACTATTTGCAAATGAAATGTTTAGGCTCATAATTTTATGTATATATTTGACATTTTATTGAACTACATTTGATACACACATCTCTATAAACCAATTACACACATCTCTTTAACCAATTGTAGAACATCTAGCCTATATACAGTATGAATAAAACTGAATCATTTCATTTTCTAATAAATTTAAAACAGCAATATTTTAAATTTTAAAATATCTACACTCTCCTCTTTATAGTTATTTCTACTTGGCCTTTTACTCATTTATGTTGCTTCCCAATGAGTCTGATTTATGGTTGCCTCTGGGACATGAAATCATTCTAGGAAGTTTGGTAAGGTATAGCAGATCGAGATCTGGAAACTTGGTGGGCACACACCTGAGGCTTAGATGACTCCCAGCTCCCTGCCAGACTCCTGACTTGGAACATGTGGCATGCTTCTCACACAAAAGAGACGTGATTATGTGACCAAAGGTCACCTAGGTTCAAGAAAGAGTTCTCCATGCTAATGAGGTACCTAGGGGCCCAGAGGGGTAGCCAATAAGCTTCCCTTCCCAGACATTCCTCCCTGCAAAAGGTATTTAAATACTGAAAAGTGACGTTTTGTTTTAAGCCATGACAATAAACTGTTTAGAACCATGGACTCTCTCTCTTCACCAAGGTCTACCATGAGGAGCCATGAATAAGGCCTTCACCTACAAAGTCACTGACTAATCTCCCATAGAAGGCCTTTCTGTATTCCCAACCACAACTACCCCAAGCCTGCATCTTCTAAGTTCCTGTCTCCCACCAACACGAGACTAGACACAGCCCATAGAACTCCACTTCATTCTCTGCTATTATGGAACTCCCAGTGGCATCTGGAGGTTCATGAGTCAGAGAACCCCACAGCTCTGTCCTTATTGTAGTCCCAGGCATCCCTGAGTCAGCTCTGGCTTTCCTACACCTAAGACTTAACTTTCCCATACACAGAGCAGTGCATCGTTGCTTCCCTACCCGAGTGGCAGCACCGGCAGGGGCAGAAAGCACAGTCAAACTCCCCACATTCTACCTCCCCAAGAGGCCATGCCCTGTGGTGGGACAGACAAGGGCCTACAACACTACAGTTGTTCATGTGGCAAGGTAACTCTTGTAGAATGGAAAATATTGTTTAATAAAATTTGTTGAATTACTTAATGTTCAGTAAGATGTATAAAGAAATTCAGTTTTCAGGAAGCAAGGATATAAAATTTTATCAATGCCTCTAAACACAATGGATACTTGCAGGAAATGTATTTCAAATATATTTTCCTTTACCTCCCCAAACTACCATAAACTCAGTGACTCACAGAGGTCAAACAGCAAATTGCTATATATTAGTGTAATTCTCATTGTCTCAGTGTATTGTAATTAGAATCTCTTTAATGGCATTCACAAAGAAAATTCTAGAAAGGTAATTTTGGATCCAGGCATAGTGATAATTACTTAACAAAATCCAGCACCTGAGAGACTGAGGCATGAGGATTGTGAGTTGAATACAACATGGCCTGGAAGTGAATTCTAAACCAGTTGGAGCTACATAATACTCTGTCTCAAAATAAAGGAATTAAGTAAACAGCAACAGTAACAACAAAGAAAAAAAAACAAGTAAAACAAACAAACAAACCCAACACCAACAAAACTGAAGCAAATTAAATGTTGCTTTGGATGAGATGTTATGAATTGATGAAGAAAGTGTAGTAAGTAAAAGGTATCAAACAAGATATTCTCTACTATTCAGAGATAGTCTGGTCTTTCACAGACTGTTCAAACCTTTTTTACTGAAAGCCATTCTTTGGACATATAAAAAGCTTCATTTTTATTTCCTAATATTATCCTTCTTTGAACATATAAAAAGGTTTATTCTTACTCCCAATATTTTTCTTAAAATTAAATATGTTCTCAAAGTTTTATTTTTTCTTTTAATATGTTACCTACTGTTTATGCTTAACAGTAAAAATGTATTGCATTAGAGATTTTGGCTTTACCAAAGGGCAATTACTTTTGAATATTTGAAATGCAGCTGTTGACAACCAACTTGAAAGCATCTTACAGTCTAGAAAAGGATCTTTTATAACACTTTCCAAACAATGTGATAAAGGTTTTGGACATAGATAGAGATAGGCACAGTTGTGGAATTTTGTAATTATGTTAAAATTTTTAGCCTATGCTACTTTTTTTTTACTATATATATTTTCATAGAACAAAAGATGCTTACAGTGACTTCTTTCTTTTCTGTATTTCAATTTCTGTAAATTAAATCTTAGATTGCCACGTATGTTTCCATGTGTCTTAGGGTTTTATTACTGTAAAGAGACACTATGAACAAGGCAACTCTTACAAAGGCAAATACTTAATTGGGGCTAGCTTATAGTTTCAGAAAATTATTCCAGTATCAACACTGTGGGCAGAATGGCAGCATACAAGTAGACATCATGCTTCAGAAGGATCTGAGATTTCTATATTTTGATTCACAGACACCAGAAGTAGAATGTACCTTCTACATAGGGAGTAGCTTGAGTACATCTTCACAGTGACACACTTTCTCCAACAAGGTCAGACTTACACCTCCAAGGCTATAACTCCTAATAGTGCCACACCCCTATGACCAATCATTCAAACACATGGGTCGACGGGGGTCATACCTATTTAAACCAATACATTCCAGTTTTCTTCCTGCTTTTAAATAAAAATGGAAATTTTGATTAACATAATTGTTAAATATGTATTGCTTAAAAACAATATTAAAAATTCAAGACTTAAAACATGTTAACATATTTTTGATCAAAAAGTTTCTTGGGACTCCTATTTTAATCTTTAAATAAAGAAATAAATGATAACCATAGTGGCTTTATAGCATAGAATAGCTATTTTTAAAAGTTAGAATTTGAAGCAAACAGATATGTGCAGTGTCCATACAATATGGGTACATTTATAGCTCAGAAGCAAGCCAGGAGTCATTTTTCTACGAAAATTGCAAAATCATCACATCTATTTTAGAAGACTTAAAATGGCATGAAAGAATATACCCAAAATTGAAATGGAGCATGTGACAGACTCTATTTCCAAGCATGTTGCGTATTACAGACATTTTAGGAACTAAAGAGCTAAGAATAGCGATGGCTGGGACAGAAGAGATAGCTTAGTCATTAGGAGAGCTTATAATTCAGAGGACTGGAGTTCAGTTCTCAGCACTAACATCAATTCAAGAAACCCATCGTCACTGCCCTCACACAACAGCTTTTGTTCTCTTATGGCCTCTGTATGACCTGCACAACATGACATATGTACATTGACACATATATGTACCTATATAAGAATATAGGTGTTTTTAAAAAATAATCACTAGAGATATTTTATGCAGATACTGAAATAAAACTTTAACTGTAGTTCGTTTTGTTCGTACAGAAACATTGGCAACCAGACTATAGTGTAACACAATAATGACTTTATAATGAACTAGTAACTGTATAAAAAATTGGATTAAGAAGGAAATAAAACTTCCCAGTTTCGGGAATTAATAACTTAATTGTGCAACTGAGAACATGTATCACACAAACTCATGGAAGAACGAGCAAATTCAAGAAGATAGTATATCTCACAAACAAAGAATTCCATATGTACCTTTAGGGTTATTTAAAAATAAAATCTGATTATTTCTGCATATTATTTTTCAGTCTTGCCCACTGATTATATTTCAATGCATTCCAAATATGGCAACTTTAAGTGTTATCTTTTATCTTAATTCAAAATATGAACCGTATGGAATATCCCAAATTTCAGAATTACTATATTCAGTTATATTCAAGCTCTAATCTTGGAATATGTAGCTATCTCTAAATACATTTGAATCAAATCAAAATTATATAAAGAGAAAAATAATTAGGAAGGCTAACCTTCATCAAATGGAAATTTTGTGTAGTTTACCAGCATCCATCAAGGAGAAGTTAAAAACTTGCAGATGATCTTTTTGAGATGGTTCTACCATGGACTGTAAAATTAATGATGGCATTGCTTCTTTAGGCAAGGCTTAGGAGAATTTCAGCTTTGGAAATATTCTTGCTTTTAATATACTTTTCCTAATATATATATTAATAATATATAATTAGTAATAATGATTTATATATATTAATCATTAGCTATTAGTCCATACTGTCTTGTAGTGATCCTATATAGACAAATAGATGATTTCTTAATTCCTAATGATGATCCTCTAAGGATTCCAAAAATTTTACTAGAAATAATTAAGCCCTTTATAATAGGACCTCTCTGACATAAAAGCTACAATTATAACTCTGCCAGTCTTCAAGTGTCATGAGTTGTGGGACTGCGTAATGGTATCCTGGTACTTGGCTGGGCATGGGCCTAGAACCCTGAGACTCCAAGGGAGAAACGGCAGGAGTTCAGCCACTTCCCCAGAACCCGGAATCCTGACAAGCAGTCTAATCTCCATGGACCTACATTGTTCAGTCACATAGGCCATTACAGCCTCTCCCTAAGTACACAGGTAGAGGGTGTGACTACAGGCCTCAGGCCCTAGAGATTTACATACTAATGAAGGCCAGAGGGCAGAGCCAATTAAACTGCCCCCAGAACCTCCTCCTTTCTCCCTCCCTATTTAACTCAGATCTGCCCTGAGTTTGGGGGGGGGGGGGTACATCCAGATCCATCTACCATCCGCCATGACAATAAACCCTTTTGGAACCAAGGACTTCCTTGTGTCATTGGGGCCTGCTGGGCCTGCCATCGCTGAAGCCTTCAGCCTTCTGGAACTCCAGACCTTTCTGTATGCGGGTCCCCCACCTCGTGGAAGTCTCCAGGCAGCCTCCCCCGGCTGCAGCCCCATTTACCCACAATGAGTCAATTGCTTCTGAGATATAGAAAAGGGATTTAAAACTTAGAGATTCACAATTCCTTAGGCTGTAAAACAATTAACCAAAGTTCATAAAACTGAGAATTTACTATAGGTCCAAGGACAGCAGGTAAAATATTGACTTGGAGACCAAAGTGAGGGTGCTTTTGTCCTTTTTAGAACGAGTATCAAAAGATTCAACCAGAGCTCCCAGAATCTAAACCTCCAGCCTGAGAACAGACAGGGGCAAGCTGTCCTCTGAGAGGCTCTAACCAGCAGCTGACTCAGACAGATACAGACATCCAGAGCCAAACAGTGGATGGAGCTTGAGGACTCTTAAAGAAGAATAGGTGGAAGGATTGCGGGCCCTAAGGAGATAGGAACTGCACAGGAAGATCAACAGAGTAAACGAACCTGAACCCTTGGAGCTCTGAGAGACTGAATCACCAACCGAGGAGCATACCTAGTCTACACAGATCTACCTCCATGGGGTGAACCTAGGCCTCCCTGCACATATGTTGTAAATGTGCAGCTTGGTTTCATGTAGGTCTCAAACATCTGGAGTGGGGGCTTTCCAAAACGTGCAGCCTGTATATGGAGTATGGTCTTCTAAAAAAAAAACAGTTGTTCAGTTATTCATGGAATATTATTTTTTTATATCTCTTGTATTCAGTTTGCAACTACTTCATTGAGAATTTTTGTATGTATATTCATGAGGGATACTGGACTATAACTTATATATTTTTGTTGGGTTTACACTTGATTTCACTATTTCAATATTATTTGCTTTGTGAAGGAGCTTATTGTGGTTCTGAATTTTTTTAAACATAACTCAAAAAGTATTGCTTGTTTGAAGGTTCTATAGAATTCTTGTATAAGTATATCTGACCCTTGGGGGGAAAAAAAAATAAAATGGTATTATGATTATATGTAAAAAAAAAAATATTGACTTGGTCTATATATATAAAAACTTCAATGATAACTTAGTTATGGTCTTCAACTCTCCATGAACCTGTAGAGTTGGTGATAGATAATGAATATTTAGCCAGATAATGATTCTTAATACATATATGCATGTAAACATTAACATTTTCTTGTAATCTTCTTATTAAATTTATGATTTGATTTTATGTTTGACCTTCTAGTGAGCTTTTGTAAAAAAGAATGCTTGGAAAAACCATGTGATCTCTTCTCCTAGAAAAGGTTAAAAAAAAAAAAAAAAAGACTAGGAAAGATTACATTTGCTGGCATAACATTGGAGAGAGATCATTGGGAACATAGCAATAGGAGTAAAGGCTTTGGGAGTAAGGCATTGGGAGCAAAGACATTGTTATATCAGAGCAGGATGAGAGAGCAAGAGTGGAAGGAGATGTAGAGTGGAGTAACTTAAGAATTATAAGGCAAGGTAAAAAGAATTAAGATAGCAATACGCAGAATGCAGAACTAAAGAGGAAAAAAGAAGACGGTGCAGAGAGAACAGAAGGAGCAGGCAGCTTCTTCTTACCATAGGACAGAACAGATCTTTTAAAGAGAACAATTCTTTCTTCTTACAAACTTGGTTTTAATTCGTTTAGCAATAAGAGAGTAGAAGATTTTCTTTCTCTATACAATAAAGATTGGAGCTCATTTTTCCTCCAGAATGAGTGAGTTTAATCCATAGCTGCTTTTGTAAAAGTTTTTTCTTCTGTGAGAGTGACTCTACGACTAGATCAGTAGAAGTTTATTGCTCCAACCCTCCCCCTAGCCTGACAAGCCAGAGGCATCTGGACTATAGGCAAAAGGCTCTAGCAATGAATCCCTTACTTAATCCCTGATGTTTTAAGAGGTGCTAAGTGCCAGAGACTGTAGTTTCTGGCCACAAGGAACACAGGCAGGTCCACTACAATAGCAAAGTGACACACTTAAGATATGTAAATATTTTATTGTTTAACAGCAACCCTAAATATCTCTTAAAACCAAGTCCACACACCCACTCCCTCTCCCCAACCACCCAGAAGATGTCTTCTCCCTCTGCTGCCTCCAGAAGAACCAACAAGAAAGAACAGCTTGGGCTGGCCCCCAGCATAATTTGAAACAGAAGCTAACTTTAATAGAATATGCTACATGAGCGTAAGCAAGCATATCCAATCTGTCTATTCATTAACAGACATGGATATAGATAAAACTGTCATAGTAATACACAACAATATGCTAAGAGAGTAAAAGTAACCCACTTCTAGAAAGATACATCAATCTACTCTATTTCAAATCAGTAAACACACCAGCTTATAACTCTTATTCTTGCTACTTGTTGTCCTGTGTCCTTATTGGCTCCACTGGTAACATTAGGTCTTGTAATTTCTGCAACATCACAATAGTAAACTGTTGCTCCTTGCTTTTACTACATTGAATCACTCTTTTGCTTAGAGAGATTCTCTAATTAACCTAATCTAAAATATAAACCTACCAGCACAATTATTGTATTAAATGTCTAATGATCTTTCATTCCCTAGAGAAGGAAAGATATTTAAAAGGTATAACACAATTGTCATGTGGAAATAATGAAGTTTTGTATGATTAATCAAACTCGATGGATTCATTATTTACTGATGGGTAAACATTAACAAGTCTCCAGCATGGAAATAAAAATAATTATAAGTAAATTACACTGTGAGTGATCTACCAAGCACATAGTTGGATTCTTCCATTAGAGCAAAACCAAAGAAGTAAAAAGAAAAAAAAAAAATCTGTTATCACAATTTAAATGTCTTAATGAAAAGAATAATGACAAACTGAGAATGTTTTTATCATACTATTCTTCCTCATTGTCCTTTTCCCACTCATTCTTCCTGCCCCTATTCTTGCCATCCTGCTCCATTCTTTTTTCTCTCTCTCTCTTTCTGCTTTTCATTTTCTTCTTTTTATGTTTCTTTTTTCTCAGGATCTCACACAATAAATTATTATTTCACAGTCTTGTATCATGTTTCATGCCTTCATTGTCATCTCCGTGAGAAATAAAATCATTAAATGGTGTGTGTGTGTGTGTGTGTGTGTGTGTGTGTGTGTGTGTGTACATGGATAGGTGTCCCACCTGACCCTCATGATACTGGATCCACAGCTTTTGATTGCTTATTTATTTATGCAACAGTTCATTCAGGAAATTATTCATGATATTCTTTGTCTCCAAATTCTCATTTGTACTTGAAACTGTGCTTTATAAAAATTGGTTGAATTATTATTCTTGTGAGGGCTTTCATTATTTTTATTCAACTTCTCTTAAGACAAATGCGTTTTTTTTAAAACTCACATATATTTAGCTTTCCAACAGTATTCATAGCTGTTTGTATGCTTCTTTATTTGCCGTTTTCAGTTCCTTGTATTTGAGGCTGTAGATTTTCCTAGTAAAAGTTACCCTTGTGGCTACATCTGTCTTTTCTAAAAGTTGTTCAAGTTTCAACACTAACCTGTTAATCTTTGAATAACATCTGTGTATATATTTCATCATAGGAAAAAAAATCACAAATTGAATTTTTACTCAAATTAAGTCATGGAGCATTATCTAGAATTTAATTTTTTTGTGTGTCTAGACTTTGGAAAACAATAGTTACAAGATTTACATGGCTACAGATCATGTCAAATATAGCTATTGGGACTGGTGAGTGGAATTTCCCAACTTAAATGCATACAAATGAGAGGTGGCTACTGATTGGACTATGATGATCTGGGTATCTTAATATCTCTTTTGATTCATGAACATGACTGAATTAGTCTTCTTTTTTATCCCAAATGAGATTTTCCAGATTTTACCACTGTCATATCAATGTTGTAAATCAATATGAGTTGAAAATCACTAGAGACATTGACCTTTTCAATTTCATTATAGACTTTCATATCTATCTTGAGTCATCAACTTTCCCCTGTCAACGAAGATACTCCAGTACTGCCTTGATTTCAGCCATAGCCTCCAATATCTTCTACTCTATCTTTGAAAGATACAACAATGCTGGTCAAGTATAAATCTACTTTCAATTCTCCACCCTGAACAAATCCTAAATATTAAGTTAGGAAATTTATGAGACTCATGTTTAGTATAAAACCAAAACTCCTTAATATGACTTGAATAGTTTTCACTTTCATGAGCATATCTTTTCATATCAGAACTGTGTGTTCCACTTTTATACATTATTAAATACACAGTGGTCCTCAGTATTCATATATCAATATAGAATAAATTTTCTATAGCATTTTTTTTTTATTTACTGACCATAATCTTTAGCCACATAGGTTGACTTTATTTCCTTGATGTCACCATATTGTATTCAACCATAGGTTCTGGAATAGACCTTTGAACATTCAACTGTTCATATTTGTTTTGCATAAGCATGTGTCTATGGTATTCATGCACATGTGTACACCTGAGTATTCCAAAATCTGTGTGTGAGCACATACATGTTTGATGCAAGTGTGAGTGTGTGTGTGTGTGTGTGTGGTGTGTGTGTGTGTCTGTGTGTGTTTGAGGAAACATGAAGCATCTTCTTTGATCTCTCTGACATTATATATGGTGGCAAGGACTTTTGCTGAGCTGGATTTTGCTGTCCTGTCCAGTCTTGTTAACCATCTTGTTCTAGAGATTCTCTATGTCTTTCTGTTAAGCTGGGTTTACATATGGCAGTCATTCCAACTTAGCTTTTATGTTGGTTTTGGGAATAATAACTTGTTCCTTATCCTTGTAAGGCAAATATTTTTACCAAATAAGCTGTCTTGCTATCACCCCACTGAATCCAGTTTATCTACTTAACTGTATCTATTATATTTGTCTATAATTTAATAAAAGGCTCATGAAGCTCAAGCTTTACAATCTCACATTTATTTAAATTTTATTTAAATTATTTTTCTCAAATAAGTCTATTAGATGATGAAGATTCGGCATACTATGCAGTCTGTCAATGCCAAAAATTACAAACTTTATATGGAACTGAACATCAAGTCATTTTTATTCTACCTCACACAAGCAAACTCTATGTATGGTTTATGCTTTGCTGGAGACTAAACTAAGGACTCATGATAGGCAAGTGCTCTAAAAACTAAGTTATATATCCAGATCTCATTACTTAATGCTTTATTTAAAATTCAATTTTATTTGAGCAACTTAATAAAACCTAATATATAACACTAAATTATTTAATATGCATATTATATAATATTATAATATGTAATAGTACAAAATTAGATATTCCCGAAATAATCCAAATAGTAAAAATTAAAAACAGAAATATACATATTTTTATTAGTACATAGATTGAAGAAACATTATATATTATATTCATTCTTAATGTGATCTAGTATGACAACATGCAAATTTTCAAATTTTGCAATTGAGAAGGACACAAATAAGGTAAGATTTCTCTACTGTCACTTTTGTATTTATATTGTAAAATGCATTTTATGACCATTCAGATTTTAAAATTGTCTTCAGTTATGAAGACATTTTATTTTATTTTAGGCAGGGAAAAACAGCTTTTATCTAGCAGAGTGATCCTCTGCTTTTTTTTTTTTTTTTGGGGGGTGGGGGCGGGGATAAATGACTAAAATGTCAAGAAAATGATGAGAAGGAAATTGCTTGGAAAATTGCACAAGATAACATAGCACAAAAACCTGGAAAAGTCTCTATAATGTCACAAAACTTTAAATTAATGCTCACATGAGAGATTGGGTGTTTTGTCTCTTTCTTACTATTTTTAATTGGAAGACATTGGTGGTATATGCATGTATATACATATACATATATGTTGTCATCATTTGATACATGTTACAGTACATATTTGTTAGAGTAATTAACATATACATAGCGTTAAATGTTTATTCTTTGTGCTGAGACCATTTGAAATCTCAAATAAAGTAAATTGTTAACTATAAATATCTTACAGTAGTACAATTTTTACAGTTTTTTCTTTTATGCCACTTTTTTCCCTATTGGATCATAAGTCCACTCCTCTGTTTTTTCAGTGTCCTTTCCCTAATAGCCACTATTCTTCTCTTTTTCTATCTGTTATACATATTCCTGTACATGAGGTTATTTCGGTTAAATTTTGTTTAAAATATATTGTTACAAGTAAACTCATAGTTTGAGAAGACTGAGACAGGCTGACTCCATGACAGGATTCAAACTGGCAGCTCAGGAGACTAGGCTTAAATTTCTGTTTCCCAGAATTGGGAAGTCCAAACAGGTCAGTTAAAGAAAAAAACCACCTGGCCTGAGGTAAGAGCATTGAGTCAGCAAGAGTTTGCAGGCTTCCCAGCAACATTTTCCAGGCCCCCTGCCCACTTCCTCCGCAATGGCTCTGGAATGTCCTCAGAGCCCTAGCCAAATCCAAAGACCCCATACCCCTAAAGATTGAGCCAACCCATCAAGATAAAGAACACCTACCCTCCAAGGAATTCTTCTAATCTGCTTTAAATTGGACCTGCAAGCTTACCTGGGCATTTCTATCTGAGTAAATAGCAAATGCTCCCACCCACATGCTGGACTTCTGCAAAAAAAGGCTCTTTGCTTTTGTATTATTTGTATTATTTGTATTTAGGATATCATTCTTCAGCAAATCACAGACCCTTACAGTTTCTAGAGCTAAATAATGAATAATCTACAGTGTAGACATATCATATATTATTATCCACTCATCCATAGTTAAATACCAAGATGAATCCATATTTTGCAGATGATGAATAGTATATTACTCTTAAACATATAAGATCAATGTATTTTGATTAAAAGTTTAACTATCATTTTACTAGTAATACATTGAGTTTATCTTCAGAATATACAGGAAATCATTTTCAGTTTAGTTTTATCATATGCAATTGTGGACTCTATTCTAGTGAAATATTTGTAACTTATTTCCATGGGTAAAGGTAAGGTTTTTGAAGAATTTCCTTTGGAGAACTAAGTAGTTTGATTTAGATGCAAAACATAAATTAAATTTTCTGTGAAATTAAATGCAAACTTGAGAAAGTTTTATTAGTAAATACAGGAATAAAAGTTGAAAATTCTAATTCCACAATCTTCTGATTCATTATGTCAAAATTACTCTAAAAACATAGGATTTCGTTCATCGTTAAGACTTTTTAAAATATTCAATGAAATTAATGAACTAATAAATACACAGAAGGGTAACCATGTATGAAACAAAATTCAAATCTTTTAAGCTATTATAAATATGATGTTTGCAAAAGAATAAATAATCAACATTAAAGATCTTTTCTTATAAGTTTGCTTAATGTTAAAAAACTTCATTTTGTCTGTCTCTTTCCTTTATTTCTCTTCGTATTTCTACTACCTCTATCATTCAGTCTTGCATTACCTTTACAAATACCACATTCCTAATACAATCAGCCCAAATGTTAATTATTTTCTCAACATTTTTATTCTCATGGAAAATCACTTATTAAAAATATGTATGCTAGTCTGAACAACCATTACTAGTCCACTTATGAAATTTAGTCTGTAGATTTTCATTAGCTTCGTTCCAGGAGAATCAATACTTGAGTCTCATCCACAGCTATGTACCTTAGTACCTGTGGTAGCCTTCCTGCCCCCCAAACCACATCTTCTGTAGTCTCTCTAGGTCTTCTACTTCTAACCTCCCTTCCCCAATAACTTTGCATTGTCTTAGCTTCCAATGCCACCATACAATTTCTGGTAACTCAAGGACTTCTCTAATCAGGGCAACAAGTAGGCTGACAGCACCCACACACTTTTCCCATCATTTTCCTCCTCAGTTCCAATATTCTCAGTCTTATTTCCAAAGTTGGTACAGAAACTCTGCTGAGGTCTTTTTTTTCACTGACCACATCCAAATGGATCACAAAGTATCCTTCCTCTTCTCAGAGAAGAGGGAATCCTACCCTCACCCCAACATTAAGTTACTGCAGGACTAGGCAGATCTCTCTAGCTGAGGCCAGACAAGGTAGTCAGTTAGGGGAACACGATCTACAAGCAGTAAACAGCTTCAGGGACAGCTTGCTCTCTAGTGGTTGGGGACCTTCATGAAGACTGAACCTCACATCTGCTACATATGTGTGGGCTGTGGGGGGAGGGCTAGGCCCAATCTAAGTAAGCCTTTTTGTTGATGATTCATCTCCATGATGGCCCTCCCCGAAGTTGTTTCTTCCCTTCTCCTTAACTTCCCCTCTCTTTTGTTCTTCTAGACCCAAATTCTTAGTTTCATGCACAGTGTTATGGTGCTATAGCAGACGTTCTGTGGTGACCCCTCTTCACTCCAAAGAAACAATTCCAAGGAAACAAAATAAACACAACCTTGAATATGCTGCTCTTTTCCCTTTTGTGAACCCACTCATATCACTGGCCCATCCCATTCCTAAAAGTTAGCCCCCAATAACAGAAACACATTTTACTTGGAATTCCCAGTGGCCACATCAATTAGGTCCAAGAAATCTTTTCTACTAGGCAATGAACAGGCATCACTATTGATGAAATTCCAGAATGGAAACAAAAACCAAGGAACAAACTACCCACTCAATGGAAATAAATTCAATAATCAGTACCAATACCTATAATGAACACTATTCCAGATATCTGAATGCCAACATAAAAACATAGTCAATAATATTCTGGGCAATATGTCTCTACTTGATCTCAGATATCTTGCAACCAGAGGCGCTGATTATTCCAACATAGGAAAAGCTTTTTAAAGAGGAAATTAATAAATCCCTTAAAGAAATTCAAATTACAAAAGAGCACATATGGTATGCACTCACTAATAATAGGATATGAGCTCAAAAGCTCACAATACCCAAGATACAACTCACAGACCATAAGAAGCTCATGAAAAAGGAAAACCAAAGTGTGGGTGCTTTGGGCCTTCTTAGAAGGAGTAACAAAATACTCATGGTAGCAAATATGGAGACAAAGTGTGGGACAGAAAATGAAGGAAGGGCCATCTGGAGACTGTTCCACCTGTGTATCCATCCCATGTTCAGTCACCAAAGGTAGATACTAATGTGGATGCCAGGAAGTACATGCTGACAGGAGTCTGATACAGCTGTCTCCTTAGAGGTCTGCCAGAGCCTAACATATACAATCCACATAACTAACCATTGAATTGATCATGGAATTCCCAGTGGAGGAGTTAGAGAGAAGACTGAAGGAGCTGAAAGGATTTGTGATCCCATGGGGAGAGCAACAATACCAACAAACCAGACCTCCCAGGATCTAACCACCAGCCTGGGAGCACATAGGGACCCATGGCTCCAGCTGTCTATGTAGGGGAGAAGGGCCTTGTTGGGCATTGGTCCTTGGTCCTGTGATAGCTGGATGCCCCAATGTGTAAGAATTCGAGGGCAGGAAGGTGGGAGTGGGCACATCCTCATAGAATCAGGAGGAGGAGGGGGGATGGGATATGGGGTTTCTGGGGGCGGGGAAGGGAAAAAGGGAAAGGGATCACATCTGAAATGTAAATAAAATATCCAATAAAAAAGTTTCAAACAAAGTAAAAGAAAGAAATTCAAGAAAATACAAATAAACTCTGTAAGGAAATTAACAAAAGAATTGATCACCTGAAAATGGAAATAGAATCAATAACGAAAACTCAAACTGAGGGAATTCCTGAAATGAAAACAGAAGAATTTGAATAGGAACTACAGAGACCAACTTCAGTACCAAAAGAGATGGAAGAGAGAAACTCAGGAGTTAACTATACAGTAGCAGAAATGGATACACTGGTCAACGAATATGTAAAGCCCAGACTTCTGACTTGAAACACCTAGGAAATCTGGAACATTATGAAAAAGCTAAACAGAGGAATAATAGGCATAGATAATGGAGAAGAAAACACATCTAAAAGACTCAGAAAATATTTTAAACTAAATCATAGAAAGAAAAACTTCCTAACATATGGAAGGGGATACTTATAAAGGTAAAAGAAGCCTATAAAACCCTAAACAGATAGGGACAGAAAAGAAACTACCTTTGATTTCTTTGTTTTTTTTTGGTTTTTTGAGACAGGGTTTCTCTGTGTAGCCCTGGCTGTCCTGGAACTCACTCTGTAGACCAGGCTGGCCTTGAACTCCGAAATCCACCTGCCTCTGCCTCCAAGTGCTGGGATTAAAGGCGTGTGCCACCACCGCCCGGCCTACCTTTGATTTCTAGTAGACAAACCATGAAATATATAGGACAACAACAGAATATTTAAAGTTGCATGAAATACAGATCAGATAAATTAAAAGGTAGATCTATAAGAATTACACATGACCTCTTAAACAGACTCTAAACTCCAGGTAGAAATGCTACAGAAATAAAAGACAATGTATGCCAGCCAATACTACTACACTCAGCAAAACTTTCAGTAACCATAGATAGAGGAAATAGTCCAATATACAGTGAAATTTAAGCAATTTCTATTATCTACATATCTAGCCCTACAGAAGGAGAGAAGAGGAAAGTTCATAGCACTAAGTGCCTTCATAAAAAAATTAGAGCAAACTCATACTAGCAACTTAACAGCATACCTGAAAGCTCTAAAACAAAAAGAAATAAACGTACCCTAGAGCAATAAATATTCAAACTAAGGGCTAAAATCAATGAAACAAAGAGATCAACATAAAGACTGATGAAACGAAGAGTTGGTACTTAAAGAAAATCAACAAGATAGAGAACCCCAACCAAACTAACTAAAAGATGGAGAGAGAATATTCAAAATAACAAAATCAGAAACAGGGGGCACATAACAGACTCCAAGAAATCTAGAAAACTATAAGCATATATTTTAAGAATCTGAACTCAACTAATTTGAAAAATCTAAAAAAAAAAAAAAAAATAGATAATTTTCTTGATAGGTACTGTTTACCAATGCTAAATCAGGATAAGATGAGCAATTTAGACCTATATACCCTAGTGAAATAGAAGTAGTCATTAAAACTCTCTCACCCAACCAACTAACCAACCAACCAGCCAACCAACCAATCAGACAATCAGACAAACAAGCAAACTAGGAACAGTTAGTTTTAACACAGAATTCTATCAGATATTCAAAGAAGAGTAAACAGTAATACTTTTGCTCAATTGATTTATGAGGTCACATTTACCCTGATTTAGAAAACACTTAAAGATTCAACAATATACAGAATTAAACATCAATTTCCCT
Source organism: Mastomys natalensis (assembly GCA_021653895.1). Classification (NCBI taxonomy): domain Eukaryota; kingdom Metazoa; phylum Chordata; class Mammalia; order Rodentia; family Muridae; genus Mastomys; species Mastomys natalensis. The sequence continues at coordinate 521,062 of JAJTUV010001194.1, read as the reverse complement.
AATTAACACAGATCTAATAATACTCAAAAAACACTTGCAAGCTGAATTAAAAAACACATATTATCTACTATAATCAATTCCCCTTCATCCTAGATATGGAGGGATGCATATGTTAAAAAATCAGTAAATATAATCTATCATATAAACAAATTGAATGAGTAAACAATCACATTATCATCTTATCAAATACAGAAAAGGCCTTTCCCAAAATCCAGCACTCCTTTAAGATGTTCTAGTGGGATTAGGGAATAACAGCACATATATAAGCATAATAAAGACAACTCACAAGACTATAGCCAACATCAAATTACATTTAGTGAACGTCAAAGCAATCTTATTAAAATCAGAAACAAGACAAAGTTGTTCACTCTCTCCATATCTATTCAATTTACTACTTGAAATTTTAGCTAGAGCTATAAGTATGTGAAGGAGTTCTAGTACATACAATTTGGAAAAGAAGGACTCAAAGTATCTTCATTTGCAGATCATAAGAAAGTATATACAAGTGACCCTAAAAGTCCTCAGGGTAATTTCTACAGCTGACATTAACCTTTGGCAAATTCATAAAAATCTGTAGCTCTCCAATATAGAAATGACAAACAGACTGAAAAAGAAATTAAGGAAATATTACCTTTCACAATAAAAACAAATAATATAAATATCTTTGAGTAACACTAATCAAGCAAGAGAAAGCATGGTAGTATTTTTAAAAAGAATCAAGTTTCTTCTCTGAAGGAAAAAAAAATCAAAGAGCATATCAGAAGATGGAAAGATCTCACCTGCTCATGAACTGGTGGTATTAGAATAGAAAAAAATGGCCATACTAACAAAACCAATCTATACATTCAATGTCATTTTCTTCAGGAATCCACCACAATCCTTTGTAGCCCATGAAGGGACAATTCTCAACTTCATATGGAAAAACAAAAAAGCTAAGATACCTAATCATGAACAACCAAACACCAACAAACTTTTTGGAGGTCTCACGATTCTCTTGTACTGCAGAGCTATAGTAATAAAACTGTTCTGTATTCCCTATCCCATTTTACTTCCTATCCCTCAACCACCCAGTTCCCTCCCTCCATCTGGCTCCTATGATTATTTTATTTCCCCTTCTAAGTGAGAGTCAAGTATGTTCCGTAGTACCTTCCTTCTTGTTTAGCTTCTTTGAGTCTGTGGAGTGTATTGTGTTTATTCTGTCCTTTATGGATAATATCCACTTATAAGTCAGTACATACCATGCATGTTCTTTTGGGTCTGTTACCTCACTCAGGATTAAATTCTCAAGTTCCATCCATTTGCCTGAAAAATTCATGATGTCTTTATTTTTAGTTGTTGAATAGTATTCCATTGTGTAGATGTACCACACTTTCTTTATCCACTCTTCAGCTGAGGGACATCTAGGTTGTTTCCAGTTTGTGCAGCTCAGTCTCAGTTTTAATGTGTTTTCCAACAACTGTAGCAGGGCAGTCTCTAAATCTGTTTCCTGTCTGTGGAATTTGTTCCCCTAACTGGGTTGCCTTGTCTGGCCTCAGTGGGGGCGGATGTTCTTACCCGTGCAGAGACTAGGTATATCAGAGTGGAGGAATACTCAGGAGGGTTTCCACACATCAGAGAAGAACAGGAGGAGGAGGGAGGGAGGGACTATGTGCAGGGGGATCAGAATGGGAAGCAGCAATTAAGAAGTAAAGAGAATAAATAAATTAATTAATGGAAAAAATGGGATCAGGATAAAAAGACATACATTGATTAATTAATGGACCAGACATTAACTCACACACCTGATTTTTTTTTTTTTTTTTGATAAAAAGCCAGAAATACACACACTGGAAAAAGAGATAGAATATTCAACAAGTGGTGCTGATAAAACTGGTTATCTGTATGTGTAAGAATATAAATTGATGCATATTTACCACCTTGTATAAAATGCAAGTCCAAATGGATCAATACCATTAACATAAAACAAGATATATTGAAACTGACAGAAAAAAAAGTTGAAAATCGCCTTGAATCCATTGGTATAGGAGAGGACATTCTGTGCAGAAAATTAGTAATACACTACTATTAAGCCAACAATTAACATATGGAACTTCAAGAAACTGAGATCTTTCTATACGGGAAAGGATGCCATAAATTGGACAAAGTGGAAGCACACAGAATGGGAAAATGTTTTTATAAAGGGTCAAGAAACTAGATATAAAAAAACAAATTACATAGTTAAAAATGGGGTACAGATCTAAAAGAAAAATTTCGATATAGAAAACTCAGCTAGCTGAGAAACTCCTAACAATATTCAACATTGTTAGACATCAAGAAAACACAAAAGAAACTATGTTGAGAGTCTGTCTTATACTTGTCAGAATGCCTGAGATCCATATTACAAGTGACAGCTCATGCTGATAAGAATATAGCATATGGGAAACTCTTATCCATTGCTGGTATGAATGCAAATTTGTACCATCACTATGGAAATCAATGTTATGGTTCCTTGGAAAGTTGGGAATATACTTAGTTCAAGATCTTGCTCTACTATGCTTGGGCATATTCCTAGAGGGTGTGTTGCCTTATACAAGGAAAGTTGGTTAGCAATGTTCATTTCTGTTCTTTTCATAATAGTCTGAAACTGAAAATAACCTAGATGTCCCTCAACAGAATAGATGAAGAAAATGTACATTTACACAATATAGTGTTACTCATCTCTTAAAAACATGACATTCTGAAATTTGTAGACAAATGGATGGGACCAGAAAAATCATTCTGAGTGAGATCATCCAGACCTTGAAAGATAAATATGGTACATATTCACTTTTATGTACATATTGACTATGAAATAAATGATAAGCAAGCTATGATCTGTAGACTCAGACAGGTTAAGTATAGAAGAATGGACTAGGGGAGAGACATGATTTTGGTAGGGGAAAATACAACAGATTTTTATGGGTTAATTAGAGGTGGAGCAGGATGAAAATTGGAGAATGAGTTGAAGAGCAGGAGGAAAGATGGGGCTGAGGGAGAGAATTCAGGTAAAGAGATCCTAAAATGATGGACATTTGAGGGATGGTATGCAAACCTATTATAGTTGAAACTCTTTAACACATAAGAAAGTGATAATAATGTGTTTTCCTAATAATGGTTTGACAGATTTCCAACTGTCCATCTCGTCACCATTCAAGTCTTGTCGTATTGGGGCTGGGTTACATTCAATTGAGTTATTGAGAGAAAGGATTCAAAAAAAAATCCCAAATCACTCAGGACCTGCTAATACAATGGGTTGCTCTGCAAACTGACTAAGAGGACTGACTCCTTTGCTGAGGAACACACCTATACAACTCATTGAATATGGAGATGTTGAACTGAAGCCTACAGGGATTCTTCATCCCTAGTTCTAATATCTTTGTTGCAGAAAGACATTCTTCAGGCTATCAAAAAGATAAAAGAGAGAGAGAGAGAGAGAGAGAGAGAGAGAGAGAGAGAGAGAGAGAGAAAGAGGAAGAAGAAAAAGAAAGAAAATGCAGCCAACAACTGATTATAAAATTTCTGACCTATAGTATGTCTTACCCGCATGATAAGCTAGAACAGTAGTTCTCAATGTTAATAGTGCTGCAACTTTTAAGTACACTTCCTATGTTGTAGTGATTTTCAATCATAAAATAATTAAAATTGCTGCTTCATAACTGTAATTTTGCTACTGCTATGAATCTTCAAGAAAATAATTTTGGAGTTAGTGATCTGCCAAAGGAGTTGCAACCACAGATTGAGAACCTTTGTGCTAGAGTAATGTGGCACGGACCTCACGGGGTTAGTCAATCAATGTCTGATTTGATTTAAGGCATGCCCAAGGAGATGAAACCAATACCAGTCAATATTTTGGTGACCAAGAATCTGAGAAAAGATAGCCCAGAGATGTAGGATAAAAACCTAGAGCAAAAATATTACTTATCTAAAACAATCATTAACAATAAAATGGCTCCTACTCATAGTCTACTATATTCATAGATCAGTTCCTTATTCAGCCATCATCAGAGAGACTTCTATCTGTAGCTAATGGGAACAAATATAGAGCTCCTCAGTCAGACATTATGCAGAGTGAAAAACTTTGGAACACTGCTCCTATTAGTATGATTTGTCACCATCAAATCCCTCCCCTTAAAATCTCAGGGAACCCCATGGAAGGAGAAGTAGAAAGAGTATAAATGCCAGAGGTAACTGAGGATACTATAAAGACAAAGCTATCTGTATTAAATGAGCATGGTGCTTATGAACTCACAGAAACTGAAACAGCAAGAACAGAGCCTATAGATGTCTGTAGCAGGTCCTGTTTATGTATTACAGCATTCATTTTAGTGTTTTTATGAGACAATGGAGTGTTGGAATGAGTAGGTCTCTGATTCTAGTAACTGCTGTTGGGGCTTTGTTTCTTCTGTTGCTTGCCTTGTGTAGCCTTTATGTGATGGTTTTTGTTTTATATTTCATTTTTTGTGATATATATATATATACATATATATCACATAAAATATATCATTATATATATATATATATATATATATATATATATATATATACACATCACACATACATATATATTGCTCTTTAGTAATAAAAGATAAAAGTGTAGAAGATTCAGAAGGAGGGGTGGTAGTTAGGACCTGGGAGGAGTGTAGAAGGAGGAACTGTAATCAAAATATTGTATGAGAACACAATCTATTTTCCATCAATAACAAATAATTCAAAATAAAAGGAAAAAGAGGAAAAAGGAAGAAGAACTATAGTTGCATAAATTTCATGTTACCTTTTAGTTTGGAAGAATTTTAAATCATAAAAAGACAAACACTAGATATCTCTTCTGAAATAAAATAAACACTAGTATATATAACCAACCAGACTGTCTAAAGCTGCCAGGACATAAACCACCAACCAAAGAGTAACCTGGGGGGGACCCATGACTCCAGCTGGATATGTAGCAGAGGATTGCTTTATCTAGCATCAATGAGTGGGGAGCCCCTTGGTCCTGTGGAGGCTTAATGACCCAGTGTAAGGGAATGCTAGGGTGCTGAGGTGGGAGTGGGTGGATAGGTGGGGCAGCACCCTCAAAGAGGCAGGGAGTTGGGGTGGATAGGGGGTTTTTGGAGGGGAAACTCATAAGGGGGATAACATTTGAAATGTAAATAAATATAAATAACCAATAAAAGTATGAAAAATTTAAGATATTTAAATCATTTACCATTTCAGAACATTTTTTATTATTAGATTTTCTGGTAGATGGATTTTTGTTTTGTTATTTTATGAAAAAGAAATCTAGTCTTGGCAATTTAAATGAAAAAACTACTATTTGTATCTCATGAGGAAAGTGTAGGCCAGGGTGTTCTCAAACTCTCCATGTATTGATACTGACCATGAACTACAGATATTCCTGTGTTCAAATATCAAGAAATGGGATTATATTCATACAGCACCACATCTAGAAGAATCATGCTTCAAAGTGTGTGATAAATATAATGTTTATTAAAACCATGCAGCTAAACTTTGTTGATTTGAAAACATATATAAGGCTTTTACATAGTCTCAGTAACAAAAATCAAAATTAACCAAATATTTATAAAAGCTGTTACTCAGATAGTGAGCCACCAATCAGGCAGTACATGCCAGCTGATATGAGGACCCAGACAGAAATACAGCAGAGGACTCCCTGGTCTGGCTTCAGTAAGAGAAGATGCACCTAATCCTGAAGAGACTTGAAACCCTGGGAATGGGGCAGTCTGGAGATTTGGGGTGATTATTTGTAAAATCTACATTTTTCATTGCTTTGTACTTTCTTCATTTTACCTCAAACTTTGTTGTGTGTAATATAAATGTATGTATTTAGACTCAGGCTTTATCCATCTTGGAGTTACTTTTGGAATGAAGTAAGATGCACATGCTTTCATTTCTAAATACTTAGCAGATTACATGAATAAATGAGTTGATAAAAATGTGTCTTTCATATGATCCCATTTCTACCTATTTTTACTTGTATTTATATAACAGTTACAAATTTCCTCATACTTGATTCTACCCGCCATTCCTCTCTTTCCTCCCTATTTCTCTGTGTCTTAGCGGTCATTATTGCCCTTTCCACCTTCCAAACACTTTCTTCTATATTCCCAATATCCCTTTTTAGAAGCATCTTCCCTTTTCTAGTTTCTAGCATCTGTCTTCATAAATATACATATGCAATACTTATGATCTAGAGTCTTCATTTTAGTGAGCTGGAGTTTCCTCAATATATTACAGTTCTATCCATATATTCTTGACATTCTCGCATTTTATTTTTTTATGGCTGAGAAAATTTTATTTTGAATGTATACCATATTTGTCATTATTTATTAATCTTACAATGTAGAGATATAGAGAACAAAACACATAGAAATCCAGAGATAAACCCACACAGCTAGACACTCTTTTTTTTTTGGTAAAATATCAAACACATAAACTTGAAAGATACGACCCTATTCAATAAATTATGTTGGCAAAATTTTACACTTAACCACAGAAAAATAAAATTAGATCAGTATCTTTCATTTTGAGTGAAAATAAATTCTAAGTAGATCAAAAACCTTTACTTAAAGCTTGAAACACTGAAACGTTTAAACAGAGAAAACTTCTTCAGCCTATAGGCACTGTACTTCTGAATAATATAAAAATATAACAATATTTGAAAAATAGAATCACAAAACAATGAAAATGCCTCTTACTGAATGGAAGCAGAGGAAGAGTGGAGAAGAGGAGGGGATGTGCAGGAATGCAAGGGGAGGAGGGAAAGGAAAATGTGGTCAGGATGTATTGATGAGAGAAAAATAAATAAAAAATATAATGCTCTATACAACTGAAGAAACGACCAACCAAGTAATCAGACAGTTTATAAGAAAGACAGATTCTTTGATAACTGTGTTTTACAAGCAGGGTTAATTCTAAAATATATAGAGAGCAGCAAATTTAAAAATCAAAACAGAATAGGAAAGAAAACAATAAAGACCAACAAAAATCCCATAACATATCAATCAATAAATAGACTAGCTAACTAACAAACAGTTCTTAAAAGAAAAATAAGAGCTAGAGAGACAGTTCAACAGTTAACACTACTGGATATTCTTCCAGAGAATCTAAGTTCAATTCCCAGTATCCACATAGCAACTTGCAATGTTCTGATCTCTAGTTCCAGGGCATCTGACACTATTTTCAGGTCTCTGTAGGCACAAGGGAAGCAGTTAGTTCAAAGATCATGCATACAGCTAAAACATTCATAGACTTAAAATTCAAAATACTTAAAAGAAGAAATACAAGTGTTGAAGCCCCTAGAACACTGGGCTGAAACTGAACTGAATGTCTTCGACAGTGAGTATTAACATTCATATTACTAGAAAGCACCATTCAAGTGCTCTAAAGAGGGAGGCTAGTGGCAGTTCCATCTAGCTAAGACACTTATTAACCATGTAGACAACACTAAGTATATAGTAATGGCTGCAGGATGCATACAGTCTAAGTAAACAACAGCTGTCTCTTATTGAACTTAAAAAGTAGGAAACCATGTCTGGTACAGGATACAGGAAACATTAACTACTCAAAGAAAGTGAGGTCATGGTTATTCAATGAGATACAACTTCTAATTTTGTAAATCAGCAAAATTCTTAACAAAACCTATAAATATTTGTCTTTATAACTACTGATAAGTGTAGTCTTTGCCCTTCATCAAGGAAACTTCTGTTTGAAACTGATGGAGACCACTAAAGAAAACCACAACCAATTAAAATGAAAGCCAAGATCAAATGAATACATCTACAGAACACTTCCACATCTGAGATTCAAGGAATGTGGAGGAGTATGCAGAAGTTTTGTAAGAGCCAGAGGATAAAGAAGTTTGTTGTGAGACTGTGTTGCCTAGTAAAATCTGAAGCTATACCCATAAAATATGAAGAACGTGAATTCCCAAATATGAGCTGACCAAGGTTGATGTTACCAACATGCCAAACCAAGTAGGGAAAAAGCTACAAGGCCTCACCTTTACACAAAGAACCCAAGGCATCTGAAGAAAGCTGAGAGTGGGAAGACCACACTGCTTGAATGTCCAGGGCTAAACAGGCAGCCCAGAAAACACATAAACAACAATATTATGTAGACTGAACAGATATTTTATAAATATATGTACATATATACACATATATTTATGCAATAACAAGTAGTCAAGATGCCATCATTTTGAAAGAGAGTAGAGAGGGGTATATGAGAATGTTTGGATGGTGGAAAGGAAAGGAAAAATGTTCTTCCTGCAGTGATTGGTAAAAAGTGGCTATTCTTTATTTCTGAAGTCTAAACATGGTTTACATTTCTCTTGGTTGAAAGTCTAAGCCAGAAAAGTTTATGACAAAAAAATAGGCAATAACCCTGAGATTCTCTAGGCTCCTTGCAGCCGGCAGGTTCAGGCGAGAGGAGAGAGAGGTCCAGGTCAGGCCAGGCCTTTCTGGGGCTGAGCGAGATGGTGAGTGTCGGAGGCCCAAAGAAACATACCCAGTCAGGAGTCTTGTCAAGCAGGAACTCAACTTTAATGTAACAACTTCTTGTTTATATAAACACGGAGCATAGGGAGGAGAGGTTTTGGTGGGGTGAGATGACTTAGGGGGTGGGGAAGGGTGATGGAGGGTATGGGGTGACTGACAGGGCCAATGGCAAACAACATCACCAAATACATCAGCAATAAGCTGAGCAGAGGTATGGCTAAACAGGTCCTGTTGAATCACTCCTAGGGGAAGTGACTAAGATAGGTCTCAAAACTCCAGCCAGACTTGGGTTTGTCCACAAGGTCCAAACCAGGGCAGAAATGGGGGCCAATAAGATTCTACCTCACACGAGTCAGAATGGTTATGATCAAAAACTCAGGTGATAGAAGATGCTGGCTAGGATGTGGAGAAAGAGGAACACTTCATTGTTGGTGGGACTGTAAGCTGGTACAACCACTGTGGAAATCAGTCTGGTGATTTCTCAGAAAATTGGACATAGCTGAGGGACCACTATACCACTCCTAGGCATATAACTAAAAGATGCTACAATATATAACAAGGACATATGTTCCACTATGTTTATAGCAGCTTATTTATAATAGCCAGAAGCTGAAAAGAATGCAGATGTCCTTCAACAGAGGAATGGATACAAAAAATGTGGCACATTTACACAATGGAATATTACTCAGCTATTAAAAACAATGAATTCATGAAACTCATAGGCAAATTGATGGAACTAGAAAATAGCATCCTGAGTGAAGTAACCCAATCACGAAACAACACACATTGTATGCTTCTCACTGATACTGGATATTGCCCAAAAGCTCACAATACCTATGATATAACTCACATGAAGCTCAAGAAGAAGGAAGACCAAAGTGTGGGTGCTTCAGTTCCTTTAGAAGGAGTAACAAAATATTCACAGAAGCAAGTACAGAGAAAAGTGTGGCACAGAGACTGGAGGAGGGGCTGTCTGGAGACTACCTTTCTTGGGTATCCATTCCATATGCAGTCACCAAATGTAGGCACTCTTGTGAATGCCAGGAAGTACAAGCTGACCAGAGCCTGGTATACCTGTCTCCTGAGGGTCTCTGTCAGAGGCAGATGATCACAGCTAACTATTGAACTGATCATGGGGTTCCCAAAGGAGGAAATAGAGAGACAACTGAAGGAGCTAAAGGGGTGGTGGCCCTATTGGAAGAGTGACAATACCAACCCACCAGAGCTCCCAGTGTCTAAACCACCAGCCTGGGAACATACTTGGAGGAACTCATGGCTCCAGCTATATACATAGTGGAGGATGGCCTTGTCAGACATTGGTGGGAAAGGAGGTCCTTGGCCTGTGAAGCCTGGAGGCCCCAGTGTGGGGGAATTAGAGGGTGCAATCCTAGTACTCGGGAGGTTGAGGCAGAAGCACCATAAGTTTGAGGCCAGCCTGAGCTATGTGGTAAAAACCTGTCTCTGAATAATCATGAACAAAAAATATTATATGTACCAATTTCTCTTTTCTAGATACAAGAAGATAAAGATCATCAAGCTTGTATCATGAAAGATAACCTGTTATACTGTACACAATAATTTTAGCAAATAGTAATAAAAATCACCAGCAAATGTCTTGATAGTTATGGTTCATTCTGGCTAGAACCATAAGAAAAAAAAAAAAACAAAAAAATCACCTACAACAACAAACTACACAACAAAAACAAAAACACCCAAAAATATTTTAAATATATTATTAATATGCCTTTGCATATAAATATCAAAGAAAGAAAAACAGTCGAATCTTCTATGAATACGAAGCAAAAAACCAATAAAATTCCCACAAAACAGAACCAAAACATCAAAGAATCAACAAAAAAGCCATGCAGATGGTTCGCATGCCTTTAATCAATTGGAGGCAAGAAAGGCAAATTTCAGTTCGAGCCAGCTTTCTCCGATGAGATTCGATAGCCAGATACAAAAACTGTCTCGAAAAACCAAAAAAAAAAAAAAAAAAAGAATCAACAAAAATGATCCAGTGGGGTTTATCCCAGGAATGCATGGATGATTCAATATGTGGAAATCCATCAATATAATCCACTATATAAACAAACTCAAAGAAAAAAACCACATGATCATCTCACTAGATGCTGAGAAAGCATTTGACAAAATTCAACATCCCTTCATGGTAAAAGTCTTGGAAAGATCAGGAATTCAAGGCCCATAACTAAACATAGTAAAACCTATATACAGCAAGCCAGTAGCCAGCATCAAACTAAATGGAGAGAAACTTGAAGCAATCCCACTAAAATCAAGGACTAGACAAAGCTGACCACTCTCTCCTTACCTATGCAATATAGTAATTGAAGTCCTAGCCAGAGCAATTAGACAACAAAAGGAAGCAAAGGGATACAAATAAGAAAAGGAGAAGTAAAATTTCACTATTTACAGATGATATCATAGTAACTTAAGTGACTCCAAAACTTCCACCAGAGAACTTCTAAACCTTATAAACAACTTCAGCAAAGTGGCTGGATATAAAATCAACTCTAACAAATCACTAGCCTTCCTCTACTCTAAGGATAAACAGGCTGTGAAAGAATTTAGGGAAATGACACCCTTCACAGTAGTCACAAATAATATAAAATACCTTGGTGTGAATCTAACCTAAGCAAGTGAAAGAACTTATGACAAGAACTTCAAGCCTCTCAAGAAAGAAATCAAAGGAGAAGATGGAAAGATCTCCCATGCTCATGGATTGGCAGGATTAATATAGTAAAAATGGCCCATTTTGCCAATAGCAACTACAGATTCAATGCAATCCCCATAAAATTCCAACTCAATTTTCATAGACTTAGACAGAGCAATTTGCAAATTCATTTGGAATAACAAAAACCCAGGATAGCAAGAATTATTCTCAACAATAAAAGAACTTCTGAGGGCATCACCAATGATGTAATTCAGCTCTCTGACTTGAGCTGAATTACAGAGCAATAGTGATAAAAACTGCATGGTATTAGTACAAAGACAGGTAGGAAGATCAATGGAATAGAATTGAAGACCCAGAAATGAATCCACACACCTATGGTCACTTGATCTTTGACAAAAGAAGCTAAAACCATCCAGTGGAAAAAGAACAGCAGCTTCAACAAATGGTGTTGGTTCAATTGGAGGTCAGAATGTAGAAGAATTCAAATTGATCATTCTTATCTCCTTGTAGAAAGTTCACGTCCAAGTGGATAAAGGACTGTCACATAAAACCAGATACACTGAAACTAATAGATGAGAAGGTGGGGAAGACCCTCGAATACCTGGGCACAGGGGAAACGTTACTGAACAGAACACATGGCTTGCTCTCTAAGGTCAAAATTGACAAAAGTGACCTCATAAAATGGCAAAATTTCTGTAAAGCAAAGGACACTGTCAATAGAACAAAATGGCAACCCACAGATTGGAAAAAGATCTTTACCAATCCTACATCTGACAGAGGGCTAATATTCAATATATACAAAGAACTCAAGAAATTAGACTCCAGACAACCAAACAATCCTATTAAAAATGGGGTACAGAGCTAACCAAAGAATTCTCAACTGAGGAAATTTGAATGGCAGAGAAGCACCTAAAGAAATGTTCCATATCCTTAAGCATCAGGGGAATGCAAATGAAAACAACACTGAAATTCCACCTCACACCAGTCAGAGTGGCTAAGATCAAAAACTCAGTTGACAGAAAATTCTGGTGAGGATGTGGAGGAAGAGGAACATCCTCCATTGTTGGTGGGATTGCAAGCTGGTACAACCACTATGGAAATCAGTCTGGAGGTTCCTCAGAAAATTGGACATAGCATTACCTGAGGACACAGCTTTACTACTCCTGGGCATATACTCAGAAGATGCTCCAACACATAACAAGGAATATGCTCCACAATGTTCATAGTAGCCTTATTTATAATAGCCAGAAGTTGAAAAGAACCCAGATGTCCTTCAACAGAGGAATGGATACAGAAAATATGGTACATTTACACAATGGAGTATTACTCAGCTTTTATAAACAATAAATTCATGAAATTCTTCGGCAAATGGATGGAACTAGAAAATATCATCCTGAGAGAGGTAACCCAATCACAAAAGAACACACACTGGTATGGATTCACTGATAACTGGATATTAGCTCAAAAGCTTGCTATACCCAAACATAAACACACAGACCACCTGAAGCTCCTGAGGAAGGAAGACCAAAGTGTGATTGCTTTGGTCCTTCTTAGAACAAGTAACAAAATACTCATGGGAGGAAATAGGAGACAAAGTGTGGGGCAGTAACTGATGGAGTGGTAGTCTGGAGACTGTTCACCTGGGTATCCATCCCATGTTCAGTCTCCAAAGGTAGATGCTGATGTTAATGCCAGAAGTTCTCTGACAGGAGCCTGACATAGCTGTCTCCTTAGAGGTCTGACAGAGTCTGACATATACAGAGGCTGATGCTCACAGTTAACCATTGAACTGATCATGCTGTTACCAGTGGAGGAGTGAGAGAGAAGACTGAACTGAAGGAGCTGAAAGGGTTTGAGGCCCCATGGGGAGAGAAACAATACCAACCAACCAGAGCTCCCAGGGTCTAAACCACCAGTCTGGGAGCACATAGGGTGGTACCCATGGCTCCATGTATATGTAGAGAGGAAGACCTTGTTGGGCATAAGTGGGAGAGGAGGTCCTTGGTTCTGTGAAGGCTGGATGCCCAGTTTGGGGGAATTCAAGGGTGGGATGTGGGAAAGAGTGAATGGGTGGGGGCACACCGTCATAGAAATAGCATCAGAGGAGACAGGATAAGGGGTTTCTCAGGTGGGGAATTGGGAAAGGGTATAATATCTGAAACGTAAATAAATAAATATCACTAAAAATTAATTAAAAATAGGCAGTATAGTTTTAGACTACCTTTAATATATTAGCAAATGAATTATGTTCCAAGAAGTCTCCCTGTACTCTCCAGCAAAGCTATTCTGATTTGGTTTTTTAAAACTGATGTGTTGGTTTAAAAGATAAAAGAATCCAGAAGTCTTCATATGCTTTCCCATTCTATAGATTCAGCACATAAGAAGTATATAATAGAGTATATTTTAATATACAATGTGCATAAAAACTGCTTTGACTGTTTCTGTAGAGATAGAAGTATCATTGACACAAGTCACAGGTCACACATTCTATCCTGTTATTAGTTAAATTTTATCAAATTCTTCGACAATTCTAAATAATATGGCATTAGCGTGTGATGTAGGCATTTATACATGTCAGGCAGTTTTTCACTAGTTTCCAAAGTATGTAAGCATGCTCCCCTTTCAGTTTCTGACCTACCTGCATTTCCCTTAAATGGAGTGAGTCTGAAGAATGGAGACCTTAGGGATTAGCACTACCTAAGCTGTTCACTCTGGGTCAAAGAAAACATAAATACATTTTTCCCAGGTAGCAGGTTTTTGTGATACACTCTAAATTGTTTTACGATAGATGAACCCTGGCAAAACACATAGACTATGTTGCAACAAAGAAACAAATTTGAGTAAAGAAACACACCCTGGGGTACACAAAGAAATTATGTTATGAAATTTTAGGAGATGACCCTTCTTTCTACAGCAAGACTGAGAATATACTTAAAATTCTGTGTATAATATCACACCACCTGGAAAAAAAAAACAAATTATAACTGCAGGAAAACATAAGCAGAATGGACTTGATCAAGTGCCTCAAAGTTTATAGCGTAATAGAGTCACTTAAAATATAATGTGGATCTCTTAAAATTGTGCATATCTACATTCTATGGGCTTTAAAATCATCTATGTTGTCAACTGTCATTTACTCCAGAATTACTCTTCTTTATTGGATATTTATAACATTTATCACATCTAATTGGGAAAAAAAGAAATATTTCTCTATAGTTTTTGTTATGCCTTTAATCGTTTACTTTGACATGAAATTGACTTATTTTTTTTATGAATTTTATTAGTTAAGTTTTATGACATACTAGTTAATGGTAGTTATACTGAATAATAAAATTAAATTGGAATGCCAAAGACATTTGCTATACCAATAAAACCATATACAGAATTCTGTGAAATGTATAAGTATATATTTATTCAAATAAGGATAAATAATGTGTACACATATTAATATGTATTCTTGAACATGTGCAAAATTTGCAATTTGGTAAAGTTCATGCTGATATTACCACTGTACTTTTAAGCATTATTTATCTATTGAAATTATAATATAGTTAATGTAGTTATATCTTTTAACCCTTCCTTTTCTTCTGTTCACACCCTCCATCATATTCCTTTTTTCTTTCTAAAATTTATAGCCCACTTTATTATTAATTGTTGTTACCTACTTAATTGTAAATCACATACATATATATTACTATATAATTTGAGTAATCACAAGAAGAGGAAGCAATGGAGACAGATTTTTTTAATAAATAGAAATTGCTAAATAGAGATGCATCTGGTCATTCAGTAACACAGTCAGATAAATATGACTTAATTTCTCTGGAAATACATACTAATTGTTGGAAGTGTTTTTTCATGGCAATAATCATAATTATTGAATAATCAAATGAATCACTTGAGAAGAAAATAAGTATTAACTCATCAGTGCTAATCATGTATGGATATACAAGTATCCAGAAAATGTCAAATGGAAGAGAACTTATGTAAATTCGTAGGTGTGGTTAACAATCATAATAATCTTAAAAATGAGACAGTGACAAATTTGAGTCTACAGTAAAGGATGTCTGTGAAAACAAAAGACACACACCACAATAACTGAATTGAAAGACTCATAATAATTTGGAGATGTTTACTACAAATATCAAAATAATCTTAAGGATTAATTTTAAATTTTTTTTTGATTTATTTCCTATATGTGAGCACACTACACTGTCACTATCTTCAGACACATCATTAATGATTAATTTTTATATCAATATATATATATATATTATATATATATATATATATATTAATAAATTTAACTAATAAATAAATAAAAACAGCACAATGGATACCAAAAGAGCAAAGCATGGTTATGCATACATATAGCATCATAGCATCGTATTCATGGGTAAGAGTGAGCTATCTCAGTTGAGTCCAGACTATGCCACATATAAAAACTTTTTCTCAAAATAAGACAATATATATATGAAATTGGAGTCACAAACATTCTCCCTTCCTCAATATTCTCTCCTTTACTTATTGCTCTGGATTAAATCCAGACCCTAATACAAACTAAACACATTCTTTTTTACTGTTTTATATTCTAAGTCCTGAAATATATTTTAATCTTCAACTTCAGCTAAAATTAGATCCAGGAGCAAAATAAAGTACAGCTAAAATATTTATTTGCCTAGATGAGACATCCTGGGAAGATAGACAAACAAAATCCCTCCCCTTTCCCATTCCTCATCTACAAAGAGAATATTTTTATATTTACTCATAATTATTGCTAGCTTGGTACAATGGAAAAAAATGGCAAAGTAAGAAATAAAATCAGTTGTGTACCAAAGAAAACTTTAAGTTAAAAATATGACCACTTTAGAATTAGCAAATAAATCATAAATTGACACAGAAATGGAAACAAACTCTGAACTTAAAGAAATGTGGTGGTAGGATTGTAATGAAATTTTTTAAAAATGTGGGCTAGAGATAGAAGTCTATAAAGAGATAGGCTTGAGAAGATATTACTATATGGAAATAGAAAATATAGATTAGTAATAGAAGTTGCCAGTGTTTTAGAAGTGAAATGATGATGGAGTTTAGAGTAACAATGTAAAAATATAATAGATTAGAAGCTTTTTTAAGTGAAGAAATAATACATATCACCGATTAATATTACATATTGTGCTAGGTGGAAGTTTATCTTTGTATCCAATTCAATAAATATTCCTTAAATTTTGTCTATTAGAAACATCACTGAAGCCGGGCAGTGGTGGTGCATGCCTTTAGTCCCAGCACTTGGGAGGCAGAGGCAGGCAGATTTCTGAGTTTGAGGCCAGCCTGTCTACAGAGTGAGTTCCAGGACAGCCCGGGTACACAGAGAAACCCTGTCTCGAAAAACCAAAAAAAAAAAAAAAAAAGAAAGAAATATCATGAATAAAACTCAATTGTATAGAAGAAAGTGTCAGCTGGACTAATATTCTATATATATGAATAAAGTAAGATGATTAAAGTAGTATTTTATTTTTCACATACACATACATGTAATTGCTGTATTTATATCATCTCCCCTTCTTCTTCCTTCCTTGGACTCTTGTTCTTTAATTATTCTTGGTTTACACACACACACACACACACACACACACACACACACACCCTCTCACATGTAGATAATTTACACATATAAGTTTATAAATGCAAAGGGCTGAATTAATTTAGTATTGCTCATTTATACATTTAGATCTGACCACTTGAGATTGGAATGCTGTTTTCTCTGCAGTAAATTGATTCTCTAGCTTTCTTAGGGCTCCTTAACTTCCTGGTGCTCTGCAATCAGGGTTGAGAACTTGTCAGAATTTTCTCCCCTTCCATATTGGATTGAATATGTGGTGTCACATTTCAAGTTTTTTTGCAAGTGTATTATTGAGATTTACTGAGCACATTTTTCTGCCACATATAGAAGAGAATATGAGACAACCTTTCAGAAGATGTCCTGGTTATTTGGATCTTGCTATCCTTCTACTCCAATTCCTTAAACCACTAGAAGTTACAGCCATATTCTATAAACTTACCCATAAATGTGTAGCTCCTCATTTATCATCAAAACAACTTTTTTTTTTAATATAGTGACCAATACAGAAAGATGCAATTGTTCAAAATGAAGAGAATAAGGGTTTATACCAGTTTAAACTGATTCATCTGCAACACATATTCTACATGGAATGATAAAAAAAAATCAGCAAAATAATAAAATCCAGTGTACCAATCAGCAAGCACATCTTTCAGTTAAAGGGACAACAGTTTTGGAGTCATAGTATATTTCTATCCCTTTCATTTTTTTTTTTTTTATTGTGCTCCTAAGTCCTATTCTTATCTAGTGTTTTTTTCTAGAATTCATTGCTTGAAGAAAAGAATAAAGATTAATTAAATGATCATGGAATGTACAAAATGGACCAAAAAATAAACCCAAACAACTATTATCACAACATTCTTGCTAATATTACATTTGTATCCATTATCATTTAAGATTCAGTTATCAGGGGTAAAATCATCAATTTAAACATTCAATATTTAATATAAAAACATTAAGCAGAAAACAAGAATACACTACAAAATAGTATAAATACATTTATAAGGAACTGTATTAACAAAGACTGAGGGATTGGGGGTAATATTTCTATTCTTAGAACTAAGTCAAAAATCTCATAGAATAAAATAACATGGGATAATTTCCCATTTTTATACCCTGGAGCTAGTTGCTGTTCTTTCCCGGGAGACTCTAGAGTTAATACAGGATACAGTCAAGTTGTTAACTCAAGAGCAGCTTGCTTTAGGCACAAAACTGAAAAAAAAATGGCATCTTGGGTGCTAAATTGCTGGCAAATACCAAGTTGAAAATTGTAAAGGTAAATTTTACTTTTTTACAATAATAGTTTCTTGACCCATCCTCTCTGTCATGAGGAAGCATTGTACAGTGTTGTTTCTTTGTCTAAATTGTTTCATTCTCTTTATATTTAGTTAATTAACATTATTTAATTTTCAGTTTTATTTTGGTAATGTTGCTATTATGTTCAAGAAAAATATAATAATGAATATTTCCATAGATTCTTTAATGCATAAAATCTATTTATTTTGAGAAACACTCTGGATTCAGTATGATGCAAACAGCAGAAACAGCAAAACAGACCTTGGTATCTACTGATTATATTTACTGATTAGAAATGAAGTATTTCTAGATATTGTTTTGTGATCAACATTGTACTCACTGGTTTTGTGTGTCAACTTGACACAAGCTGGAGTTATTACAGAGAAAGAAGCATTCTTTGAGGAAATGCCTTCATGAAATCCAGTTGTAAAGCATTTTCTTAATTAGTGATCAAGAGTTGGAGGGCCCACTGTGGGCTGGTAGTTTTGAGTTCAATAAAAAAGCAAGCTGAGAAAGCCTGAGGAAAAAAAAATCCAGTAAGCAGCACACCTCCATATCCTCTGCATCAGATCCTTTCTCCAGATTCCTTCCCTGTGTGAGTACCAGTCCTGACTTCCTTTGATGATGAACAGCATTGTGGAAGTATAAGCTGAATAAACCCTTTTCTCCCCAGTTTGCTTCTTTGTCATGATGTTTTGTGCAGGAATATAATAAACTCTGACTAAGACAAAAATAGAACTTAGGGTCTATACTAGTAAGATAACAAGAACTTGTCTTATGCACTACTATCCCTATATCCTAAAGTAATGTGTATTTCTGTTTGTTTTTTTTTTTTTTATAAAAAATAGAGGAGGTCATAGGTGTATAGATTTATGTACATGTCTCCAATTTGATTCCGTTGATCAACATGTTTGTTTTTCCACTGATACCATAAGTTTTTTTTTTGTTAATATAGCTCCATAGTAGAGCTTGTTTCTCCAAAATCTATAAAGAATTGTGTTGGAAATTTGATTAGGATTGCATTGAGTCTGTAAATTGATTTGGTAGTTAGCCATATTTTACTGTGTTAATTCTACTGATCCATGAGCATGGGAGATCTTTCCATTTTCTGATACCTTCTTCAATTTCATTCTCCAAAACTAAGAATTTTTTTGGTCATATAAATCTTTCTCGTTAGGGTTATTCAAAGACATTTTATATTGTTTGAGGTATTGTTGTTCTGAATTTCATTTTTAATCTGTCATTCATATATTTCTATAAAATATATCTTGTTTTTGTCTGTTTTATATAATTTTTATTTTGTTTTTTGATTAATCTTGTATTTAGCTACTTCTTCAAAGGTGTTTATCAGCATTAGGAGTTTCCTGATAGAATTTTTGGGGTTGCTAATGGGTACTATCATATAATTTATGAATAGTGAGCGATACTTTGACTTTTTCCCTTTACAATATTGATCTTCTGATCTCCTTCAGTTGTCATAGTGCTCTACCTAGATGTTCAGTTACTATATTGGGTAGTTATGGAACAATTGGACAGCCTTCTCTTGTTCTTGATTTTAGGGGATGCTTTGGCTTTCTCTTCATTTAATATGATGTTTGCTATAGATTTGCTGTAAATTTCCTTTATTATATTTAGCTAAGTCTTTTGTATTCCTAATCACACAAAAACTTATAATATCATGAATGATTGTTGGATTTTTAAACATTTTTGGAGTCTATGAATGATAATGCTTTTTGTTTAGTTTTCTTTCAATTTGTTTTATACTGATTAATTTCAGTTATTATACTGATTAATTTTCATTTTCTGAACCATCCCTGAATATCTGGGATGGAGCCTACTTGATCATGTTGGATAATCTTTTAAATGTGTTTTTGAAATTTTTTTTTTGCTAGTATTTTGTTAAGTCTTTTATATCTATATTGTAAGGTAAATTATTCTGTAAGTTGTCTTTCTTCGAATCTTTGTGTGTTTATGGGTACGAAGGGGACTGTGTCCTCAAATAGAATATGATAATTTTCTATTTTATGAAATAATTTGAGGAGAATTGGCATTAATTCTTTTTGAAGGTCTGGTAGAACTCTGTACTAAAACTATATGTTTCTGACTTTTTATGGTTAAGAAAATTTTATTGACTGCTTTTCTTTCCTTAGGGGTTATAGGTATATTTAAGTTACTTACCTGATCTTGATTTATGTTGGTTAGTGGTACCTATTGAGAATATTATTCATTTCTTTTAGATTTTCCACTTTGGATGAGTACAAGTTTTTATTTATTTATTTATTTATTTATTTATTTTATTTATACTCCAGATTTTATTTCTCTCCCTGTCCACACAACAACTATTCCACATCCCATACCTCCTCCCCACCTCACCTGTCTCCATGAGGATGTCCCCAAACCCCACTTCCCCATCCCACTAGACCTCTAAACTCCCTGTTGCCTCCAGTCTCTTGAGGTTTAGTGCATCTTCTCTGACTGAGCCCAAACAAGGCAATCCTCTGTTGTATATGTGTTGGGTACCTCATAACAGCTGCTGTAAGCTGCCTGGTTGGTGGACAGTGTTTAGAGATCTCAGGGTCCAAGTTAAGTGAAACTACTAGTCCTCCTACAGGGTCACCTCCTCCTCAGCTTCTTCCTATGACCTAGTGATTCTTTTCATTTCTTTTGGTCTTTTGTTATGTTTCAGTTCTGACTTCATTGATATGCATATTCTTGTCTTTTAGTTAGTTTGGATTAGTTCCAGGAGCCACTAGAGGAGGGTGAAAGTAGCAGATGATCTTCCTGATATGGTTTCACTGTGGACTGTAAATCATGATGAATGAATCTTTAACAACAAGGCCAAAATGGGTGACATTTTAGGAAAGATTCCTATATTTTTTGAATATTTTATTTACTTTCAGATGTTATCCCCTTTACCCCATTTCACACCAACCCAGGAAGCTCTGATCCATCCCCTCCTCCTGCTTCTATGAAAAGGTGCCCTCACCTACCTTCCCACTCCCACATCCCCACTCTTGAATTTCCCCCACACTGGGGCAGCCTTCATAGAACCAAGGACCTCCTCTCCCACCTATGCCCAACATGGCCTTCCTCCCCTACATATACAGCTGGAGCCATGGGTAACACCCTGTGTGCTCCCAGGCTTCTGGTTTAGACCCTGGAGCTCTGGTTGGTTGGTATTGCTGCTAACCCCCATGGGGTCACAAACCCTCTCAGCTCCTTCAGTCTTCTCTCTCACTCTTCCATTGGGAACTCCATGATCAGTTCAATGGTTAGCTGTGCCCAATCACCTCTGCATATGTCAGGCTCTGGCAGACCTCTAAGGAAACAGTTATATCAGGCTCCTGTCAGCAGAACTTCTTGCATTAACATCAGTGTCTACCTTTGATGAGTGCACATGGATGGATACCCAGGTGGAACAGTCTCCAGACGACCCCTCCTTCAGTTTCTGTCCCACACTTTGACTCAATATTTGCTCCCATGATATTTTGTTACTCCTTCTAAAAAGGACCAAAGCAATCACACTTTGGTCTTCCTTCTTCATGAGCTTCATGTGATCTGTGTGTTGTACGTTGGATATAGCAAGCTTTTGAGCTAATATCCAGTTATCAGTGAGTGCATACCATGTGTGTTCTTTTGTGATTGGGTTACCTCTCTCAGGATGATATTTTCTAGTTCCATCCATTTGCCTAAGAATTTCATGAATTCATTGTTTTTAATAGCTGAGTAATACTCCATTGTGTAATGTACCATATTTTCTGTATCCATTCCTCTGTTGAAGGACATCTGGGTTCTTTTCAGCTTCTGGCTATTATAAATGAGGCTGCTATGAACATTGTGGAGCATAAACCCTTGTTACATGTTGGAGCATCTTCTGAGTATATGCCCAGGAGTGATAAAGCTGTGTCCTCTGGTAATGCTATGTCCAATTTCTGAGGAACCACCAGACTGATTTCCATAGTGTTTGTGCCAGCTTGCAATTCCAACAACAATGGAGGAGTGTTCCTTTTTCTCCACATACTGGCCAGCATCTGCTGTTACCTGAGTTTTTGATCTTAGTGGTTATGACTGCTGTGAGGTGAAATCTCAGGGTTGTTTTGACTAAGATTATTGAACATCTTTTCACTGTTTGTGGGTTCCATTTATATTCTTTCTAACCATCATACATACTTTCAAGTGTCATTTTTCAGGAAAAAATCACATGACCTCTCACAAGACAGTTTGCAGAAAACCATCATGTGAGACAACTGAGTTGTTAAAGAAACCAGAAATTTCCACTTCAGTTTTCACTGTGACCTGTGAATTTAGGTATGTTAATATATTATTTTCATTGAATTCTAGGAAGTCTTTAATTTCTTTCTTATTTCTATCTTGACCCAATAATCACTCAGGAAAGAGTAGTTGGGCCTCTGTTTCCTCAGTCTCTTCTCCATTTTTGTCTCTGCAGGAACAATACTGGGTCAGAGTTTTTGCTTGTGGGATGCAACACCACCCCACTTGATGCCCAGTCTTTCTATTGGAGGCAGACTCTATAAGTTCCCTCTCCCTTTTGTTGGGCATTTCACCTAAGATTTCTCTCTTTGATTTCTGAGACTCTCTCATCTCCCAGGTCCCTGAGTACATTCTATAAGGTCCTCCCCCATTTCCTACCTCCCAAGTGTACCTATTTTTATTCTTTCTGCTAGCCCTCATGGCTTCACTACTGTCACTCCCACCCCCAAACAATACTTGATCATCTTCCTCTTTCCCCTCCCTGTCCTGTCTCCCATGTAGGTCTCACCCCAGTTTTTGATTTATTCTCCCTCCCAAGTGGGATTGAGGCATTCTCATTTGACCCTTCTACTTGTTTATGTTCTTGAGTTCTGTGGATTTTATCCCGGATATTCTGTCCTTTTTTGGCTAATATCCACTTATTAGTGAGTACATACATACCATGCATGTCCTTTTGGGTCTTGAGTTACCTCACATGGGATGATATTTTCTAATTCCGTCCATTTGCCTGAAAAACCCATGATATCCTTGTTATTAAAAGTTGAGTACTATTCCATTGTGTAAAGGAACCACATTTTCCTTATCTATTTTTTCTTTGTGGGACATCTGGGTTGTTTCCAGCTTTTCTCTATCACAAATAAGGTCTCTACGAACATAGTGAAACTCATGTCTCTGTGGCATGATGGGGTATCTTTTGGGTATACCAAAGTGGTATAGATGGGTTTTTACATAGATTAATTTTCTGAGGTACCTCCATATTGATTTCCAGAGTGATTTTGCAATACCATCAGCAATGGAGGTTACTTTCTTTACATTCTCACCAACATGGGCTGTCACTTGAGATTTTGATCTTAGCTATCTGACTGGTGAAAGTGGAACTTCAGGGTTGGTTTGATTTGCATTTCCCTGATCACTAAGTACTTTGAATATTTCTTTAAGTCCTTCTCAGCCTCTGAGATTCCTCTTTTGTGAATTCTCTGTTTAGTTCTATTTCCCAATTTTTGTTTGGGCTGTTTGTTTTTTTGGAGGTTAGCTTCTTGGGTTCCTCATATATTTCAGATATTAGATCTGCATTGGACATGGAGTTATTGACTATTATTTCTCCCAATCTTTGGTGTGCCAATTTGTCATATTGACAATGCCATCCTGACATTTGAGTTTGGGGTCAGGTGCTGGTTTCTTTATCTTTGTTGAGTTGGTGTTTTTTATTTTGTTTGGTTTTTTTTTTATTTTTTTTTTTTTTTTTTTTTTGTCTCCCCCTGCCTTTGATTTCAGTTTCCTTTCTGGTTTTCTTGCCTCTGTGTCCTGTGGTTGAGCAGGGTGTTTCTTCTTGAGATAGAGTCTAGAATTCTTGTGGTCTGCTTAGTCTCTAGGCCAGCAAGAATATCTGCCTTAGTTCAGAGCTGGAGATCTGGTGGCCTTCATGGCCTTTAATGCAGCAGGGAGTCTTTGTCCACTTTGTAGGCTAGTACATGGCAAACAAAAGAGGAAAGGGATTGTGGCTAGTGTTGGGGGACTACAAGAAGCTAGAGGCAGTCTGTAGGTTGGCACATTGCCTGGAGTTATGGTGGCCTGTGCAGCCTCTGGTCTAGCCTCTGATCTCCTCCTGAGTTAGTAGAAGGAATACAGTAATGTGGAGAGGCAGAAGATTTGGAATAGTGTTGGGATGGGGCATCAAGAAAGGAGTAGAGGTCTGTGAACATGCAGCCTACCTGATTTTTCTGGCAAGATGACATGTGTTTGGGCAGGTGATGTCTGTCAATGAAGATAATTTTATGATCAAAGTTCATCCCAACATGAGGAAAGGGTCACACCTTCAGAAGATTGAGAATTCACTGCTATATAGAAATATAACAATAATAATTAACAAGTCAATTTATAAATAAAAAGTATGCTCTAACCATAAAAATTAACAAAGGCAAAAAAAAATCTTAAAAGTATATATCATCTAAATAAAGTATAAGGCATCAGATATATAAAATTATCATGATAAATTAAATGAACTGGATAAACTATAATAATAAAAACAAACTTTCTGGAGCAACCTAATTGCTATTAAAACTAAACTTCAGGTTATAAACATCAGTATAAACAAGAAATAAAATTTAGTGCGAATACTAAAGTAAAATTCATTATCTGTTCCATAGAAAACCTATGAATAGTAAAAGCTTATTCTTGCACGTATATACAAATGTATCTTAAATTAATGATGTCATCAAATATTCTAATGCATGTAAAAAGTAAAAGTAAAGTATTTAATAATAAAATATTGATCTAATTCAAGAATTATAATACTTAATAGAAACATGACTTCCTACCAAATTTAGAAATTAACAACAAAACTAGAGAACAAAAGTGCTTAAAATATATTTATAAAATACTGTGTATCAAAGATAATGAAAAAAGTAAAACAAACTACCATGCTTCATTTGTACAATTACCAAAAGTACAGAAAACATACTTTGATAAGTAGAATTATGTTAAAGCAATATTAAGTACTACATCCAGTAGCATATGAAGAAGTTGAACATACTTTATCAGAATGCAAAAGCTGTTCATATCAGGTATTGGGTAATATAATCTAACATTTCAAAAATTCAAAATGCAATGAAATTTAGCTTCAATGCCTCATATTTTTCCCTTTCATTTCTTCTGTTCTGTTTGTGAAGCTATCTCTGTAGTTCCTGCTTGCATTCCTAAGTATTTTATCTCCAGAATCCCTCAGTTTCCATTTTCTTTATTGCTTCTATTTCCATATTCAGGTAATAAAAGAGTATGTGTGGTGTCATTCCAGACTTTTGGGCCCACTCTTGTTTTACCTATTTTACTCATGACAAGCTGAACTTGAACCAAGGAGATCAATGTAACTTACAGGGTGATCAGATCTGCTGTGAGACATCCCTGTTATTAAGCTACCTGAAGTCTGACTAAGGTTGATGAAGTCAATCCATACAAGGTTTTCCTTCTTCTTCCTGTGGTTTGCTTTTCTGAAGGACACCTTCAGAAAACCACTCAACACATATTAGGAATTTTATTTGTCTTTGGGCATCTTTTCTACTTTATTTGCGAGATATCCTGGACTTGATTCTGTTACCTATTTTCCCATATTATTCTGCAGAAATTCATAGTGGGCAAGTCTCACAGCAGAGTCTGATCACACTGTGATTGCATTGATCTCCTTGTTCAAGTTCCAATTGTTCTGAGTCAAATGTAAAGCAATGCTGGGGAACAAAAGGCTTTAATGACATCACAATATGCTTTTACTATTGTAAATTTCAATGTGTTTAACTAATGCATAGAGTCCACAGGTAAGAAGGACATAATGTCCAAAACTTCAAACTTATGGACTGCACAGTCTGCTTTCTTGTAATGCATTTTAATCCTGGTAATTCAGAAGTAATTTTGTAACTTTCTATTAAAATAACAGGAATAAAGTCCTTATAATCGGAACAATTTATCCTAGGACATAAATACAACATTTACTTAATATATTTAAAAATGATCATGAGGTCTTCTATGTAAGTTAAGTAGTTCTAGGGTTAGAAAAAAAGAAAAACCTAGTTGTAATATTGCCTAAATGATACTAGCAAAAAATAATCCTGTATATATGGTACAGATAATAATATGGTTTTGATCAGCAGTTGTTTGACTTGGCAAATCTGAAACAATAGACAGTTTGAAAGGGATGACAGCGGTTTTGAAAGTATGGGTTACCTCATTCAGAACATTTTTCTTCAATCGATTTGCCTTCAGATTTTTAAACATATGGATGTATATTTCTTGTGTAAAAGTACCACATTTTCATTATCCATTTAGCAGTTGTTGGACATGGAGGTTGGTTCCCTTTTCTACCTATTGTGAGTAGAGTATCAGTAAACTTGAATGAACTAATATCTCTGTATTATGATGTACTGTCCTTGGCTATATGCCCTGGAATGATATACATTGATCTTCAAGTTTCCTGAGAAATCACCACACCAATTTCTCTAATGGGTGTGCATGTTTGTATTCCTCCTAGCAATGAATAAGTATTTCCCTTTCCCCACATTTTAGCCAGATTGAATTGTCTTTATTTTTTCCAAGATAGAGTTTCTCTATGTAACAGCATCACTGTCTTAGTAAACCTGCTAAACTGGCTTTGTAGACCAGGCTGGCCTTGAACTCATAGAGATCTACCTTCCTTTGCTTTCTGAGAGCTAGGAATAAAGGGATGTGACATCATGACATTTTTGTTTGGTTGGTTTTTTTTGTTTGTTTTTTGGTTTTTTGTTTTTTACTTGTTTGTTTTTTGAGCTTGGCTATTATGACTGGCTATAAGATGAAATCTAAAAATAGTTGTGATTTTCATTTCTCTGATAACTAAGCATGCAGAATATATTGATGTGTTTCTTGGCTACATGAGTTTTTTCAAAATTAAAATAAAAGGTAATGTATCTCAAAGATTTATTTGTAATTATTAGGATACTTCAGATTAATGACAAAGTGGTTTTCAAAATGCTGTTCTCAGAATGCAGCTCTGGGTGGTCTCCAGCTCCCTATGAATACTGAAATGGGCTTGAACTCACTGAGATCTACTTGTCTCTCCCAAATTCTGGTAGTAAAAGTGTGAATAAAGAGGAACACTCCTCCATTGTTGGTGGGATTACAAGATGGTACAAACACTCTAGAAATCAGTCTAGCAGTTCCTCAGAGAACTGGACATAGCATTACCTGAGGACCCAGCTATATCACTCCTGGGCATATACCCAGAAGATGCTCTAACATATAACAAGGACACATGCTCCATTATGTTCTTAGCAGCCTTATTTATAATAGCCAGAAACTTGAAAGAACCCAGATGTCCTTCAACAGAGGAATGGATGCAAAAAATGTGGCACATTTACACCATGGAATATTACTCAGCTATTAAAAACAATGAATTCGAGAAATTCATAGGTAAATGGATGGAACTAGAAAATAACATCCTAAGTGAGGTAACCCAATCACAAAAGAACACACATGGTATTCACTCACTGATAATTGGATATTAGCCCAGAGCTTGAAATACCCAAGATTCAACACTCAGAACACACGAAGCTCATGAAGAAGGGAGACCAAAGTGTGGGTGCTTTGGTATTTCTTAGAAGGTGTAACAAAATACTCAAGGCAGCAAATATGGAGACAAAGTGTGGGAGAGAAACTGAAGGAGTTGTTGTCTGGAGATAATTTCCACCTGGGTATCCATCCCATGTGCAGTCACCAAAGGTAGACAGTGATGTGGATGTCAGGAAGTACATGCTTACAGGAGCCTGATATAGCTGTCTTGCCAGAGTCTGACAAATTCAGAGCAGATGTTCACAGCTAACCATTCAAGAGGTTCCCAATAGAGTAGTTAGAGAGAAGGAGCTGAAGGAGCTGAAAGGGTTTGCGGCCCTATGAGGAGAGCAACAATACCAACCAACCAGAGCTCCCAGATTCTAAATCACCAGCCTGGGAGCACATAGGGAGAGACTCATGGCTCCAGCTGTATATGTACGGGAGATGGCCTTGTTGGGCATAAGTGGGAGAGGAGATCCTTGGTCCCATGAAGGCTGGACGCTGTGTGTGTGGGAATTCTAGGTGGGGAGGTGGGAGTGGATTGGTGATTGGGGACACATCCTCATAGAAGCAGGAGGAGGGGAATGAGATAGGGGCTTCCTGGGTGGGAGCAAATGGGGTAAGGGGATAACATCTGAAATATAAATAAAAATCCAATAAGAAATAAAATTAATTAATTAATTAATAATTAAAAGTATGAATCAGCATGTCAGTACTAAAGTGTTTCTTAAGCATTACACTTTTTGTCAATGTTTTTGATTGTTGTCTAAAAATAAATACAAAGAAAATATTTTTTAGTAGAAATACAACATTACAGAAATAGTAATTATTAGAGTTCCTAGGATAACTAATTAATCAGATGTTATTGTTTTAACTCCCTCTAATAAATTTTTCTTCTGTGTCTCTAATTACATTCTAACTTGTGAAAAGTCTCACCTGTAATTTGGTTTTTCTTTGCTTGATGGCCTGTAACTATGTTAAGCAGTGTCTTTGTTGTGTATTCAAGCTAAGCTTCTATTTTTTCATCCATTCTTCATATGTTAATCAAGTATGGGATTTAAAATCATTTTGGAGGGTGGTGCTTGATATGCAAAAATGACATAAAAATATATACTCAAATTGCAGATAATCTCTTATGTTTCAATATAAATGTAAAAAAATAATAGAAATTGGTAGAAATAGCAGAGCCATCAATAAAGTTTATATTATCTACATTGGCAATCTGATAGTATAGTAGTTGTATTCCAGAATACTTAAAAGGAAGAAATGGTATAAGGTCTAGGGAATACAATTACAGCAATATGCATACATGTTTATTAAAGCATTTTGTTAAGTGTCCATGGACCAGTTCTCTGCTTTCATGCATAAAATAATCTTCAGCATGTATTAAAATTATCAAATTGCTTGTCCTTATTCCTTCCCAACATTAGTCTCATTTCCTATAAACTTTCATACTATAACTAAAGACCTTCCCGCTTTTACCTTACTGTATTCTGAGCATGACAGTTCTGTTTCTCGTAACTTAAACTGTGAGTTATATTGGCAGGCTTCATCATTTTGGAAAACTACATGTGTTTTTCTTTCTAAGTGTTCATCTCTACTCATTTATTTACAGACACATATTTGAGATGAAAGCAATGAACCTGAGATCATTTAATCTCCACAACCTAGACAACCTTATCTGCATGATAATATTACATAATTGTTAAAACAATGTAAAACACGGGGAATAGGCACCAATGGATATTTTTAAATCAGAATGTGGCATTGCAGCTGTATTGAATGAGACCTCATTTACTATCTTTAATTACAGCTTAACTGCAAGTTTCAAAGTCATTTTTTAGATGGGTAGTCTTATGTATTCATGTGCTCTCATAATACATTCTAAAAATTCAAATTCATTCTTGATTGAAGTCACAACATGAGGTTTAAATGTTATCTCGTGGGCACTAATTTCCTCCTCCATAACTAGTTGTGTGAGTCCACATTTCAATTCTAAAGCCCTTTCCTTTCCACTGTAATATGTCTTGGAAGGTTTAAATCACACATTCAAGAAATAATTGCCATTTTAAATTGAACTCAGAGCAGAACAAACCAATTACTGTAGGTGCATCAGTGTAAAGCATTTTGCTCTTCTGCAGGCTGCAGCAGCATGCACTTTCCCTCTATCACTATTATTATCACGTTGCCATTGCCTCTGTATTCACAGCCTGAAGCAGACTAAAAAGCTTCTAAGGGGATGAACACTTGAAGTTCATATTGGAATTTAATGGTCTATTTAGAATTTAAATATGAGGGATCTGTAGTTAAACTAGATTTTTATTCCTTCTTAAATTTGGATGCTGTATCTTATAGAGAGCTAGTGCAATAAAATGTACATAGTTTATTAAGACTTAAATGTTAGAGATTGGAATCTACATAATTAAAATTCCGTTAAGAAAATGTCTTAAACCTAATTTTATTACATATCACAGTGACAAGTAATAGACTATCAGCTAACAGGTTTCTATTATCATTTTAAGATTCTTTTTACATTTAATTTTATTAATTTCACTTATGTTAGACAGTATTTTACTCTAACATAGTTAGCCTCACAATTAGGAATTATTATTATTAGTTCATTTATTGGCATTGTTGAATGTTCCACAACTAACTTGATTCTTAAAAATCAATTTTGGAATTTATTTTTTTTTACAATAAAAATATCCACTATTAATTCTTTCTTTTGACAATGTAACATGGCCATCAAATACAGGTAGTCCATCCCTTGGAAATACAGAAATATCCATCTTTTCTCCTTTGCTCTTTAGTTTACAGCCCCCTTAACTCTGAGTATTGTGAAGGATTGTTACACTTCCTGTTACTATAGTTATTTCTGAAGCTTGAAAGTTTATAAATAGAACTACATATATGTAATCTTTTGTTTGTTTTCTTTCAGCATGTTATTCTAAATTCACTTATATATTTTAGCAATAGATCAATTTAGGTATTAATATATATATTACAATTGCTAGAGGTTTGAATTACTTTAATTAGACCACTACATACATATAACAGTTTAATAATATTGTAATCTTTCTTCTAAGCTTAGGTGCTCATGTTTTAAATATATGCTTATGAATAAAGTTACTATACATTAGTGTCCATATATATTGTTAAGACCCATCAAGTAGCTTCATATTTTTATAGAATGAAATTTATGACTTCATATTTCATCAAAAATAGCAATGTCAATATATGAAATGCAGGAGACCTAACTTGTCTCCTTTAATTTGATTTTAATACAGCAATGTTTTACCATGTTTTTGTATATTAGGCCATTTAGAATCTTTGATGAAATGTCTTTTTTAATTCATTTGCAAACCTTCTTGAATATTGCCTTTTCATATTTAGCCTAGAGTTCCTTACTCATGTGAATGTAAGTATAATATTGGTGAGAAAGCAGTTGTCTGGAGCATAGAGTTACATTACATAGAGAATTATTACCGTTGCTAAATGTAGTAGTCAATTACCTTAAAATTATATAATCTGACGGGCAAAATGAGGACAGTATGAGGTCCCTGAATTCACAGATCCTTAAGATTAATAGAACTGATGAAAACTGTGAAAAATATAGCCTACTCATTTTATTGGAAAAATAGAATCAGAGTCAACTTAGGGAACAACAATTATAACTAACTTTTGCTTTTAGAACACTAATAGAAATATTTGAACATTATTTTTGTTCATTGTAATTGAGATAAGTGCTGTTATATAGGCTACAATGGTTATCTACTACTGTGGAGCTAGAGAGTAACTATATGATTTCCATGCAAAAATAATAATTTAGATAATAATAATGATAATATAATTTTTCAAAGCAAAAGTAATAAGTTGTTTAGGCTTCATTTCTCAGAGATACCAATCAAAATACATAAATCAGATAAGATTTAAGGAAAGGTGAATACAGGAATAGAGTTTTACAATATTTCAAATATTCTGTCTAACCACCCTTACTGTACCATACTTTATAGTTTATTTCAGAACCTTATCTTCACATTGTACAAGTGTAAAATAAGATATAATTGGATGTCTAAAATTAGTAACTAATTGAAGTCACAGTGTATTCGAGGTTCTCATAGAAAATGAACCATAATGTATTTACTTTTTCATTCATTACAATGACCTGCTCCCCAGATTATAGAGAGTAGGAGTTTCCTATTAGGAAATATGATGATCTCGACCAAGACTTGTTTGTAGTCTGAAAAGTGAAAGCAGATGAACCAAGAAGAGCTAGTTCAGTAGAATATACATTAAAAACGTTTTTCTTCAACTCCAGTAAGTGATCAGCTCCTTTGATCTACTTAATCTTTGAATAGTTTAAATAAAATACCATCCTACAATAACTTTCTTTCCTATCTCATTTAAATCCTAAGCCATCACTAGTTCTCGATTCTGATACCTTGGTGATCAGCAATTTCTAATTCCTCTTCTTTAGTAGTTCTTTATCTAAGTGGTTTTAGATCCGACTCTGGTTAATTTATATCTTCTCTAAAAAGTGAAAATAAAACCATGTTTATCTTTTGTCTTCTTTTCTTCGTGTTTCTATTTTCCTTCATTTAATTGTGTGTTTTGGACATATTAATTAATTCGAGTTAATATGATGATAGATTTTCTTGATTCGTATATTTAACTTCAATATGATTTCCAACTGCATCATTTCTAAGAATTTCATGCTATATTAAAGGTAAGAGTACTTATGTACATAGATTGTGTAAACTCAAAGTACCACATTTTAACTGATATATCAATTTCCATGATGTCATGTATGAAGAATCAATGGGTCTTTCTGGCTTATATTGATTAAGCGAAGGAAACATTCAGAGTAAAGAACCTAACCTGCTTTGAGAGTTTTTCATTCTGTCAAACCTTGAGGATTTTTTTCATATTACCTAGAGTCTTACATGAGTAACCTCAATTGGTGAGACCAGTTCGTCCGGCTCAATTCATAGATGTACATGTGCAGAAATAGTATTCAGTAGGTTCAAACAATTATGGTTCCCAATACATGCAGCACTGAATAATGGAGTAAGTATTGACTAATAAAATAAAAAAAATTGTTAGTTATTTGGAAAATGAATATTTTTGTAATAAATATACTACTTGCTAAACATACATAACTTCATTGAAAATTGTTTTGTAAGAGATGGTATATTAGGCAGATGGTATACAGGGAGTGAAATAATATATATTTATAAAATATTAGATAATATTTGAAATAATATTTAAAGACAAGAATATTTTTATGCTTTTTAAGAGTCTTATATATTTATAAATTTTATTAATAAAGATCAAAAAGTTTTACATAAAAAAAAAAAAAAAAAAAAAAAAAAAAAAAAAAAAAAAAAAAAAAAAAAAAAAAAAAAAAAAAAAAAAAAAAAAAAAAAAAAAAAAAAAAAAAAAAAAAAAAAAAAAAAAAAAAAAAAAAAAAAAAAAAAAAAAAAAAAAAAAAAAAAAAAAAAAAAAAAAAAAAAAAAAAAAAAAAAAAAAAAAAAAAAAAAAAAAAAAAAAAAAAAAAAAAAAAAAAAAAAAAAAAAATGACAGAACAGACAAGCAATGGCATGAAAAGAAAAGTAAGCTAGGAACTACCTTGACAAAACTGTGGTCGAAGCAGATGCACAAATACTGCAGCTCTGGGACATAGCTGGGGGTATTAAAGAAGCCAGTTTGGTTCGGTATATGAAAGAATGCAATCTTTGAGTTATTTACACAGCAAAGGGAGAAAATCAACTCAGGAGAAACAGACTACTGGGGCAATGATGTCATGTAATCCCTCTGTGGGATCATCTTAAAGATTTTCTTCTAGAAAAACGAGATGTAACTTTGCAGATAGCGTACCAAATGTGACCAGCGCAGCCTTCGGGTACTACAGTGTTCACTAAGCATGATAGAAAGGGAGGAAGAAAGTTCTCAGAAAGCAAACAATTGTTAATATGAATTGTAAAGAAAAAAACTGAAGTTAAATGATTTATAAATTAACAAGATAATTTATGTATTTGATATATCTTTAATGATATCACATAAATACATGACTAAAGCAAAGACACACTACACTTCATAGAAAAGATAAAGATAAATAAATTGAAAAAACAGGGGATCTATGAGGGCATGGATAGATGAAATGGCGG
This sequence comes from Mastomys natalensis, assembly GCA_021653895.1. Classification (NCBI taxonomy): domain Eukaryota; kingdom Metazoa; phylum Chordata; class Mammalia; order Rodentia; family Muridae; genus Mastomys; species Mastomys natalensis. The sequence continues at coordinate 487,195 of JAJTUV010001194.1, read as the reverse complement.
GAGGGAAATGATGTAATTATAATCAAATATAAAATAAATAATTAAAATAATGTTTTAAAATAATTTGTATTAGTTACAAGAATCTACGTCTTCTCTTAAATAGCTTTCAGGATACTTTTTTTTTTTTTTTTTATTGGAAATTTTATTTACATTTCAGATGTTCTCTCCTTACCCCATTTCCCTCCTCCCTCACTCCAGGAACTCACTATCCCTTCCCCCCTCCTCCTGCTCTCCACGTTGGTGTACCCCCCCCGCACCGTCCCCCCTCAGTATCTCACCTCCCCACCCTCGAATATTCCCCCCCACTCCCAGCCTTCATGGGACCAAGGATCTCTTCTCCCACTTATATATAGCTCCCTTGCATATATAGCTGGAGCTATGGGTCCCTCCCTAAGGCTCCCAGGCTGGTGGTTTAGACCCTGGGGGCTCTGGTTGGTTGGTATTGTTGCTTTCCTCATGGTGTCACAAATCCTTTCAACTCCTTCAGCCTTCACTCTATCTTCTCCATTGGGAACCCCATGATCAGTTTGATGGTTCCTGAACAGAACACGAATGGCCTATGCTCTAAGATCAAGAATTGACAAATGGGACTTCATAAAATTGCAAAGTTTCTGTAAGGCAAAGGACACTGTCCATAGGACAAAACAGCAACCAACAGATTGGGAAAAGATCTTTACCAATCCCACATCCGATAGAGGACTAATATCCAATATATACAAAGAATTCAAGAAATTAGGCTCTAGACAACCAAATGACCCTATTAAAAATGGGGTACGGAGCTAAACAAAGAATTCTCAACTGAGGAAATGCGAATGGCTGAGAAGCATCTAAAGAAATGTTCAGCATCCTTGGTCATCAGGGAAATGCAAATCAAAACAACACTGAGATTCCACCTCACACCAGTCAGAGTTGCTAAAATCAAAAACTCAGGTGATTGCAGATGCTGGCGAGGATGTGGAGAAAGAGGAACACTACTCCATTGTTGGTGGTATTGCAAGATGGTGCAACCACTATGGAAAACAGTCTGGCGGTTCCTCAGAAAATTGGATACTTTCTTTACAGTATATTCTTTTGTAGTTTTCATGGCCACCAGCCTATGAGTTCCATGGTTTTCGAACATTTAGGAGGTGAGAATAAGGTACATTATTAGGTGCATACCCCTGAAGTATCTATAACTATAATGATAGCAGTTCTCCATCCCCACTCCTCTTCCTACTACCCTCCTCTGTCTGCCTGCCTGCCTGCCTGTCTGTCTGTCTGCATGTATGTATGTCTGTCTGTCTCTCTTTTCCAATTTCATATCTCAATTCAGTGTGCACAAGTTACCATATGTAAAAATGTCTAAACATTTTTCCATTTAGGATTTTAGAGAAAACATAATAATATATATAAAAGTGAGAATGTAGAAATACTGGAATCGACATAAATGATAAAGTGGTATGAGTCTTATAAAAGGCAGTAAAGCTATTAGAAAAAAAGAGAGAACAGAACAATCATTAGTGTAGAATCATAAACTGTAAAATACTAATTTATTTTATGAACAGAAATCATTATTTTTTTTATTTTGATCACCTTTTTAAGGTGGTATTTGTATTTTGTTGCAAATTCATCTCTGTCCTATTCAGTAATGGTTAACACTTAAATAAAATACTTGAAAATGACAGATTGTTGTGTTTTATTAATATTTCTGTCTATGTGGATATTAGATGTATCTGTCGTGGGATGTTACTATGTATTTTATTCAAATGTATGCCATTATCTTATTTTCACTGTGTTTACTTACTATTTTTGTCACTACTTTTTCTATACTTTTATTTCTTGTTATCAATAATAATATACATCATAATCTCTTAAGATATAGGTTTTTTTATTTCTTGGAAATATTATCAAGGTAATAGATAACATTATTTCTCAATACTTATGAGTCTAATATTAAATAAACTGGTGTACATTACTTAATTTTCCTTTTAATTTATGGGACCCAAATTATTTACCCCATCAGATACTTTGGAATAATTTTCATATTTTATATACTATTTGAATTCTAATTAGTTTCATTCTAAGATACTAATTATAGTAGCATTCTAAGATACTAGTAGGTAGTATAGTCATTAAAATGTAGCATAGTCACATAAATGTAGCATAGTCACTAAAAGAAATTATTCTTAAAGTGTAATATTAATTTCTTTGGCTACATAACATCTATTGATAATTTCTTGGTGTGTGAGCAAACTGTACATGAAAGAAATTCCTCACCCTAAAGGGAAAGGCAGGAATTCTGTTAGGTTAAGAAGTGGTTAACAACAGCTTGAAGGAAGCAGGCTCTTAGCAACAGTATAGAAGCAAATTAGAGAGATGGTCTCTACTGCTTATCAGTTTATCATGTCTTTCAAAGTAGCAAAGGTTTATCTTACTTTATCACCTGGTCCAGAATTTGAGAAGGGTAGGGTGTCTGAGGTAAGTCCTTCCTTTGTCAGGATGGAAGTCAGGTTCTGTTTCTTTATTGCTATAAGAGGCTACTTTTACCAGACAGCATCTGAATGTCTCTCCTTGGTCTTCTATTTGTTTTTCTCTGCATCTATTGTTATAAAAGCAGTCAAAGTGATGAGAATAAACTACACCTTAAGCTATGACAACTTTTTCTTTTGATGACTTTTAGGATGGAAGAATCTAAAGTATCCTGGTGGATCCTATAGCTTATCATTCACTGTAACACACTGGTTCCACATTGGAGATTCTGAAAGCCAAGGTAGATGGCTTTCTAGGCCTGTAGATATCAGTGCTAGTGAGTTAGAATTTACTACATATTTCCTTGGAAACAGTAGGAATAGAGGCCATGTTTGATTTCAACTTTTTAATTTTGCCCATTGTCTTATCCCTATTGGTGATATAGCATCAATAAAATTTTTAAGGTGAAGAATATCAAACATCTGAAAATATGCCAGCTTTATCTTACTCTTAAAAATTACTTCCAAATTGTGACTATAGATATACTTTGAGGGGTCATTACAGAGACCTGAATGGACAACCATTGACAATGTCAAGGCTCATAGGAACATGTGCTGCACTATAGATTCTGTAGCCAGTTTAGATGCCAGTTTTACCTACATGGTAATCTACAGATCACGCAATATGAACATTTCTAGATAATGGCTCTGCCTTAGGCTTTGAAGGCAGGACAGCTAGGTATGCTCAGGGAATTTATATAGTCTTGTAGAGACAAATCTTGGGCATGTCAAAAAAGATGTGGCTCAATATAAACAGCTTGTCCCCAAGCTATACAGTGGTCTCAGCAAGTAATACTTTACAAATATTGACTCAGAATTAATCTCTGTTGCTAACAGTTTGAACACAACAGTCCAGAGTAATCAGAATGGAACAGCTAATTTGGAACCTAGAACAGATATATTCCTCTCTACTTTAATGTTCACAAAGCTCATTTATTTTTGTGAAATTTCTACAGTGCTCTGTTTTTGTAGTAGATAATGAAGTATGTGTGGTATTGTTTTTCAGGTTTATGAAGTTGTTTGGGCATGTTTCCAAGTACAAGGCCTTAAAATCTCAATGAAGATTTTAGGGTTTGCCATGTATCATGTATTTCTTTTAATAATCTTTATTTTTACTAGCTTCCTCTTAAAGGATCTATTGGGTCAAAGCATTGCCATCAATATAACTTGATCAATATATACACTATAAAAATACATGTGGGCTCTGACTACATGACAGTTCAAGAAATCTCTTGGACAAATGGTAAATGGCTATTACTTTCAAACTCTAAATTGAAAAAAAAATCTTTATAATTCTTTTAATGAGTAAAATAGAAAACAGGATACTTATTAAGCACATGATGTATGTGATAAATGTTTATAGCAATGACGGGGTGTGTGGCACAGTGGCTATAATTAAAGCTTCTACTTGGTTCATCTTGTCTTAGAGAACAATGCTTCCCCAGGACATTGATTCTCTTTCTACAAAAGCCAGAACTGATGAATGAACACTGATATGGCACAGACCTCTGCTTTTCCATTTTTATAAGTTTAATAATGGTACTGGTTTCTTCCATACCATTCTTCTTCCTGGATTGTAAGGGATTTTGATTTACTCTCTGGGGTTTCTACTGTGCCTTTCTCATTGTAATAACCTACGCTGAAAAGAGACTGTAGTTACAAAACTGCAAAGTACACAATTTCCAATTTTATTCTCAATTTTGCTGAGGAAATTATCACAGAATGAATTCAAAGCCTCATTGAAATAGACTTTGCAAAAATGTATTATCTGGTCCATTCATATACAAACTTTGAGAAGTAGATCATGGTGGTAGACTGTTTGCAAAATACCTAAATAATCTCAGAGAATCTCTGTATGTTTATATTGTCTTATTACACACTATTATCTGTGTCGATTGACCCTTTGGGAAGAGACTGGTGATGTGAAATGCTTTTATTAATAATAATAATTTTCTTGACATTTATCTTGACTACATTTTTATTTTTTCAATAGAAATATTTCTTTTTTCTCTCCAATTTTTATTGGATTTTATTTATTTACATTTCAAGTGTTATCCCCTTTTCCAGTTTCCCCTCCACAGCCTACCTATCCCATCTCCCTTTCCCTGCTTCTATGAGGGTGCTCACCCATCTTGTTCACTCCCTGATATGGGAATCCCATACACTGGAGCATAGAGTCTTCCCAAGACCAAGAGCCTCTCCTCCCATTGATGTCCTACAAGGCTATCTTCTACTACATTTGCAGCTAGGGTCATGTGGCCTTCCATGTGTATTCTTTGGTTGGTGGTTTAGTTCTTGGGAGCTCTGGGAGTCTGATTGGTTGATATTGTTATTTTTCCTATGGGGCTGCAAACACTTTCAGCTCCTTCAATCCTTTCTCTAACTTCTCCATTGGAGACCCCATGCTCAGTCCAACAGTTGGCTGAGAGCATCAACTTGTGTATTTGCCAGCCACTGAAAAAGCTTTTCAGGAGAAAGCTATATTAGACTCCTGTCAGGAAGTACTTCTTGGCATTCTCAATAATGTCTCGGTTTGGTCTCTGCATATGGATGGAGCCCCAGGTAGAGCAGTCACTGGATGGCCTGTCCTTCAGTCTCTGCTTCACACGTTGTCTCCCTATTTCCTCTCATAGGTATTTTGTTCCCCCTACTAAGAAGGACTGAAGCATCCACACTTTGGTCTTCCACCTTCTGGAGCTTCATGTGTTCTGTGAATTGTATCTTGGGTTGTATCTTAGCTTTTAGGTTAATATCCACTTATCAATGAGTGCATACCATGTATGTTCTTTTATGACTAAGTTACCTCACTCAGGATAATATTTTCCAGTTCTATCCATTTGTCTAAGAATTTAATGAATTCATTGTTTTCAATAGTTGAGTAGTACTCTATTGTGTAAATATATCACATTTTCTGTACCCATTCCTCTGTTGAAAGACATCTGTGTTGTTTCCAGCTTCTGGCTGTTATGAATAAGGCTGCTGTAAACATAGTGAAGCATGTGTCCCTGTAATATGTTGGAGCATCTTTTGGACATATGCCCAGGAGTGGTATAGCTAGGTCCTCAGGTAGTACTATGTCCAATATTCTAAGGAACCTCCAGATTGATTTCCAGAGTGGTTGTACTAGCTAACAATCTCATAAATAATGGAAGAGTATTCCTCTTTCTCCACATCCTTGCCAGTATCTGCTGTCACCTGAGTTTTTGATCTTGGCCATTATAATTGGTGTGAGGTAGAATCTCAGGGTTGTTTTGATTTGTATTTCCCTGATGACTAACGATGGTGAACATTTTTAGGTGCTTCTCAGCCATTTGAGAATTCTTTGTTTAGCTCTGTACCCCACTTTTAATAGGGTTATTTGGTTGTCTGGAGTCTAACTTCTTGATTTCTTTGTATATTTTGGATATTAGCCCTCAGTTGGATGTAGGATTGCTAAAGATCTTCTTCCAATCTGTGGGTTGCCATTTTGTCCTATTGACAGTGTCCTTTGCTTTACAGAAGCTTTTTAATGTTATGAGTTCCCATTCTTGATCTTAAAGCACAAGCCATTGGTATTCTGTTCAGGATGTTATCCCCTGTGCCCATGTATACAAAGTTCTTCACCAATGTCTCTTCTATTAGTTTCAGTGTATCTGCTTTTAAGTGGAGGTCCTTGATCCACTTCTCTGATGAAGGCTGGTGATTTTCTGAATTTCCTTGAGTTCTGTTGTTATGTCTGCCTTTTCATTTCTAATTTTGTTAATTTGGATACTTTCTCTGTGCTTTCTGGTTAGTTTGGCTAAGGTTTATTTATCATGTTGATTTTCTCAAAGAACCAGCTCCTGGTTTTGTTGATTCTTTATATAGTTCTTTTTGTTTATACTTGGTTGATTTCAGTCCTGCGTTTGATTATTTCCTGCCATCAACTCCTCTTGGGTGTATTTGCTTCCTTTTGTTCTAAAGCTTTCAGATGTGCTATTTAAGTTCTAGTGTATGCTTTTTCCAGTTTCTCTTTGGAGCACTCAGAGCTATGAGTTTTCCTCTTAGCACTGTGTTCATTGTGTCCCATAAGTTTGGTTATGTTGTACCTTCATTTTCATTGAATTCTATAAAGTCTTTAATTTCTGTCTTTATTCCTTCCTTGACCAAGTTATCATTGAGTAGAGCATTGCTCAGCTTCCATGTTTACGTGGGCTTTCTGTTGTTTTTGTTGTTATTCAAGACCAACCTTAGTCTGTGGTGCATGGGATTATTTCAATCTTCTTGTATCTGTTGAGGCCTGTTTTGTGAATGATTATATAGTCAGTTTTGGTGAAGGTACCCATGAAGTGCTGAGAAAAGGTATATCCTTTTGTTTTAGGATGAAATGTTCTCTCTAAAGATATGTTAAATCCATTTGATTCATAGCTTCTTTAGTTTCACTGTGTCTCTGTTTAGTTTATCTTTCCATGATCTGTACATTGATGAGAGTAAGGTATTGAAGTCTCCCACTATTATTGTGTGAGGTGAAATGTGTGCTTTGTTCTTTATAGAAAGTTTCTTTTATGAATGTGGGTACCCTTGCATTTGGAGCATAGATGTTCAGAATTGAGAGTTCATCTTGGTAGATTTTTCCTTTGACTAGTATGAAGTGTCTTTCCTTATCCTTTTTGATAACTTTTGGTTGAAAGACAAGTTTGTTTGATATTAGAATGGCTACACCAGCTTGTTTCTTGGGAATGACCATTTACATGGAAAATTGTTTTCCAGGCCTTTACTCTTAGGTAGTTTCTGTCTTTGTTACTGAGTTTCTTGTATGCAGCAAAATATTGGATCCTGGTTAAGTATCCAGTCTGTAACTCTATGTCTTTTTATTGGGGAATTGAGTCCATTGATGATAAGAGATATTAAGAAATAGTGATTGTTGCCTCTCATTATTTTTGTTGTTGGAGGTGGAATTATGTTTGTGTGGTTATCTTCTTTTGGATTCATTGAGAGAAGATTACTTTCTTGCTTTTTCTAGAGTACAGTTTCCCTCCTTGTATTGGAGTTTCCATCCATTATCCTGTGTAGGGCTCGATTTGTGGATTTGTTTTTGTCATGGAATATCTTGGTTTCTCATCTATGTTAATTGAGAATTTTTCTGGGTATAGTACCCTGGCCTTTCTTGTGCTTTCTTAGGGTCTGTTGACATCTGCGCAGTATCTTCTGGGTTTTATAGTCTCTGGTGAGAAGTCTGTTGTAATTCTGATAGGTCTGCTTTTATATATTACTTAATTTTTTTCCCTTACTGCTTTTAATAATCTTTCTTTGTTTTGTGCATTTGGTGTTTTGACTATTATGTCACAGAGGAATTTCTTTTCTGGTCCAATCTTTTGGAGTTTTGAGGGCATCATGTATGTTTATGTACAACTCTTTCTTTCACTTTGGGATATTTTCTTCTATAATGTTGAAGATATTTACTGGTCCTTTACATTAGGAATCTTTTCACTCTTCTATACCTATTATCTTAGATTTGGTCTTTTTATTGTGTCTTGGATTTCATGGATGTTTTGGGTTAGGAGCTTTTTGAATTTTGCATTTTTTTTGGCTGTTGTGTCCAGGTTTTCTATGGGATATTCTGCACCTGAGATTCTCTCTTGTATCTCTTGTATTCTGTTAGTGATGCTTGCATCTATGACTGCTAATCTCTTTCCTAGATTTTCTTTCTCCAGGGTAATCCCCCTTTGTGACATCTATTTCCATTTTTAGATCCTGGATGGTTTTGTTCAATTCCTTCACCTGTTTGATTATACTTTTCTTTAATTATTTAAGGGAGTTTTGTGTTTCCTCTTTAAGGGCTTCTATCTGTTTATACCTGTGTTCTTCTGTATTTCTTTAAGGAATTTTTTTTTTATGTCCTTCTTAAGTACTCTATCATCATTATGAGATGTGAATTTAAATACAAATCTTGCTTTTCTGGTGTTTTGGGGTATCCAGGACTTGCTGTGGTGGAAGAAAGGGGTTCTGGTGTGTAGGAAAAGGGGCTGCAGCGGAGGAGTCCTGGAGGCTTCCAGGCAGTGGTCCTCTGACCTTCATTAGTATGTAAATCTCTAGGGCCTGAGGCCTATACTCCCATCTCTACCTGTGTACTTTGGGAGGGCTGTAATGGCCTACGTGACTGAACAATGTAGGTCCATGGAGATTAGACTGCTGTCAGGACCCTGGGTTCTGGGGATGTGGCTGAACTCCTGCCATTTCTCCTTTGGAGTCTTGGGGTTCCAGGCCCATGCCAGCCAAGAACCAAGATACCCTTATGCAGTCCCACATCTCCTCCCCTTTACTTTTTTAAAAAGGGGGGTCACTGTGTCATCTGTGGTGAAAATTTTGGATGAGGAAGTCAAAAGAAAGCACTATGTAGGCCAGAGGGTTTAGCACAATTAAGTCACTGGGTAAGGGGAGTTAAAGGTTGGGTTTGGGAAGGCAAAGGATCATTGAACCAATTGAATACAGGTGGTACAGTTTGAGGGTAACGACATCTGACTAATCTAGATAGACATTAAGTTTTCCTCACAAACATGTAACTTTAGCTATTTGACTTTGGCAAAAGAGTTCATCTGAAGCTGGAAGGTCTAGATCTGTTTTCTGTAGGATTTAGCATGTTTCTCTGGATCTCTGCATTGTCTCTGGAGTCTTCAGTCAGGCGGTGTGGCTGGAAAAAGACAGCTTGGCCTCCTAGGCAGGTTCCAGGAGGTGGTATTGTCTCTGTTGGACTTGTGGGAGCACCTATAGGATGATCAAAACAGGGAAGCAGCACCCTTGCAGTGGGATGTCTACAAGGGGTGTGTAGTAAGCATTAGGCTACTTGGGATCAAGCACATTATATTGTGCTGTTGAGATCTTAGAAAAGCAAAGGTGTTTGAGGAAATGTAGTCTTAGAAGGCACCTTTGAGTAACAAAAAGTAAAAAAATTTTGGGTTGAAAAGCACAAACACTGTTGTTTTAGGTGTTCTTGTTAGGGAGGAGAGGAAACTTTAAATAAAAATAAGAAAATTTTTGGTTGAAAACATGACTGTTGTTGTAGGTCTTCCTGTTGGGGAGAAAAAGCATTAATGACAGGTTTAGAAGCAGTGGGGGAGGGGCCTGCTCTGCCATGTTGTGGCTGGGCTGCCATGTGGTGGCTGGGTGCTCTAGCAGAGGCCAGGGTATTCCCCTTTGTCTTTCTTAGGGCGTTGCTGCCATCTTGTTGAGTTAGAGAACACATGGGAAGAAAGAAACCTATGCTAGCAGGCACTGTGCTAAGGACTGAAGTTGGCGCTCTTGAGAGCGACATGATAGTCTCAGCCTCAAGGAGTGTCTCACTCAAGGAACAGAGTCTTAGAACGAGGATCTCAGCAGGCACTGTGGCCTTAAAGACAGTTGTTAGCTATGAAGGACCCCTCTCTGTGGAGCTGGGGGATGGGCAGAGTGGAGGCTAAGGAGTCACCACCATCTTGACCTTGAGCTGGAGAACACATGGTTGAGAGGGAGAGACACAGAAAGAGACGTGCCTTGTCTTGTGAACTAAGCTGGAGTTACAGTTCTGTGGAGAGGTTCTTGGTGGGCACCAGCGGGGGCTACTCTTGGAGCTGGCTTTGCCCACATCCTCTACCATCTGTAGGGAACAATGTAGGCCCACGCATGGGCACTCACGGCATGAGTCTCTGTTGTGTTGTTGGTCCGTGTGTCTGTCATGCTAGGATTGTAGTTCAGCATGGCAGGAGTGCATGAGATCTTGGCTGAGTTTATTCCGTGCAACACCAGACAAGTGTGGCGGGGCCCCGCTCAGCATGGGGAATTCTCACTCAGTCTGGTTCTGCGGGGGTGCAGAGCTCTTGGATTGGGGATTCCTGGGCCAGAAGTTAGCCAGGGACTGACTGGTCTCAAGCCCTTGGGCTCTCAAATCACTGAGAGGCCGCAGAACGACTGAGGCTGGGGGCATGTGGGCGCATGACCAGATGACCCACAGCCAAGAGAAACAAGAAAGGGAGGAAAGAAAGAGGCCCCAGCAGCACCCTGCGGGAGAGATTTGGTTACTGTACTCGCTTAGCAGACTCGGCAGCCTGACTAGCTTGCTTGAAGATGTGGGTCCCATGTGGCTGGAACGCAGAGAAGTCCTCCAGGTGAGAGATAAAGCATCTGCAACTATGGCGGCAGTGGTGTTGAAGGCCTTTTCCACAGCTCCCACATGGGAGGCCCCCTTAGGTGGCTGGAACCACAGCTCAGCATGGGAGAAGCTCGGAATCTTCACTGAGTCGATTCCTCACAGCACCGGACAAGCACAGGGGGTCCCCACCTGGCATGGGGAATTTTCACCCAGTCTTGGGTTCCACAAGGTGAGGCAGAGCTCACAGGTGGACCTGGGGAATCAATGTCTATTTGGAGCCCCCAGATGCCACTGGGTGGAGGGGGTGCACAGCGAAACAGAGATGGGGACACACGAGCTTGGCTGGCAACTCGGGCACCAAGAGAGAGACAGAGAGAGCCCTGGCACCACGCCTTGCGGAAAGTATTCCCCTGTTATACTTGCTTGGCTGAGAGATGGCTGTCTGTAGCTGCATGGCTGTTCAAGGCTCTCACCAAATGCAGGAAAAGGGGCCACAGTGGAGGAGTCCTGGAGGCTTCCAGGCAGTGGGTCCCACATACAGGAGAAAGTCTAAGGTTCCAAAGGCTGGAAGCTTTGGCAATGGCAGGTCCTAATGATACGAGGAAGTCCTTGGTTCCAAAAGGGTTTATTTTCATGGCAGGTGGTGATGGATCTGGATGTATTCCCCATCCCCTGAAACTCAGGGCAGACCTGAGTTAAATAGGGAGGGAGAAGTGGGAAGGGTCTGGGGAAGAATGCTGAATTGGCTCTGTCCTCTGACTTTCATTAGTATGTAAATCTCTAGGACCTGAGGCCTATACTCCCATCCTCTACCTGTGTACTTTGGGAGGGGCTGTAATGGCCTATGTGACTGAACAATGTAGGTCCATGGAGATTAGACTGCTGGTCAGGACCCTGGGTTCTGGGGATGTGGCTGAACTCCTGCCATTTCTCCTTTGGAGTCTCGGGGTTCCAGGCCCATGCCAGCCAAGAACCAAGATACCCTTACGTAGTCCCACACTGGTGATGCCAAGTAGTCTTGGTTTCTGTTGCTTGTGTTCTTGCACTTGCCTCTTGCCATCTGGTTATCTCTGGTGTTAGTTGGTCTTGCTGTCTTTAACTGAAGCTTTTCCTGTCTGTTGGTATATGGGCCTGTGATCTTAAGTACGTCAGCACTTCTTGGGAAACCATCTCTGTCTTGGCAGCATTTGTACATGGAGGGTTGTGGGACAGTCTTAGGTCTGGAGTGGAGATGTGGAGAACAAGGATCCTGTCTCCAGTTACTCTGCTCTTCCTGTGCCTTGTGTACTCCTAGTGGGTCCTGTTTTGGACAGCTATTGGAACAAATGTGGTGATCTCACCTCTGTGCTTAGGAGTGAAAGCACTCCTGGGAAGAGGAGCTCTCTCCTGGCAGAATTTGTGCACTGAGGGCTGCTGGAGAGCCTTAGGTCAGGAGTGCTGATGGAGACTGGAAGTTATATTTCTTTTTCTTTTTATGTTGAATCTAAAAGTTATATTTTGTCTTGGCACTGACATTTTACTGGGTTGACTTGGTCCTAGCTATTTTTTTCTTTTCTTGGATATAATATTCTTTCTAATATTTATTAGGAGGAGAAAATTATGTGAATCACCCTCGAAATTCTTTCAGGCAAAATTCATTTGGTCTTCTCAACTTGTCATTTAGTAAGGTAGCTGTAGGCTTCTGAATGTGAGGATAAAATACTACTATGTGGTTTTTATTATATCCAGACACTGTCTTCTACTTGGACATTAAGTAACCAGTTTAGTGATTACGTCACTTAGCAGTATAGAAGAAACCAGTGACATGTTTAGTGGATTTTGTTTGAATACTAATATATTACTGATGTTCTTTGTAGGTGACATGTCCTTTTTGAACTTACAGAAAAGACACCCTTTCCTATGTCTTTGGAATCATAAAAAATGGTAATGTAGGATCTTCACTAACTTATATTTTATCTTGTACCATCTGCCAGGAACCTGCATTTCTATTTTGCTCAGCATTGATCATCAATCTTTTTGAGTTTCTAAGATAGAAGCATCATCCTACTGAGCACCTTACATCATCCCTATAGGTTTTTGCCAAACTGTTTCATCTCACATGGTGAGAAACTGCTCCCAAGTAGATTCCTATGTATTCATTCGTATTCTCTGTCTACCACCCACTAAAGTCAATCTGATACTCCCTTGGTTCTGTTGCAAAGACTGGCAGCCAATTCTTAAAGGCTCATGTTTAGTGTCATAAATGCTCCTTACAGCAGAATATCTGAGTAGTACATTTATATATTCACATTTGCAATCTTTAGTAAATTCCTCCCAAAATATTCTGATTTCATGCTATAAAGTTCATTGTAAAGACATTGGTAAGATACATATTGGTAGTATAGGATCTCTTTTAATATAGTAATTTTTCTAAAATGGGAAAAATTAATCTTGATTATTGAAAAATTAGTGAGATTTAGGTATTTAGAAAAACATATGATGAGTGTTTTGATTAAAGAGAAAAGTGAAGAGAAAAACACAATAATATTAAGAAGTCAATCAAGTAAATTAAGGATAGAACAGTATGAGGAACTAAGAAACAGAAAGCTAAGAAGTATTTGGACTCAATTCTCTATGGACCATAATAAAAGGCATCTGGGGACCAGAATGCTGATAGCATCATACTGGGAAGATACTGTTAAAGGCTTTATAAAGAATTATGTTTTGGTATGTAAAATTTGCCCTCCAGCAAAATAAGGTATACACAAGAGTAAATAAATAAAATGAGAAGCAACAATTGGCAAATTCATAAAGAAATTTATAGATCCTCCAAATGATATTGATGTAATTATATGAATATTTTACTCATAATTTAGTTGTCATGTATATTTTAAAATATATAGTATTATAGCTAGTACACAGTACTATATTTAGAATTCATGTCACCTTAGAAAGTACTTTAACTTGACAGATAAAATTATATGCATTTATCAAGTACAGAATAGTGATTTGAAATGTGTATACACTATTGAGTGATAAAACCTATTTAATTGACATATACATTATATCATATAGTCATTACAAGTTAAGACATTTAAAGTCCTCTTTCCCTTTAGTATCTTTTAAAAATACAATGTAGTGTTAACTATTATGGTTTGAATACTAAATGTCCTTCCTAAGGTTATTTGTTGGCTCCTGGTTATAACCTAATCATAAGTCTTGGAAAGTAGTGAATAATTTAGAATTCAGGCCCTGATTAGTTAGTATATCAATGGGGTGATCCATGACTTTACAGGTTTTATTTTAATCTTGGTTTCTTCCTCTGATTCCAGTCTTTCATGAAACACACACCTTCTGCCACATGGTATATTTCCATGATATGTTGTCTAACCATGGACACAGAATTAGTGGACCAAGGACCATGAATATAACAACCTCTATGAAAATGTGAGGCAAGTAAAATAAATTATTTCTTAAAGTTTTTTTATGGAATATTTTATCACATTAATAAAAGTATAACATACAAATTATAATCATGATTTAAGAGAAATATCTCCTGATTTTTCACTCTGTCTTATATACACTGACAACATCTCCACTCTGCCACTCATAGCTGTTTGTATTTACTATTGTACTCTCCATTTATAGCATATCAACTATTTCTTTTTCCGTTTTTTCAAACCAGTTCAGTAATTGTGCAAATGTAACACAGGGAACAATAGACCAGGATTATATTGGTTCCAATTCATAGCCATTTATACAAAAAGAAAAAGGAAAAATACATAAAAAAGGGAAATTCTGTGTATTATGCTTTCTGCTTATGTTGTGTAAATATAATACTGCTGATTTCAAATTTCTCAGACTTTCAAAAAAATTCCTGAACGCTCGTATCTGCTCTCAAGTTCTGAGTGGAGAGTAGAGAGAATTTGCTTAAGTCTTCTTAATTTAAACTGAGCAGAAATGAAGAAAGCCTTGGTGACTTGCTATGAGAAATAGTCACTTTCTAACAAGCCATTCTCCAGTACATAATTTCTAAAATTTCACATGACTCTGATCCAATACTTTTGGCAGTGCAAAAAAAAATCTATATTCTGAAGCTTCAATAAACTAGTATTTTCTTGGTAAATTGATGGTTCCATTTTTATATTTGAGAATATTCTTTAATATCAATGGATTATCAAGGTGAAATGTTTAGATTTGTAGTTTCTGATGACAAATTATTTGGAAAATAAAAGGTCAAACACATAAACTTTTAATTACTGTTTATATGACATTTTGTTACTTTAAATCTTTATCATCTTTACCATGTAAAATAATGATAAAATTAATAGTAGAATCTGTTGTATGTGAGTGGAATTTTATGAGTTATTTACTTAGAATATAGATAATGATATAAAAATTTAAACTGTGTAGGATCCTCAATACACACAGATTTAGATAATAAAACAGACAAGCTTTGTTTATTATTCTGGTGAGTTTCATGGTTAACTGTTCTGTGAATTATATGATGATTCTTCATCACTTTGCCAATGTGATAACAATTATGTTTCTTATTCAGGATTATGAAATGTCTTTGTAAGATTACACAGATATAGAATTGCTAATTTGAAATTATTTTAAGATCTCATCTGATAGTTACAATATCTAGAAAATAAGAGAATATGTATATTCTTTCATGTTATATTTTGACATTATGGAAGTTTGTCCACCTGAAGATTTTGCTACTTGACCAAGTAATCTAACAATAGATGATAATAAAAATTAATTGAGTTACTTTTTTTTTCTTCATCAGATATTAAATAACATTATATGTTTTTAGATATAAATGTGATAAAATGGTATTTTTCTATGATGTCTCATGCATGAGTTACAGATTTATAGCTCAAAAGGATCAGTTTTCTTATAATTTTGAGCAATAACTTCTTTATTTCTTTGGAATATTGCTGATTAAAGATATATATCTGTGTTTTATTCACAGAAGTCAGTTAAAATTCTGAATTTTTTATTGGTTAGCTAAAATTATAGCAAAATATGCATAAATTTGATTTTCTTTTCTTTCCTCCTCCTCCTTCTCCTAAGTGTGATTAAATACTGAAGGAGTGTGTTCTTTCATTCTGAAATTGAAAATATCATGTAATCTGCCTCTCCTCAAATGGGAGGCATACATAAATGTATGAAGGAATATGATCCTGACATGTCTATCTTGAAGTGCTTTTGAAGGTAAAGTGCTTAGGACAGGCAAAATCAGTTTGGAGAAAGCACTTTCTCCAAATGCCAGTTATGATGACCTCACACTATATATAAAACCCCTTGGCAGACCCTGTAAAGAAAAATGTGGTCTTTCAGTTTCCTTGTTTGTGATTCCAAATAACATTTTACCCATTTGTAATAATAACCAGATTATCAATCTACTCTTAGAAATCGATTTATTTTCTCTCATTGTCAGTTATGTTGTATTATTTTCCCTGTTCCTAGTATTCTTTTAGATCCAAGAAGAAATTAACATTTTTACTTTAACTTACTGAAAAAAGTTTATTTGATTAAATCTCCTTCAATTGTTTCTAAAACAAGTAGTGTCTAGGCATATAATAGAATCTTAATTTCAAAAGTAACTAGTAGCATACAAATATAAATAATAAGAGGATTAGCACCTCATTCCAGAAGTGAAATTAAATTTCATTTGATAATGGTAAAGGAAAGGTAACTCTGGTTTTGTCAGTATTGGTCCAATATAGCCCCTTGTGGCCATGGACAAACTGGGTTCACCTGAAAGGGGGTTGGAAATGAAAAAGGGGGTATGGAGAGGTGAGAAAAGCATGAAGTCAAGACAAAATTTTCTGATCAAGGCTCAAAGTTTAATATTCAGCTCTTCTAATTTGAAGGGAATGCCTCACCGAACCCCTTCTCATTTCAGCTGGAGATGGGTGGAGGAATCCATCCTTTGTCACAGCCAAAGATGTCTCAAGGCAAGTTGATTGAGCAGTCTATTCTCTAAGTTCCTGTAGTAGGTTGTATGTGCAACCAAGGTGGGTAACTCTACCTAGGTTGTATTAGTTGGTCTATTATGGTAAACATGGTCTTTCCGGCCTGCTCAAGGCTTGGGGAGGGCACAATTCCCCCTTATTAGTTTTTTAAAGATAAGCAGTGCTAGCAGCTGCACAGGGCACAAGATTTCATCCAGTCTAGGGTAAGAGTAGGCAGGTGACCATGCCTGCCTTAAGTTGGTGTCTATATTGCTCTTATCACCCGTCATGAAGAACATACATAGCATTATTGATGTATGCCTCTGTCTTAGGTCTATAGGAGCTCAAGAACACTCTTACCTGTCTTTGGCTACCAGCTATCTATAGCACACTCTTTCCCATACAAACCAATGCCACCTTCAGACCAAAGGACCTGTGAACATGCACTCAATGCATTTCTTCATAGAGATGGAGAAGTGTCATGATGAACAGCTGAGCTAGCTGAGAGCAATCCTGTGTGAAGGCAACCAATCTGTTTGAGATACAAGGTTCAAAGGTTAAAAGCAACAAGATTATCCAAGCAGTGTAGAAAATAGAGTTGTAAGCAGGAATGTTCCAGGTATCTAATCCAGCTGCTAATTGACAGGGATCAGACACAAAGTATGGTGACCAGGTGTATAGTGGGTGGCTTTAAGTAGTGATAAAAAACACCTACTCTCCAGTAAGAGTGTGTTGGGAGCCATAATGGGAAAAGCTAATAATTATCAGGTGATCATCCTGAAATGCTTGCCTCGGATTATAATCTGCGACAAGTGCACCCCACTAGCAAGGCTGTGGCTGGATTTGTTTTAGGAAAAATCCCTGCTATCAATATGCTTTTCCTATCATCATTATTATTATTATTATTATTATTATTATTATTATTAAACATACGTAAAAATCACTAAGCAATAGCACACCCATTTGGAGAAGATCTCTGCAAACCTATGAAGATGTACTGTCTTGTAGTGATGCTATATAGACAAATAGATGACTTCTTAAGTTTTAATGATGATCCTATAAGAATTCCTAAAATTATATCAATGATTATTTAGCTCTTTTATAGTGGGACTGGTATTAAGTCCCTCTCTGACAATCAATACTGCTATGAGAACTCTGCTAGTCTCCCAAGTGTCATCAATTAACAGACTTGAGATAGAAACCAGACTTTCTCCTGCTCAGAACATATTCCAGTGTGGTTGTAAAACAATTAACCCAGGGTCACTAAAAGGGAACTCATGATTTATTATAGGTGCTAGGACAGAAGAGAAAATATTGCCTGGGTTTATCTATACAAAACTTCACTAATTTCTTAAGTTATAGTTTTAAACCTTCAGTGAACCTGTGGAGCTAGATAGGTGATGGATGTTTAGCCAGATAATTACTCCTAATGGATATGCATGTAAACATTTTTTCTTATAAACTTCTATTTTAATTTATGATTTGAATTTTGGTGTGAACTTGTGATGAACTTTGTAACATGTGATCATGTACTCTGAATGATGTATATGACAAAAGGACGTTCATTAGCAGCTCGCTTGCTTTTTCCTTTTTCTTCTTTTCTCTACTCTTCTCTCTTCTCTCTCTCTTCTTCTTCCCTGCTTAGAATCTCTCCATTTAGAACCTTTCCACTTTTTCTCTTAGATAACTTTCATAGGAAACTTTTTATACTTAGTAATAAACTGTGATAACTTCTTTAAGTGTCTTTTATTCCTGCGACCTAACAGACCAAAGCTAGAGCCCAGCAGCTCCTGCTGAGAGAGTACAAAGGCCATTTGCCTAATCCTCTGCTGTCCCTGGCTGAGGTGTTAAGTGCAGCTTCTGGAGGATACCAGAGGGTGGGCCAGCTACAGTAGCCTAACCCTAGGACTTACCCCCTGTCTACACTCTTCCCATCCCCGGGGCCTGCCACAAGAAGAACCAACCGACTGGAGGAGAGGAAAGAAGATCAACTTCTCCTCCCAAGACCTGGGCCAGGTTCCCCAGCAAGAGTGGAGACTATATGCCAGGTTAAATCAGCTCCTCATAGGGATTTTGAGCCATCTTTATCATTAGAATCATAATCATTAGGCTCAAGAGCTGTGTCCACTTGATGGACTAATCTTTCAGGCAGTCAGTGGGCTCTATTTTCTTTTGTGATAAAACATACAGAACCACCACCCAAATTAAAACAGAGTCAGGACCATGTCATGTATTGCTTAGGGGTCTCTCCATTTGACCCTGGCAAATGAACTGGATGTGACTGGATGCTGGTGGTGATCTGTTGCACACTGAACTTAGCATCAGTTTGCAAAAAATTTAAAACAATTAAGACAAATCAAGGTGTGCTTTTGGTCACCTTGAAGGGTATAATTCCCCTCTCTAGTTTTTAAAAGCCAAATTTTTAGAGTTCCTTGCAAAACCAGATTAGAAGTTCCAGGAGCTGCTCCTCCCACACTCAGAGAGTTATGGAGATATTATTTTAAAGTTCCATAATATCTGTTTCACAATTCCTTGTCCTTGAGGATTAGAAGGAATCCCAGTAATATGGGTAATATTACATTGTTAATGAAGCATCTCAAATGTCTGACCATAATAGCCAGTTCCATTGTCTATGATCTGATCTGGAACACCAAGTATAGAAAAATAATGTAGGTAATAACTAATTACATTTTTAGTTGCTTCTCCTGTTAAAGCAGTTACAACTAGAAAGCCTAAAAGGTGTCCAGTCACATGTACATATTTTAAGCTTCCAAAATAAAAAATGAGTAACATTCATTTGCCAAAATTGATTACATATAAGTCCTCAAGGATTAACACCATTATGAAGAAATTGAGGACACTGAGAATAAGATTTTATAATTTGACTTGCACACTTTCTAAAAATACCAAATTATTGTCTCAGACTATTACTATTTTGATGATGTGAAGAATAAGATTGTAGGGCCAATTGTTTTGTAAGGCCTATAATCTTCCTGGAATACAAATGTGCTGTTTGCCCTCAGGTCCAGGCAATCCAGTATAAGCTCTTAAATATCTTATAACGTTAAGGAACAGTACATGTTTCTTAAATTAAGCTGTATTTGTATAAATAACTGTAAAATTTAGAAATTAGCAATATCTAAGAAAGAAACAATTTCAAGCAATTATAAACCATGAGCTATATACTGACTATGAGTATACAAATTGAAAACTTTATTTTCAGCATTTCAAACAGTGGCTACAGCACGTAATTCAATTATTTGTGCTGAAGCAAGGGGAAACTCAAGAGAGTGAACATGTGATCTAATTACATATACTGCCTTCTCAATAGATGAGGCATCCGTAAATACAGTAAAAATCTTTTCTATGGGCACATGTATGAATTTACAGGAAATACAAAAGCATGTATAATGGAAAACTGTAACAACTTGTTCCTTGGATAATGACTATCAAATTTGCCTAAAGAGTTTGCCATGTAATAGGCCAAATATTAGTATTCTTCAATAACCAATTTAATTGATGTTTGGAATAAGGAATAAACATTTCATCTAAAATACTTTCAGGATTCTATCTTACAATTCTGTATTAACACAGTAACATATTCATAATAGGATGTTCAAACTTTACTTGCACATGAAGAAAGATGAATCCACATTAATGGTTTCTTTCACCAAAGGGCTGCTGTGATCACATGAATAGCAATAACACAAACAGCCAACAATTGTTCATAGTCTATCTAATGTATCTGTTGATAACTAACAGCTTACTCTACTTTCTACAAAATTATTCCTCCTTCCATCAGTTAATTGTCTAGGGGAATTAGGATTTGCATCCCCCTTGAGAATATCAAGGAGAGACGTAAGTCCTCTTGTGGTGAGCTTAAGGTGAGGTTTTAACTAATTAATACCTCCTAACAACTTTTGAAAATCATTAAAAGTAAACCATTTTTTTGCATGTACACCTGCAAGCCAGAAGAGGGCACTAGATCCCATTACAGATAGTTGTGGGCTACCATGTGGTTGCTGGGAATTGAACTCTTATATTTTTGGTTTGGGCCTAGCCTTTAAGACTGAGCCATTTCTCCAGGCCCAAATATCTTTTCTTATTGGAATTTTCTGTGCCACAATCTGCTTGGGATATAACTGAGGTCCCAAATATTGAAAAGATATTGCCTTTGAATCTTTTCTGGAGCAACACGCACTCCCCCAAATTTTAAAAGCTTATTGTATGAGAACAAAGGTTTGCAGAAAAACTCCTTCAGAGAGATCAGCTAATAAAATATCATACAATGAATAATATACACTGAAAGAGTCAAACTCTTTACTTCTTGTATTAAAGCAACAACAAAGTTTTTTATATAATGTAAGGTTATTAGCCATTCCTTGAGGTAAAACTTTCTAATTATATCACTTGTGGTTTCTCAAAATTTACAAGCAAATTCATTGAATGCAAACCTCCCACCTTCACCAGGATATAAAGGAACAGTATAAAAACAATCTTCTAGCTCTCTAATAATTCTATATGCATTTACTGGAATGGCAGCTGAGCAGGCAAGTCAGGCTGTAATGCCCTACAATTTTCATAAATCTTAAGTTTGAACTTTGCTTTGGATTAATGGAATAACCAATCCCTTGTAGCTGAGTGAGAGTATTTGATAAGGCCAATCTTGTCCTCTCTTACCCTAGAGCAATTCTTTTGTTAGCAGGCAAAGATATTATTCCATGGAGGGCAGCAGACATAATTTTCATTTCTCCAGCATAATCATTATCTATAATTTCTGGCCCATAAACTGTCTGTTGTGAATGTCGTTGGGTCTGAGGCTAATGCCTCCTCCCCAAGAGACAAACAAGGCAATAAATATATTCAGGAAAATACCTTTCTAGGGTCTGGTCAAGATGACCATAACAAGCTTCTGCTGAGCCCACTCTGTGCATTGTCTTAATTCAAATGTAAATGTTCTTAATCTGGGCCTATTTCCTGAGGCCTGGCATAAGATTATCCTTCCTGAAAGCCTGTACTATGCCACAACTGTTTTTAACACTTTATTCAACTCCACCTGCTCTATCCTGTTCTCTATAAACATGATGAGTCAAAAATCCCAAGCTAACGATTGAACTGTCAACTGCAGCCAATGGAATACTGGCAGTTTAACTATATTTTTAAGTTTCTTTTGCAATATTAGAGTATAACCATAATTTTCAGAAACAAAACCAATTTTTAACAATAAAACAATCCATTTTCTGTAAAATTAGCACCAAGTGCATTAGCTTTATGTTACAAAGTTTGGCTGTCAGTTATTTTATGGATGATAGTGCAGCTTTTAATATCTCATTAAAGAGACACTGTTTTAAACCCTATCTTTATACATCTGGTTTCCTAATAACTCCAACCCTGAGTTACCAGTTTTAAGCCAACTTTCTGTTACCAAAGTTGCAATTTTTTAATCATACCCAATAACTCATAGGCCAATAATCTGTAACCAAGACATACAGAACATATTTATACTTTTAAAACCAGTCAGAAAAAAAAATAAATTGGCTATACATCTAATGTATTTAGACTAAATAAAATTTTCTTGCTTTTTCTAGCTGTAATTTCAAGAGAAAAGCCCCTTGTCCCAGAGATTTTTCTAGGAAAAACAATCTTTCAGTTTCCTTACTATAGAAGCTAAAAAGCTGCTTCTCGAGCTCAGCTTGACTCCTAGCAACAGGTGTATGGTAACTTATCAGCTTCTGCTGTGCACATTAAGACTGCCTTTAAAACAAAGTTAAAGTAGATCAAGGGGTTGATACCTAGCAGTTTTAACAATTTTTTCTTTTGAACATGAAACACAGAACACCAATCATTCAAACAACAACACAAAAACAGACAATTGACACATGTGGACAGATTGACACACCAAGGACAGACAATAGACAGAGAAAACAGAACTAAGGATTTCTCCAGTAGAAGCCAGAGAGAAAGAGGATGTCTCCTGATTCTCTCCTGTTCCTAGGAGAGCTCTGAAATAGCCTTTTTTTTTTTTTTTTTTTTGATACAACCCAGAGAGAGACAACTGCTTTTCTGATACAGTTTCTCTCTCTCATATTCAAGGTCTAATTCTTCATCTCTTTCTTTAGGGGTGTAGTAGTGGCTATTGATAGTTACTCCTCAGTGCCCTGCTTTGTTGACTTCCCAATTCTTCTAACACTGCTCCTCTCACCTAATTCAGCTCTTAGGCTGTGGAAGAATGCCTGTTTAGAATTCTCCTGTCCCATGTTTTGCTGTCAAACCCTAGGTAAAGTTGCATCAGGTCAATACCTATTCAGCCTAGACCGTATCCACTAAAAAAACTCTTGGAACATGGCCTCCAAAAGATCACTAGTGCTAGCATCAGTTTATTCATTACTTACCAAGTGTGGTATACTCTTCTTCTGGTTTTCATGGAGCTTCACCTAAGACAGTGTTTTTCAGCAGATCCCTGTTTTCAGGCCCCTCATTCAGGGTGCCACCTGTGGCTGCCTGCAGCCACGGATGAACTGTGTTCACCCGAAAGGGGGGTTGAAAATGAAAAAGGGGGGACTGTGACCCGCGCAATCGTCTCGCCAGCAAGAACGCACGGGGACACACAAGTCTTCTGCAGCTTCTTTATTTACCATGGAACGAGAAAGACTCTGAGCCCACTGGTCGGCTCTTATATACACCCAGAGCGGCTTTGTCAACCGATTGGCTGCTAACTCATTCCCTAGATGTCACACCCTGGCTGGTGCCTGATTGCCGCATTTTACCTCAGCGCATGCGCACATAGCTTGATCAAGGCAGGGCACACGAGGTCAGCGCCATCTTGTAATGGTGAAGCGTATTCGCGCCCTTACCCTGTACATGCGCAGTTACATTGTTTACAAGTAACAACCCATGGTGTAGCAGCCATCTGGCAATGGCTGATCACTGCAATATGTGCCTTCGCCGCTCTATATGGCGAAGACAGGCAAGAAAACCCATGAAGCCAAGAACAAAGTTTTCTGATCTAAGGATCGATGTTTAATATTCAGCTCTTCTAATTTAAAGAATAAGCCCACTGAACCACTTCTTGTTTCAGCTGGTGATGGGTCAGGAAACCCAACCTTTGTCACAGGCAGAGATGGGTGGGGGAATCCATCCTTTGTCACAGCTGGAGATGTCTCAAGGCAAGCTCAGCAGGCAGTCTATTCTTCTAAGTTCCTATAGCAGGTTATATGTGCAGCCAAGGTGGGTAACTCCACCTTGGTCTTATTATTTGGTCTATTGAGGTAAACAAGGTCTTTCTGGCCTGCTCAAGGCTGGGAGGAGGGCACAATCCAAGTTACATGAGTGAAATTAATATCACATGTTTAATATGTAATTCATTCTCATTCATAAGGTGTAGTCAGGCACTGTTGGGAAATGGTAGCAACATGTGATACTTGTAATATTGTTTCTGCTCTGACTTTTTCCATCTTTCAGTCTTCTATTATCAACTGGTCTGTAATGACATGGACACTGAAAGCTTCTAATTTACCATACTCAATATGTATGATATATTCTTCATGAAAAGATGTACCTTATGTATTTTAATTGTAAAGATAATACTCGAATATTAAATTTTAATTTTATTAGAAATTTCTTTTATAATTTTAAGTGCATATGTGTAGGAGGAACTAAGATGGGAGGAGTTAGGAGAGGAAGAGGAAAAGGAAGAGGAGGAGTTAGGAGAGGAAGAGATAAAAGGAAGAGGAGGAGTGAAAGAGGCAGAGATGTAGGAGCAATGAAGACTGATGTTCACTTGGCCTCAGGCTGCTACTTGGCAGAGCCGCTTCAGCTTAGATAGTCTGTCTGAGCCAGAGGCCCTTTTTAATTAATTACTACAACACATATGGAGTTATGAGGGACAGCCCATGAGCTACCATATACCTTTCATGAGTAGTGATATAATAAAATAATACAGCACAGCATTAGACAACATATATATAGTGGTGATAAAGAACAATCAAAAAAGTTGTGAACTTGTGGAAGGATGTTATATATACTTCTCATGGATGAGCCCTCTCTAGACTCTCACTGTCTGTATGTTGAGCAGTTGTGGGATCACTGTTAATTGTCATCAATGGGAAGCAGAAACTTCTCTGATGAAGGCTGAGATATAACCTTCATAGCAAAAAGTTATTA